>CM053591.1:107258715-107274808 GCA_028646515.1 Pseudochirops corinnae | reverse complement strand
TTTATTTGGTGATTTTATTTTTGTTACTGTATTCAAGCTTCAATTTTGACCAGTAATAATTATAAATTAATAATAGCTCACATGTATATCACACTTTCTATTGATATTTTAATGTAAAAAATGCAAATTTACATGAATTTACCAAATTGACAAAATTGAAATTATAGGAGAAATTATATATGTTCAGATCTAGAAAGACATTTAGACATAATATATATTTATTTGGATCTTGGTTACTATTTTTCCTTCCTAAGATAAAAAACTTAGATATTTTCATTAGATTACTAAATGCAGATTTTTTTAAAATGCATTTCCTTTTGTCTATAGATTATGGATTATTTTTCTTTTTAAAGTTCTTTATGCTAAAAACATTAATTCATAACGTTTTAATTTTAATGTCTGTCTCAGGAGAAAGATACAAGAGTGTGTGAACATCCACTTTCAGACATAGTGATTGCGGGTGAAGCTGCCCACCCTTTGCCGCACACGTTCCACCGCTTGCTTCAGACAATCTCAGACCTTATGATGTCTCTCCCCAGTGGCAGTTCATTGCAGCAAATGGCACTCAGGTATTCTGACGTCTAACTTTTCAACTACTTTGAAGAAAAGATTTTTGAAGGTTTTTAAAGTCTGAAAATGCTTGTCAAGTTTCTGAAAAGTTTGTATGATCCAGATAGTCCCTGACATGCCTTTGAAAGGCTGCCCTAATCACTGGCCATAATAACTTCTCTTCTCTGCCTACTGCTCCTCTAGCCCTCCTCATAGGCTGGGTCTGTCTTATACTTCAGAGCACCGCGGTACAGGAGAAGGAGCTCTAGCACCTGGAGAGCTGATTTCATTTCCTGCCTGTGTGACCTTTGGCAAGTCACCTAACCTTAATTTCTTCATCTGTAAAGTGAAAGGGTTGTGCTAGATGGCTACTATGGTCATTTACAATACTAGACCCTTAATCTTTTGTTTTCCCTCCTCAGCCTAGAATCCCTGCCTCTACTTGCCTCTTGAAATAGTCAAAACAGTCTTCTTTCTGAAAAGAGAACAGCCACTAAGTCTGGGTTTTTCCATGACATTTAAAAGCCTCTTCAGTTTTCTTTGTACCACTCTCTCCTCTCCTCCCTCCCCCAAATCTCCCATCATTACCTGTGGGACCTTGGTCTTTCCCTACAGAGTCTAAGTGAATAAAGAGAATGTAAAGGAACAGTAGCCCTGTGATTAAGAGATGTAGAGGAATTGGGCAGGCCCCTTAAGAAAGGAGAAGACATAGCTATATAGTGAGGAACTTTAAAAGGTGGGACATAGCTCCATTTCATCAGATCAATGCCAGGGACAACTTTGCTGAGTTCTTAAAACTATGTAAATTTTTCCTTCTCTGTTATGTTTACCATCTATCTGTTTTCTTCTTGCTAGTAATTTTTTAAAAACCATCTTGGAAAACCTCAAATTTGAACCAAACTGTGGCAGTGGAGGGCATAGAGACTTGAAACAGAAGCAGCATGTGTTGGCAGTTAAGTTTGAGGGGCCATAAGAAAATAGAGAGCAACAGGAAGTAGCATGGACCAAGTAGTACCCAAGTACTTCTAAAGATGGGAATCCTTAGATGGAATGGGAATCCTCCACTCACATTCTCATTCCACTTCTACCTAAGATTACCAGAGCTATGACAGTGACTTGGAGCAAGGGGCATCCCCACTTTCATTGCCAGAACTACAGTGAAATAGGTATTCTTTTTCTGATTTGTTAAATTCAAATGAAATACATATTCATTTTAAAGCATTATTTATGTGTGAGGTTAGATTCTGTATTGTGTTATGGGCTACATAGACTTTTATGGGAAAATCTAGGAACCAAGTGACTCTATATAAAATTATTTTTATGAGAGAGTGCATTCTGAATTATCAAATGCTAAGCTTAAAAACAAAAATTTGAGATACATTTTTTCTCAATGTGAGTGCTTTCATTTTAGATATTATTTTAAAATTATAATTCTGCCTATTATCAGAGCAGGTGTTAGTAGCTGGAATATTACAAATCTATAAACATAAGCTCTTGGTGAATTTACAGAGGAGTGGGAGAATTTGGCGTTCATCATTGTTAAATAGTCCAGTGGTAAGAGTAGCAAATGGAATATTTTATCTTCATCCAAGTACAAATATTTATTGAGTGCTGCAAGTGACTGTGTTTACTTTATAGATGGGATATATCAGAATATTTAGTTGGAGCAAGGGCAAAAGAAAATAGTGAGAAAAACAAAGTACAGCTCTATTTAAAAATAGAGGAATTTGAGCATATGGAATTTGAAGCCATATAAAGGTTGTACTGAAATTCATTCCTTGACTAGTGCTCCACTTATTATCATGAGATTGAGTCTCTCTCTAACTAATGAACTTGATGATACTATTACAGTTTGAAAGATACAACAATATTTAACCCCCAGGCCCTTATGTGGGTGGGCACCTCCTCAAGAAACATTTCCTGATCCCCACAGTTATCATTGTTCTTTCACTCCTCAAGTGCATTATAGATATTATATAGATATAGATATTATAGCTATATAGATATGTAGATAGATATATAGATAGAAAAACAAAACAATACCTACCTTTAAAGAGCTTAAATTCTCCCGGAGGACATACGGCATATAAAGAGGTAAGTGTAGACATAATAGCAGTCTCTTCCCTCCCCAAAACTGCCAATGTGATATTCCTAAACTATCTTTGACCATGTCATACTCCACCTTTTGAAGAAGCTTCTGTGGCTCTCTGTATTGCCTCTAAAATAAAATACCAATTCCTCTGATATTTAAAGGCCGAAATCTCTGACCCTGTTTTTTCATATTGATTTAACATTAGTTCTTCTCTAGCATGCTGTGTTTCAGTCAAATGGGCCCCTCGCTGTTCTCCATATAAAATCAGCATTGTCTCCCTGGCCCCATGCCTGGAAGGTAACGCTTCATCCTTTAAAGTGCTTCCTCTAAACCATTCCTGACCCAGCTTATTACTTTGTATATATGAATATACATGCATGTGCATGCATGTATATGCATATGTATGTGAGTATGTATTGTGTTGACTTGTCTGTCACTATTTCCCCTCAAAAAATTGTAAGTATTTTAAGGGCAGGGACTATTTTGTTTTTGTCTGTGTTTACTCAGTGTTTAGCCTTGTGCCTTTAAATATAGTAAATGCCTAAATAATTTTTGGTTGAATGAATGAACTTGAGGAGTGAAAGAGCAATTATAACCGTAAGAATCAGGAAATGATTCTTGAGGAGGTGCCCACCTACATGGTTTGGGGGTTAAATATTGTATCCTTCTAAATAGTAGTAGTATCATCAAGTTGATTAGTTAGAGAGAGATAAAAGCTCATGATAAAAAGTGTAGCACAGTCAAGGAGTAAATTTCAGTGCAATCTTTATAGCACTTCAAATTCCATATGCCCAATTTCCTCTATTTTTAAACGGAGTTGCACTTTCTGTTTTTTTCATAGTTTCCATTTACCCTTGCTCCAACTAAATATTCTGATATATCCTCCTCGGTAGCTATAAATAATTATTTTCTTAGCCTTTTTCACTGTCATTGGCTTATTTAGAACTTTAAATTTTGTTTTATTTTAGCATATTGCATAAATATATTTACAAGCCTTTTTCAAGATTTTCTTGGCACTGTAATAGCTGTCATAAAGAATAAGCTGATGTTTGTATTCTTTTAGGTGCTGGAGTCTCAAATTCAAGCAATCAGACCATCAATTCCTCCATCAGAGCAATGTTTTTCATCATATTAACAATATTCTTTCTAAATCAGATGATGGAGATAGTGAAGAAAGTTTTAGCATCAGTATACAATCTGGCTTTGAAGCTATGAGTCAGGTAGGTATTTAAATTTTCACTATTTTAAGGACTGTACAAAAACATAGTATAGTAGAAGGACTGTTAGACCTGTAGTAAGAAGTCGTGGGTTCAAAACTCCAGTTCTGCCCAATAGTAGCTATGTGACTTTGGACAGTAATGAGTTGGATGGAATCAGGAAAGGCTTCCTCTGAGAGGCTACAGTGGGTGAAGGGAGGAGGGGTGTACTCAAGCACGCTAAGCATGAATTACTATCTAGACATAGAGATACATATACATATACACACAGATAGATTGTGACATGTTAAATTTTTATATTATAATGTATATATCATAGAAAAACTATATGTATGTGTCCATCTGTGTATGCATGTATCCATGTGTATGTGTGTGAATGTAAGTTATATTTTTGCTAATTGCCTTGTAAGGATTTTATAATAATCCAGTGATATGATTAACATTATATCTGTAATTCTTAGATGCAATACAAATGTAAAACAGTAATTTGGTAGAAAAAAGATCCCTTTTACTCTCTAAAACAACCCATTCTTTCTCTTTGACTTTCAAAGGAAGCTGTTAGTAAAATTAACCTTTTTCTAAACCTTTAAGCTTAAATAAAAGAAGAATTAAAGTTCTTAATTCTTTATTCCTAGTTGTAAAAGATTTTCTTGTTCATCATAATGTCCTCCAAAAGTGTAGTTAACTAGGAACTAGAACTGATCTTGGACAATTTGATTCCAGCTTAATCACTTTTTTCCTCTTATTGGAAGTCTTTATATTATGCTTTTGGGAGACCTAGTTCTGAATATTCTGATTGTTCATTTTTCTTTCTTTCTTATAGGAATCATGTATAGTAATATGTTTAAAAGACCTAACCAGCATTGTTGACATAAAAACATCAAGCAGACCTGCCATGATTGGCAGTTTGACAGATGGATCAACTGAAACCTTTTGGGAGTCAGGAGATGAAGATAAAAACAAAACTAAGAATATTACAATCAATTGTGTAAAAGGAATCAATGCTCGTTATGTTTCTGTTCATGTAGACAATTCAAGAGACCTTGGGGTAAAAAACAGAACTGTTTTTTTTTCTGAATATTGTATTTACTTTTTATATACATGAAAATCTTAGATGGAAACTTCTCTGTTTAAGATATTATATAGGAAAACTTATTTCTTAAAGGTTAGAAAAAATTCAGTTTACTAGGAAGTCTTAGATTAATAGTTCAGAGTTTAGTAAAAATAATGTCACCCGGGACTGTCTTCCTAGGAAAGTGGCTCACTTCTTATAGATTGGAGTCAGTATTGATTTATAGTATAAACACAAGTCATCTTTGTGTGGTTTAGCATAGTCAGTAATCAGCCATTTCTTACTGAGTACCTCACGACAAGGTTTATTGTAATTATGAAAAAGTATAAAATTTACAGTAGAGGGAAGAATATGTTGGGAAATAGAGATAATAAAAGTTAAGATAAACACGAATTTTTAAAAGGACATGCTAATAGTCCCTTCTCTTAAGGAGCTTTAAAATATATTCACTAGATAAGACCAATAAAGATACCATCTAACTAGCAATACTAAAAGGACATGTAAAATACATATGGTTAATTACAATTCAGTGTTACAGTATTTTCAGGAAAGTTATTTGCCAAGGGGTGTTGAGGGAAGGATTGGTAGAATGGGTAGGCTTAAGTAGAGTCAGAACTTGAAGGATTGTTAAAATCTAGATAGACAAACAAGAGCATGGATAGCATTCTCATTAGGCAGAAGTTATGAGTAATTTTATAAAGTCTGTGTAAGGACCAATGAGTAGAAAAGTTTGGCTGTATGAAAATATTTGATAAGACTGGGAAGATAAGGTTCAGGCCAGATTATAGGGGACCTTAAATCCAAGGCTAAACAGCTGATATTTGTTCTGTAAACCTTGGGATAATTAAGGTTTACCCAGCAGTGGTGTGCATAATATAATATATTTGGAGCTGAAATGACAAGTCTTAACAAAGTGACTACAGAGTCCGAATAAAAAGTTTCAGGAGCTTTAATTTACCAGCTGGGGCTAACTCCATGCCAATTCAAAGAGAGGGAGCAGCAGCTAGCTCAGGGCTGGTGAATCTTTTATACAGTACAACTTCATTGTTTGGCTAACTAACATAATTTGTCACTAAGCTAATTATTATGCAGGTGGGAGCAATCTGTTACTAAGACAAGTAGTTGCTATTTCCTCTGTAGGCAGGGGCTGATGGATAAGGGTTGGGGCACAGGGCATGATGATGTGCAGAAAAAGACAAATTACCCAGGGCAGTTCCCACACCCCAGGCTGGCTCACAGGCTGGTTCACTGATCTCTATCTCAAGTTCATCTCGAGTTCATAGAGTTTTACTTGGCTGATTTCTGATTTCATAAAGTATCACTTAACTGTTTCCTGGGCCAGTTTCTTGACTCATATCTTAAGTCCTTGAAGTTTTTCACTTAAACTAGTTCCTGGCCATTTCAGAATGTAGAGAGACTGGGCAAAAGGAAATGAGTGAAGAGACTTTTGAAATCATCAAGGCATGAGGTCTTAAAAGCAATAGAAATGGGAAGGAAGGAAGAGATGGGAGAAAAAGGAAATCCAATAAGTTAAGGGATAAGATAGAGGTAGGTAACAAAAATGACAGATTCATCAACTAGCATTTATCATGCCTCCACAATGGAAATAATAATAACACTAACAGAAATAGAATAATTTTTTCCCTTTACCTTACTGGACTTCACTGCCTTCATCTAAGCTCCCTTCCATTTCTGAAATGCCATGGCTTTGTTAGAATAATAACTAATTTGGGGAGGAGGAAGATGATAAATTTGAGTTTAGGCATATTGAGTTCTAGGTGACAACAAGATACATAACTAGAAATATCCATCAAATAGTTAGAGATGTAGAGCTGGGGGCTGAGGCTTCTAACATAACATAACATTCTAACATAATTTCCTGCCCAGAGGTAATAGTTGAAGCTATAAAGAGATGAATCTCTCCAAAGTAGAGGCAGTCATTCAGAGGGGAGAAGAGCTCAACTTTGAGGAACATGCACATTTAGGGGCATGAAAGAGAAATAGGGGTTGGGGGGTGGGGTAGAAACTAGAGTACCAGGAGTTAAGGAATGAGTGGGAAGTAAAGAAATAGAATAGTGAGAGCAACCATTCATTTGATAAATATGGAATTGAAAGGAAGGAGAAACTCAGCCAGAGTTTCGTGCCTACACTGTGGTCTTCACTTTTCTAGGTGCTCTGGGGCATACCAAAAGGTGTACAATTGGTTCTATGCTCTTAGAGATCTTAGGATGTTATTAAAGAAGTCAAGATTAACATGACATTGAAGAGGCAAAGGATAATTGTTACAATGGAGGGGAAGAACAGGAAGGCAAAAGGGAAAGGGTCAACCTACTCTCATTGAATTTGGCTTAGGGGAGGAATGACATAAACTCTAAACTGAGCATCTTGCCACACAGGAGAGTAGGGGGGATAGGGATGAGAGGTGAGATGACAGAGAAGAGGACAACATGGGGGGAGCTGGAAGCACACACTTCTGTAATGGGAAAGGGATAGGGCAGAGAATAGAACAAGGGGGGGGCGGGGCGGGATAGGAAGGATGGACATATAATCAGAATTCATTATGGAGATGTTCTGCACAACTACGCATGTACAGCCTGTATTTGATGGCTTGTCCTTCCAGTGGGAGGGAGGAAGGGAAAGAATCTAGAATTTAAAGTTCTATAATCAAATGTTAAAAATATATACGTATATGTGTGTGTGTGTCTATATATATATATATATATAAAATTATTATTATTATTATTACTATTATTATTATTAACTACATCCAGCTGGGACTTAAGATACACAGGCACTGTAGTAGGGAGATCCATCCTGCCCTACTGGAAAGTCGGGGGGGGGGGGAGCGGAACATAGGAGAGAGCAGATTGGGGGGAGGGGTTGTACAGTGAGATGGCTGTTTTGAGGTGTTGGGTAGGGGAAAGATGGGGAGAAAATTTGTAACTCAAAATCTCATGGAAATAAATGATGTAAACAAGAAAATAAATAAATTTATTTATTTAAAAAATTTAAAAAAAGATTAACATGACATTTTAGAATGGCACACTTCTATTGGGAACAACATTATCAAGTGTTAAATAATGTGATAGAAGGTCTAATTGCAATAATTATTTGGAAAAGGTCAAAACCATTAGATTTCATAGAAGAGGGAGACAGAGGGGGAATGTGGTAGGCAGTAGAAAAGCATCATAGGTTCTTGAGTACAGAAATTACATTATTAAAGTAGTGTTTAAATTTCTTTTTTATCTGTTTCAGAATAAAGTAACCTCAATGACTTTCTTGGCTGGCAAAGCAGTAGAAGATCTGTGCAGAATCAAACAGGTATTCAAAATTCTACCTTTTAATAAATGATGGATGGGGGAGACTAAGGGGCATCTCGGTACTGGTGAGCTCCAATCCAGGTATCCATTCCCCAATTTTCCAACAGTCTGCGTAGCAATACCTCCATTGTCATTACTTCAGGAGCTTCCCAGGATCCTGCACTTCCACCTATCATGCCATTCTATCATCTTTTGCTAGAAAGGGATGTTTGGACCTCAAATCTGCTACAAAAAAAATAGATTTTTATAAGCTAGCATGAGAACATAACTATCTTATAATTGTTTTTGTAGGAAAAGATGTCCCAAGTTCTAGATAACCAAATTTACAAATGAATTATTTGTGCACAACATCTCACTTTAGTTTTAGACACTAACTGTATCTGTAAAGTATCAGCTTCAGAAATCAGAAAAATTTCTTATAATTTTATCTCCTCCTTCTTGTGGAAATGATGAAATGAAAAACTTTCTAAAAATCATTCAGTCATTTTTTTCATAGTGACCAACTCTTTGTGACCCCATTTGCGGTTTTCTTGGCAAAGATAATGGAGTGGTTTGCCATTTCCTTGTTTGAGCTCATTTTACAGATGAGAAAACTGAGGCAAACAGGGTTAAGTTACTTCCCCAGGGACACACAACTAGTAAGTGTCTGAAGCCAGATTTGAACTCATAAAGATGAGTCTTCCTGACTTCAAGCCTGGCACTCTATCCACTGTGTCATCTAACTTTCCAAGGATTAGGGTTTAAAAAAAAAAAATAGCTGCTCCAGAGTAGTTAGTTTCCTATCTCTGAAGAGGGTATTGTGGTACCAATCATGATCATTTGCAATTAATGCTGTGGATAGGAATTGAGATTTGGGTATTTGGATTACAAATAAACTCTGTGATCCCTTCTAATGCTAAGATTTTATGATTCTGTTTCTATTTATGACTTAATAATAGGTGGCATTATATACATGTTACATGTGGTGTCTCATTCGATCTTTACAAGAACCTAATGAGAAAAATGTCATTGTTATTCCCATTTTACAAATGAGGAAACTGAGGCAGATATATGATAATTGATTTTCTCAAGGTCACACAGCTAGTACATGTCTGAGGCAGGATTTGAACTGAGATCTTCCTGACACCAAGTTTAACTCTCTGTTTTTCAGTTCAACGCTTTATCTACCATGTCACCTCACTGTAGAGAAAATTGACCCTTTTTTAAAATAACAGAATAATGTGGTATAGTTCTAAAATGAGCAAATGATAATGGTAATAAATCATCTGGATGGGGTGTTAAATGTTGTTGATCTTGAGAAAATACTCCTAATTAAGTGAGATTATCTTAGTTTTTAGTCATTATTCTTATGAAAATTGAAAATGCCAGTTCAAATAGTATTGGTGCAAATGGCAAGTTAAATAACAAAGTAGTTGTTGAAATATTACTGTAATACACACTTAAACATAGAAAAGCCTTACTGATCTTATGTGTTTCATGTGTTCTACTTGCAGTTGTAATTACTTTTAATGGTAGCACTTGGGCAATTTGTACATGTATTTCTAGGATTCTGATGTAGGCGGGGATCTGTCTGATTTCAATCATATCTCTGTTCTCTGCTTCTAGGTTGACCTAGATTCCAGGCACATTGGTTGGGTAACAAGTGAACTTCCAGGTGGTGATAACCACATCGTAAAAATTGAATTAAAGGGCCCGGAGAACACATTGAGAGTTCGACAAGTTAAAGTCCTGGGCTGGAAAGATGGTGAAAGCACTAAAATTGCAGGTCAGATCTCAGCTAGTGTGGCCCAGCAAAGAAACTGTGAAGCAGAGACTCTACGAGTATTCAGACTTATTACTTCACAGGTGTGTATCATTGCCACATATCCTTAATCAATCAGTCAGTCCCAAAGTTATGAAGTGACTACTTTGTAGTAGAATAAGCATATATAGATTAATACAAAATAAAACAGGGAGGGAGGGAAGGAACTAGGAACCGGGAAGGATCAGAAAAGGTTTTGTGATGGTGGGACTTGAGCTGCATGTTGAAGGAAATGAGTAGTTCTGTGAGGAGCGAGTGCATTTCAGTTAGGGAGAACCATAAGAACAAAAACACTGAGAGGAGAAATAGAGTGCCATTTTTGAGGAACAAAGTGAAAGCCAATTTGACTAGACTGTAAAGTAGGTAGTAGTGTATAATAAGTCTGAAAAAATATATTGTGGACTGGTTGTGAAGTGCTTTAAAAACCAAACAGAAGAATCTAATTTTTAAGCTGGGATAATAGGGAGCCACTGGAGATTATTGAGTAGCAGAATGGCATAATCAAAGGAAAAACCCCACTGAATAAAACCACTTTGACAGCTATGTGGAAGATGAATTGGAATGAGGAGACATTTGAGTGAGAGAGACCAATGTGGAGGCCATGACAGTAGTCTAGGCAAGGCTAGACCAAATGAAGTTATGTCTTTGTAAATGAAGCAAAGGAGTTAGACATCAGGAGACAGAATTAGCAAGATTTAAAAACTAGTTGGTATGTGGGTGAAAAGAGAGAGAAACTAAGGATAATTATTTTGAGTGTAGTCTGACTCACTTTGATACTTTAATTTCATAGTTTCATTGGTATAGGTACTCCCTCAACCATTGTAGGATATGAGCCCTTCATACCTTCTGATTCTGTGTAGTTCTTGTCTATATTTACAATAAAGCTTCCATAAAGGATCTACTCAGCACATCAGAGGATTCCCTCTAATGTTTTTTAGTATCTCAAAGACAGTTCTATAATTCAGTCTGTTGCCACTCAGTTTCATTATGTGAGACTCTTTACTCATATTCTAGTCATATAGTATCCTTGGTAGTATTTTTAATATCTTTCTTGCACACAAATTATCGTTAGGAACATACTGCCGTCTGCTTAAGCCTACCATGCTAATAGTAATAATAATAATAACTAGCATTTAGGTAGTGCTTAATGTGTGCCAGGAACTAAGATAATTACATTTACAATTTATTTACAATTATTACATTTACAATTTTTACAATATTACAATATTACAATTTTACAAATTTACAATAAATTACAAATTTACAATATTACAATATTACAATTATTTACAATAATTACATTTACAATTTACAAATAAATTTACAATTATCCCATTTGATCCTCACAGCAACCCTGGGAGGTAAATACTTTTATTGTTATCTCCATTTTACAGATGAAGAACTTGAAGCAAACAGAAGTTCCCAAAGCTAGTAAATGTCTGAGGCTGGATTTGAACTCAGATCTTTCTGACCCCAGACTTGGTGCTCTATCTTCTACACCACCTTGCTGGCAACTTTTATCTTTATACATTTTTCAAGTTATCTTTTTATAATTTGTCATTTTCCTCCTTCTCAGTTTTTAAAACTGTGGCAAGCCATAAAATAAGAAGGCATGATTAGCAAAATGGAGTATGGATACCTAACTGCAAATGTGAACCATACTGTCCTTACTTTTTACAACCCTCAATGTCTCTCCCTTTTTATTCATTCTTCTTCCTCATATTTTTCAATCTTGAATGTAGATACCATATTATAGCAAACAACTGGCTGTAGGTATCCCAGGACACTTGTTGGTGCTGGTTCTAGCAGTTCAGCACACATTTATTATGTACTTAGTAAATGGAAAGCACTGTGCAGACATCCTAGGGATGGAAATTTTTGATAAGACATAAATCTTCTGCTCCTATAGGTTACAGTCTGTTAGGTGGTTATAGCCTACTCAGATACCAGCAGCAACCGATATTGTACGTTGTAAATTGCATTAAAGAGTTACGTGAAGTGCATCCTTATCAGTCAGTAGTGGCAGAGCAGGATGGAGGAATGGGAAAACAGAAGACTTCATGGAAAAGAGCACATTTGAGTTAGTTTTGAAAGACCAAAAAGGAATCATCAGACAGAGAAGGGAAGGAATCACATTCTAGCCACAAAGAAATGGCAGAGACAAAGGTCTGGAATTGGAGAGACATAAGCACAAGCAGGGTACCATATGACAGTTGTGAATGAGTTTGGAAAGGGAAAAACAGCACCAGTTGGAAATGTTGGGCAGAAGAGCCTGATCTTTACTTGGTAAGCAGTAAAAATCCTGTAAAAGGTTTTGAGAAGAAGAGGGACATGGCCCTATTTAGAAACCAGCAGGGTAAAGAATGATGGGAAACATTTGCATCAAGATCAGCAGAAAGAAAAGCAACCAATCAATAAACATTTTTTATTAACACCCACTCTGAGGAGGTACAAAGACAAAATTAAAACAGCCCCTGCCTTCATGGAATTTATATTCTAATGGGCAATACAATGTGAAAATGTAACTGTCACATGTGAGGAAACAGTAAGATGCCCAATTTTGGTGGATCAGAAAGAACATGAAGGGGGAGTAATGTAGGATAAGGTAGGTTGTAACCAAACAGGGAAGAGCTTTAGACATTAAAGAGAAGATTTTGTATTTGATCTTAAAAATAATTTGGAGACACTAGAGTTTATTGAGCAAAATAATGAAATGGTCATACCTATAAATATCACTTTGGCAACTGTGTGGAGAACAAATTAGAGACTGTAGAGAAAGTACAAGGTGACCAGTGAGGAGGTTATTGTAAAAGTTTGAGCTAAAGGTGAGTAGGGCCAGAACTGGGGTTGTGGCCATGTGAGTGGAAAGAAGGGAATGGGTGTGAAAAATACTGTGGAACTATGTATAACAAGATTTAAGAATTGATTCAGTAAGTGAGGTGAGAGAGAGTGAAAAGTCAAGGATGACTGCAAGGTTGCAAACTTGGGAGACTAGAGAAGTAGGAATGCCTTCAAAAGAAATGGAATTTTGGAAAAGAAGTGAGTTTGGGGAGAAAGATAATGAGTTCTGTTTTATATGTTGAAATTGAAATGCATACACATCTTCAGAATTCACTAGGCTCTTAATGGTGAAAGACTGTAAAAGAGACTAGATAGACAGATAGATACATACATACATACATACATATAGATAATATTTGAATGGGATTACCTAGAGATTAAGTGTAGAGAAAGTAAAGAAGAGAGCCCAGGACAGATTTTTACAACCCAAGAAGCTTACTCTGTATTCAATATATATATATATATACAAATGAGTGAATATTAAATAGATATAACTCATGTCTCTTTGTTCCCCCCAAGCTCTGAGTTTATATGAACCATTTCTACTCTGGGGAAGTAATCACACTCCTTTGGTTCTTTTTCCCCCTCGTGGTGTTTACGTGGGAAAAGCTGTATGTAGTTCATGTATAGCTAGTGTCTTGAGTTCCACAGATGTGATTACAGAGTCCCTAGCTCCTTATATATACACTCAAGGTAATAAGAGCATACCATGTAGAGATCAGCCTTTATTTCTCCTCATAGCAAATGCAAAAAAGTGTAAAGGATTTTTAGGAGTTCATAAACATGCCCGTAACACATAAGATAGTCACAGTAATTCAAAAGCTGCTCTAAGAAGGAAACAGTTTAGCAGCATCTTGGCATCCCTCTTTCCCACATGGTCCTATCCTGTCCCTTCCAACCTTATAGCCTACCCTATAGTTTCGACTCCTAAAAGACAAACACCCTGTGGTCTCCTCCTTTACCTCCCACTCTGCCCCTTATTGGACTTGCATTGTCTGAATAACTTGCAGTATTAGTGGAAAGCAAAATATAGGTGTTCTGTTCCTCCATACTGTGAGTCTAAGCTCTTTTTGCTTCTCTAGTCACAAGCCTCATGAGATCTTTTTTCTGTTTCCAAGAGGAAGAAGCTCACCCACTTCATTTTATCTCTAAAAGGTCAGCTTCCTAAACTCAAACATGGAGTTACTTTTGAGGGAACCCCCAAGGCTAGAGCTGTCCCAGAAATATCCCCTTTTATACTAGACAGCTTTATTTAGGGACTATACTGCTTAGTAAATTCCTCTCTGGGAGGCAGGCATTTGGGATTAATTTTGTCCTTGGTCAGACTTGTGCTCACTAGAATTTCTAGAACATGGTAAATAATTGGATATAAATGCTTCATACATATAAGGTGAAAGAGAGGGAAGAGTCAAGGGTAGTATCATAGTGTCACATTTTTCAAAAATGGTTGAATAGTCATGCCTCTGATTGAAATAGTAGAATTAGAAGAAAGGGGGAAAGGTACAGTTTGGTTTTGTATACACTGAGTATGAGTTGCAGGTTACATGCCTATGTGTTCTAGGCAGAAAGAGATGCAAGTCAGGAGCCCAAAGGAGAGATCAGGAATAGAAAAATCATTCTCAGGTATCATCTTCAAAGAGATGGTGCTTGAAACAGGCATTCAGGACGTGGTAGCTCCAGGTTTTTAGATGTTCTTTTAAGGAAGGTTGTGCACGGAGGGCGGAGCCAAGATGGCGGTGTAGAAGCAGCAAGGTTTCACAGCTCGCACATAGCCACCTCAAATACCCATAAAATATGACTCTAAACAAATTTTAGGGCTCTAAAACTCACACAAAAATACAGAAAAACACATCTCCCACTGAAGGCAGCTTGGCACCAAGGGCTTATCGCACACTGGGAGCCAAAACCAGCCCAGCCTGAAACCGCGGCTTGGCCCCAGGCCTCCAGTATGAGTGGCAGCTGGAGCCTTCAGGAGAATGGATCAGCAGCAGCTGTGGCAGTTTCCAGAATTATCAAACCATAAGAAACAAGGACTAAGTGAAAGGTCAATGGATCTCAGCTAAATTTGGGGGAGAAAAGCAGTCCAGCCAAACTGCCTCCAGGGCAAAGAAGCAGCAGAAGCAGTGGCCCTGCAGCCGCCTGCAGACTGCAGGGGGGCTGAGCAATCATTCAGAGGCTAAGTGCTCTTGCGTTGAGCGGCCTGGATCCGGATCATGGTCTTGGGTGGTGGTCCTGGGGTGTGTTTTCAGTGAGCCAAAGCTAGTGGGGGCTGCATCAGCCTCCTTATAGCTCCAGCAGCTGCAAAAACCCCAGGGATTTGGGACAGAGCTTTCCCCCCGGAAGCAGAGTTCCACAGAGCTAAAAAATCAAATAATTCACTGGCAACATGAGCAGGCAAAGGAAGCAAAGTAAGAACAGCAGCCAAACTCTAGAATCCTTTTTTGGGGACAAAAAGGATCAAAGTATGGAACAAGAGGAAGACAACATAGTCAGAACTCCCGCACCAAAAGCTTCGAGGAAACATGAAGACTGCCTAAAAGCTAGAGATCAGCTTAAGAAGGATTTTGAAAACCAAATAAGAGAAGTAGAGGAAAAATTGGGAAGAGAAATGAGAATGATGCAAGAAAATCATGAAAAGAGAGTCAACCTGACTGAAGAAAATAACACCTTAAAAAACAGATTAACTCAAATGGCAACAGAGGCCCAAAAAGCCAATGAGGAGAAGAATGCTTGAAAAAGTCGAATTTGCGAGATGGAAAAAGAATCTCAAAAGCTCACTGAGGAGAATAATTCCTTCAGAATTATTCTGGAACAAATGGAAGCAAATGACTTCATGAGAAATCAAGATATTATTAAACAGATCCAAACAAATGAAAAAATAGAGGGCAATGTGAAATATCTCCTTGAAAAAAACCACTGACCTGGAAAACAGATCCAGGAGAGACAACTTAAAAATTATTGGACTACCTGAAAGCCATGATCAAAAAAAGAACTTAGAAAGCATCCTTCAAGAAATTCTCAAGGAAAAATTGCCCTGATATTTTAGAACCAGAGAGCAAAATAGAACTTGAAAGAATTCACTGATCACTGATCCCCAAAAGAAGGAGAAAATATTGGCTGCCAAGAGGAAGCAATTTGAATACTGTGGAAACACAATTAGGATAACCCAGGATCTAGCAGCTTCTACATTGAGGGATCAAA
>CM053591.1:107198614-107258215 GCA_028646515.1 Pseudochirops corinnae | reverse complement strand
TCACTTTTGATTGTGGAGATTAAAGATCAAGAATGGAGTATGCTAATGTTTTCTGTATAATACCCTAATTTATTTTGTGTTTGTACTAGTTTATTAAAGGGGTATTTTTCTCAAGTTGAGACTTTCCATTAATTTAAGGCACCATTAAAGTATAACATTTCACAATTAAATTTTTTTTCCTTCTAGTTAGTTTGAAAGCTGAGTTTAAATTAAGATAATCTAAAATCATTTGGACATTTGCTGATACTATAATCCTTATAAAAACAAAAACATACTGTCTTTACCAATCTACCTTCTGTATCTTAGTGATCTGTGTGCAGATAAAAGCAAGTGAGGAAAACTAGAGGCTTCAAAATTTTGCTATTTACTTTAATTTAGTCATAGCTGCTTAATAAAATCCCTACATACTTTCTTGGGTCAGTAGTTATCAAAAGATTAACAATCAAGCAGGATTATTTACATAATTTGAGACATTCAAATATACAAAATTATGTCAAACTGCAACAATAAAGACTTTTTTCCTAAGGCCTGAACTTAATGACATAAGAATTCACCTACCTTATTCAATTAAATTCAACAAGTAGTTTTAAGGTAATGCTACACTAAGACTTTGGGCACATTTTATATTTGTTAAATACCTATCACTATGTGTGTGGCACTATGACAGTAACTGAAGAAGTCATTGCACTCAAAGTACTCCTAGGAATATTAGTCTCTAGATTTTTCTGCCAGTAATAACAACAACAATAATAATGTGTTTTAGAATTTTGCAAAGCACTTTACAAATATTTCATTTTATCTTCACAACAATCCTGGGAAACAGGTGCTTTTATCCCAATTTTAAAGATGAGGAAACTGAGGCAGACACAGGGTAAGTGATTTGCCCAGGATCATACAGCTAGTTAAGGGTTTGAGGTAGGATTTAAATTCAATCAGGTCTTAATGACATTAAGTTTAGTGCTGTACCCACTACACAACCTAGCTGTAGTAAAAAGGGCTTATAAAGTTATCAAGAAAGAACAACCTTTAACTTTGAAAGACAGGATAGTGGAATGCTACATGTCAACTAACCCATCAATCAAAGAGCATTTATCACAGATCATGTCTTGGATTTGTATTTCATTAAATGCTATGATAAGGCCTTGGGAATAAAAAGATATAGTCCTTACCTTCAAGAAGTTGACATTATAGGGATGGATGTATATTCATATATCCACACACACACACACACATATACAAAACAGATATTAAGTAGATACAAGATAACTTTGGGGAAAGGCAAGAGCTGGGGCAAAGAGGTATTTCTAAATATACCACTTGGAAAGTGATACTGAAGCTGGGTCTTAAAGGAAACTAAGAATGCTAAATGAAAGGAGGAGATGCATACCACCTATGAGGAACAGCACTGGAAATGAACATAGAAAGACAATGGAATGCCATGTATGAGGATCAGCAAGGGCAGTTTGGTTGGTCCCAGTGTAGGTGAAGGAGTATAAAATGTGCAATAAGGCTACAAGAAGTTTGAAGCCAGGAACTTTAAATAACAGGGGAGTTTATATTTGACCCTACTGCTTAGATATATGTAGCATATTTTATTAGAATATGAACCTAGTAAATTTTATTACTGAAGGTGAACACATTGCATACTCAATCAAAAAGGTTTTTTTTTTTATTCATTTTAAACTTAATTTTCCAGATATTAATGACATTTTGTTTTAAAGTACAAACTTAAAATAACACAAAGCCTTGGGGAAGAAACTAAATATTGTATGAAATATCTGTAATAGCCTTAACTAAGGTGTGATTATGTGGGTGGGGTTAACCTGACTGATGTGAAGCATGCTATGGTTGGTATCATGGAAAGTAATAATTTTAAAAAGACATAGATTTTGGAGAAAAGATAATGGACTATTTTGGACATTTTGAGTTTGATATGTCTATGGGAACAGTTTGAAATGTTCACTAGGTAGTTGGTAATATGGAAGTGGAGCTCAGTGGAGAGACTAAGGATCTGATAATACAGAGATTTTTATTCAGATGGATTTAGGGAAATACTGCGGTAAACTGGCACAACTATTACCTACGCATAAGCAAATTACCTATATTAAAAATTTTCCATTTTGTTAACATATCAATAGGGTGTTTGGTATATAGAGACCTAGGAGAGAAAAAAAGTTAAATACTAAGACTCTCCTAGGGAATAAAGAAAGTTCTGTATTTTCCTTTAGGCATATGTGTGAGAAAGAAATAAACAAATCAATTAAAAAAAATAAAGTTAAATTTTACCAATAGGGATATAAGAAGAGCTAGGTTAGGAGATTATGTAGACCTGGAAGTACTAGGTGAACAGTGAAGTATCTTTCATGGTGCTGGTATGGAACAGATCTAGACATTCTCATCAAAAACTGAAACCTAATATAAGGTACACTTTTGACACACCAAGATCCCACCAATAAACATGGTATAAAGCTAGATGGGACTGTATGAAGTTTAAATCAAGGCATTACAGTTGGAGTGGCTAATGCAGATCTAATTTTATTGTTTTACTAGATTCATTAGTCTCATGTTCATTTACCATATTAAAAACTAAATGAAAACTTTGACTCCAAATATTTGTTGCTAAGTATATCAGAAAGAACTCCTCCCCAACCTCACTTATTTTGAGTGAAAGCAAGATGTAGTGAAAGCAAGAATAGGATAAAGGGAAAAGGAAAAGTGAAGAACATATGAATAGATACTGAAAGGATAAGAAAAAGGGGAAGAAAATTTATGCTCACATAGTAATAAAAGAGTTCTAAAGATTTTTCTGTATTCTAGTATAGGAGACAGTTAAGTCACAATACTGCAAGTTCTTAAATGAGACCCATAATCACAAGTTTTAACTAAATGACCAAAAAAAGAAAAACAAAGTGAATGAAGAATGCCCATTTATCCAAAATACGATAATGCATGCTGAGTGGACCCCCTGTGGAAGATTTATGGGAGGACAGGGACATGATTCATACAAGATGAAGAGACAGATGGATTGTGATTATGTACTATTTGCTGGAAAGACTACTCACAGCAAAGAGATTATAGAACTGCCAAGCACCAAACAAAGGAAGTAAAGTGGTATGGAACAAAACACATGGACTAGAAACAGGAAACTCAAATTCAAGTCTCCGTTTTTCTACTAATGTGGAATATAGTGATCTTCAGCAAAACACTTTGGGTCTGTTTTCTCATGTACAAAATGAAGCTAAGTGAGACGATATTTCAGGTTAGTTCCAGGTCTAAAGTTCTATTAGTACTGCACTAATTATACTGAACAGGATAATGGCCTGTTTCAAATAGTTTTAAAATGATGCTTTTAGACTGTTAAAATTGTGAGTTCATTTAACAAATATTTAAGGAATAACTACTAGTGTGTACCAGGTTGCTAAGTGCAGTGGAAAATCTTTCACACAACTTTTGTCTTATTAATCAGTTTTTGGCAGCTCTTCTGAAGTGTATTATTGATAGAGTTTAAATAAAATTAAACTTATAATCAAAAAGCTTTGTTTAAGTTTTGTTAAATATGTTCAGTTGTCAGAGATATAAGTGCTTGGATCTCTGCAGTTTTTTTTTTCTTTTTGGAGGGGGGAAGGCAAGGCAATTGGGGTTAAAGTAACTTGCCCAAGGTTACTTAGCTAGTAAGTGGTAAGTGTCTGAGGCTGCATTTGAACTCAGGTCCTCCTGGCTCCAGGGCCAATGCTCCATTCATTGCACCACCTAGCTGCCCCTTTGCAAGCAGTTTTTAAAAACTGAAGATTAAGGTATTACTGAGACAAATGAAGCTGTATTTGACTTTTAAGTGTCACTGAAAGGGGGAAGGGGAGACAGAGACAGAGAGAGGGAAAGAGAAGGAAAGGAAGAGGGGGACAGAGAAAGAGACAGAAACAGAGAAAGAGACAGACAGGAGAAGGAAAAGGTAGTAATCTTTTTAAGGAATAAATTAAAAAGTTATCAGCTGGCAAAATAAATTAATCACAGGGAGTCTTAGTGTAGAAAGAGACTTACATGGCTTGTTTTTTCTCTTTCTTCTGCTGCCTCAAAGACAGGGAAGAAGAGCCTGGAATGACCTGAAATCTATGGAGAATGACGTCAGCAGCAGGCTGGTGGGAAGAAGGTCACAGGAGTGCTTTCATACACTGAGTTATTCATAGTTAATGGCTAAAAGGGGCACACTGGAGCCAATGAACTAAAAACTAGTCTCATGTCCCAGGAACACATACTGTATCCCTGGGGGATATGGCTCCAGAATTATGGGTGAACTAGAAAGAATAAGACCCATTAAAAATTGTGAGAAACGCACCATACTGCACTTATGCAATTATTATTTTAAAATTTTCTCTCTCTACATTTAGGATTCAGGGTCAGTATTTCAAGGGGGCGTAGTGTGGGAAGAAACAAGCACTTATTAAGAACCTACTACGTGGTAGTCATTGTGCTAAAGACTTATCTCATTTGATTCTCACAACTATATGTGCTTTTATAATCTCCATTTTACAGCTGAAGAAATAGAGGCAGATGTAAGTTAAATGCCATGTTCTAGGATCACACAGCTCCTAAGCATCTGAAGCCAAATTCGAATTCTAGGCTCTGTGCTCTAACAGCTGTGGCATTTAGTGGTCTCTAATGTAAATGCAAGAGCACAGCATCTAGAATCCTTGGTTAGAATCTCAGCTCTGTCACATTTCTATGTGGTTTAAGAAGTCAATCACTGTCTCTAGATTTGTTTCCTCAACTGCAAAATGAGGTAGTTGGACTGGATGATCTCTAAAATCCCTTCTACTTCAAATTCTATAAGCCTATAAACCAATTTTACATACAATGTTGGTTAATGTTTTCAATTTGCTGCTATGATAAAAACTGTATTTTTTATTAAAAGAAGTACAAAAAAAAATCTCCATCTCATATAAAACAGATTATGAAATTATGTGCCACATTTTGCCACCTGGTTGCAGTATGCTCAAACTACGAGTTTAATTTAAGTAGCAAATAAAACCACTTAATGGTTGCCAATGTAAACCTAATCTTATAGCATGATGATGTAAATGACTCTATATACCATAAGAAAATATGCCATTTACCTCCCCAAACATAATAATTATACACAAGAATACATCTAACATGATTATTCTACAGTATAGATCTTGGTATTCAATGAAATATAAGTTATAGAGTTATCTCCTGAGGGAGGAAGTCTGATTCAGTCTAGGGTGCTGGTCTTAAGAGTCAGGAAGACCTGGAATCCCACTTCAGTGACTAAAGTAATGAACATTCTCTCTCATTATCTTCATTTATGAAATGGGGGAAATAATGACATCTATGTTAAAGGGGTGGAATGAAGTTCAAATGAGGGTTGTAAAAAATATGTTGAGTGTTCTGCAAACCTCAAAATGATATCAAGGGCAATGGCTTTCGATTCAGAGGACTGGGATTCATATTCCATCTATGTCTTACCTTGGCCAAACCACTTACTCTCAGTGAGCCACGGTTTACTCGTCTATAATGTAAGGGGGTTGGATTAGATGGTCTCTGAGATTCCTTCGAACCCTAGATCTATGATTCTAAATGAGAGCTACTATTGCTATTTTTGAAGGCCAACTATATACCATCACACAACAATAATAATAAGAGTATTAATAGGCATTACAAGAATAGGTAATTAATGATGTGAAAAGACCAATGCAATAAGAAGTACTCCAACAATTGGGGGACAGCTGAACAAGTTGTGGTATATGAATGTAACGGAATACTATCGTGCTATAAGAAATTATGAACAGGCAAATTTCAGTAAAACCTGGAAAGATTTATATGAACTAAAGCTGAGTGAAGTGAGCAGAACCAGGATAATTTTGTACACAGTAACAGCAACACTGTGCAATGATCAAGTATGATAGACCTAGCTCTTCTCAATGATCCAAGACAATTTCAAACAATTCATGATGGAAAATGCTATCTGCATCCAGCGAAAGAAGTGATGGAGTGTGAATACAGATTGAAGCAAACTCTTTTCACTTTCCTTGATTTTTTGTTTTTTTTTCCTTTTGTTTCCTCTTTCACAACATGACTAATGTGGAAATATTTAATATAGCTGAACATGCATAACCCTATATCAGATTCCTTACCATCTTGGGGAGGGGAAAGGAAAAGGAGAGAGAAAAATTTGAAACTCAAAATTTTATAAAAAATGAATGTTGAAAACTATCTTTACATATAAATGAAAAAATAATACTGAAGTAAAGCATTCCAAGAGCTACAGGGTCTAAACACATTTATCACTGTCAAAAACTAGGAGAAGAAAAATTTTAATTAATGCAATTTTCAGGCAATGTTTCTTTGAAAAATGTTATGAAGAACAAAAATAGTAGTTACCATATATGCTTGCAAATACTTCTTTTTTTTCCTTCTTTTTTTGAGGGAGGAAGACAAGGCAATTGGGGTTAAGTGACTTGCCCAAGGTCACACAGCTAGTAAGTGTTAAGTGTCTGAGGCTGGATTTGAACTCAGGTCCTCCTGATTCCAGGGACGGTGTTCTGTTCACCGTGCCACCTAGCCGCTCCTTGCAAAATACTTCTTATGGTTATTTTCCAAATATCGCAATTTTGAGAAGGAAAGAACAAGTTCTAAATCTTCACAAGTTTGGTTAAAATTCCAATAAAGATTTCTAATGCTTTTACCTTATGTGTTTAAAAATTGTCAATTTTTGTCTCTTCAGAGACATAATTAATCATTTCTGCTGTCTTTTTTTTTGGGGGGGGAGGGATGTATTTCTCTGTCAGATGACTTGAGACTGGTGAGACATATTTATAAGAGTCAGCAAAGAAGCAGACTTTTGCTTATTCTTCTGGTATAATTTAAATCCACTTCATGGTATATATTTATTGTTCTTCTCTATATAATTTTCTATTTGAAACCATATTTTGTAAAGCGGACTGCCAAGGAGTTCTTTTGGGCTACTGCTGAGACCTGCAAAGAATTTGATTTTTTTTCTCCACTTTCAGTCAGAAAGAAAATTCTGAAAAATCTTATTTAACTCCACTACTATTCTGGAGGTAGTTATAAAAGCTCCTTAAGGAGGTTGAAGTGATGTTTACTTTCTTCTAGCAAATGTAAAGAACAATCCTAATAAATTCACAAAGGTATTGCTGTCCTCTAAAAGCCTAATTAATCTTGCTACAGTAGGCGTTTTCAGAACCATGGGTATCTTCAATACTCAACTGGTAAAACTTTAAGTCTAATTTATATTCCATAAACACTAGCAAACTTCATGTTATTTCACTGTCTTGTATACTTTGAAAAAATACAATTTTGCTTTCTGGTTTACTCGAGTTCTAATGGAAGGTAATATGCAATGGCTGTCCTGACTCCCACTCAAACAACTACAAAAAAATCTATACCAGTGGAAAAATATTAGACACATTATAGCCATTATCTTACCTTTTTAAAATCACTTGTAATTAAGTCATCAGGTGTTTTAATCTGAAGGTGAATGCTATTGCTAATAATCAAAGACAGATAAGGGAAGGGTGGAATTATGTTATCAAGCTGTAGCAGCTACCAACCAATAAGGAAGTTAATAGTGATATAGCATAATGTATTTGTCCACCCAACCCTGGCTAGATCTTATAATAAAATCTGGGTTAGGAGGAGTGAAAGGCAGGGAAGACTTTAGGGCTAAATATGAACATCAACATAGTATGCTAAAGGAACTTTATTTCACAGAACAGTAAATGAAATTAGATTTAGACAAATGAAATTAGATAATAACTAAGTAAAAATACATGGGAATACTAATAAGGAGAACTGCAGAATCTCAGAGTTGGAAAGGAACACAGAGATTCTATAGTCCAAATGATACCTGAATAAACACACTAAACAAACCTTTGTTCAAAGACCTCTTGTAAGGGGTAATCCGTTACTTCCAAAGGTAGCCCATTTTATTTTTGTATTGCTCTGTCAGAAAGTATTTCCTTATGTCAAGCCTACAGTTGCTTCTTTGGAACTTCTACTCATTGTCCTACTTCAGCTTTATAGAATAGGACTATATCCTCTCTGAGAGTTCTTCAAATTCTTCAAAGTTATTATAATGTCACCTCAAGTCTTCCCTAAGCTAAACACTTTCCTGGTTGCCCCTCTCTGCATACCCTCTAGATCAAGAGTGGGGAACCTGCAGCCTTGAGGCCACATGTGGCCTTAACAGCTCTTTTCAAATAACGAGACTTGTATGGATATATTAGGACCAAGATTCCTTGGCAGGATTAACCAGAGACAGTTTGTTTAATGATTCTTTGATTTTCAATAAAATTTTCAAAAAAGGTATAAAAGATGGAGACATATGCCCCTCAAAGATACTGTCCAGTCATCGAAAGGAAAACGAGTCTGGTGTATATGGTGAGATTCTCCAGATGCTTGACTGCATATGACATTGTACAGACACTACAGGGTTTCTTCAATGAGATCCATGAAAACTTAAAATCAATTGTCCTATCAATCCAAACAGTAAAAAGAATTAGTGATGTACAAACACATGATGTATAGCAAGATGGAAAACTCAATGAGACACACCATCAAGATATAACTTCTGGAGACATAATGCAGAGGGAAAATATGCTAGGCTCAAAATTGAAAGGAAAGATTAATTTCAAATCTGCAAATTAGTTTTTCTGAACAATTCAAACTGTGAGTGACCCAATGAGAAAAGAAGATATGCATGCTGGGTCACAGCATACTGCTGAAGATGAACTAAATGCAAGAAATGTATGAAAAACACCATCAATGATGTTCATACGGCTAGTCTACCTCTTTTTCAACTACCAAATATATAGGCTAAAGGATAACATGAATAGGTTATGGGCTGAATTAGTAAAAGCTGAAAGGAAGGCCTGCAGCATGCTCTGTGAAGAATTCGGGGAAGAGTATAGAAATGAAGACCAGAAAACATAAAAAGAATGGATGGATTTGAAGACTAGAGATTCCCTAAAGTGCCACAGTATGCAGATTTAAATATGGCAGCCATCGAATGAACCATTTTGCTCCCCAGTGTACTAAATGTCCTACATAATACCCAAATCTTCTAGCCCACGAGAACTAAAATTCCTTCTCTGTTACTTGATGAAAGATGGAACTGGAATAGAGTGAATGAATGGTGAATAGAACTGAACAATTAATAAGACAGAGAGAAAATAAAAATATATAATAGGAAGAGGAATGAAAATAAAGGCAAAACATTCTCAGAAAAGACATCAGAAACCTTGAGGTTGAAGTCCTAGAATGAGGAGAGATATTGATTGAGGGAAGGAGAAGGGTTGTTGGTGAGTTAAGATATAACATTCTGGAGTCAGTAAAAGTGCTGAATAACTCATCAAATGCTACACAGATCATGACTATACCTCCTCTTATTCAATGTTATGCTCAGGTTGTTTTCTATCTTTTAACAGTAGATCAGTAATGACTTCTTTATCTACTTGGTAGTTCTTATGTGTGGACTACATGACTGATTTATGTTTATTTATTTCTGAGGAGGTTCTATAAAGTTCCAGAGGCAGTATGACATTGTGGATAGAGTGCTAGGCTTAGAGTCAGGAAAATCTGAATTAAAATTTCTTGTAGTATTTAATATCTATGTGGCCATCCTTCAGTGTCTTAACTTCTTTAAACCTTTGTTTCCCTAATTAGAGATGATTCCAATATATTCTCTCTCCCTTACCAATAGCTCCCCCAGTAATACTTCATCTCAGAGGACAATGAAGCTCATAGGAATTGAAAGACTTGTCTGTAGTCATAGTTTATAAGTATCAAAGAGGCTTTTAAAATACAATTAGAGAATCTTAATGCTAGAAAGACTTTAGAGGTTACCTGGTTAAACCCACAGCTGAAGCATCAATATCCTATATAATACCTTTGATAAGTGGTTGCCCTACCTAAGGTTAAAGATCTTCAATGAAGTAATAATTCACTCTCTCTTGAATCATCCCCTTCTAGTTCTGGGCAGATCTAATCAGTAGCAGCCATAGTGACCAAACAAAAGGTTAGTCTAATAGTCCAGGCATGAAGTCAGTCATTAAGCATTTATTAAATGCCTACTATGTTTTAGGCATTGTCGTAAGCGACAGAGATATAAAGAATGGCAAAATACGGTCCCTGACCTTAATAGGGGAGAAAACATACAAATAACTATGTACAAACTTGTTATGTACCAGATAAATAGGAAATAATAGAGGGAACCTTAGAATTAAGAGGACCTGGGAAAGGTTTCCTATAGAAGGAGGGATTTTAGGTGGAATTGAAGGAAGCTAGGGAAGTCAGGAGGCAGAGATGTGAGGAGAGAGAGCATTCCAGGGAGAACATTTCAGGAATGGAAACGCCCAGAGACAAAAGATGAAGTGTCTTGTTTGAGGAACAGCAAGGTGGCCAGTTGCACTGGACTGCTGAGTATATGAGGGGTATAAGATGTAAGAAAACTGGAAAGGCAGGGGTTGGGGATGTATTACAAAGGACTTCGAACACCAAACAAAGGATTTTATATTTGATCCTGGAGGTGATAGGCAGTCCCTGAGTTTACTGAATAGGGGAATGACATGATCTGACCTACAGTATAGGAAACATCACTTTGGCAACTGTACAGAACACAGATTGGAGTGGGCAAAGACTTGTGGCAGGTAGACCCACCTGCAGACTACTGCAGTGATCCAGATATAAGGAGATGAGGGCCTGCACTAGACTGCTGGCAATACCAGAGGAGAGAAGGGGGCATATTCAAGAGATGTCACAGAGGTGAAATTGACAGGCTTTGGTATCAGACTGGATAGGGAGGTTAAGAGAAAGCAAGGAGTTGAGGTTAACACCTGAGTTGTGAAGCCTGAGGGACTGGGAGGATGGTGGTGTTGTTGACAGGAATGGGGATGTTTGGAAGAAAAGGAGGTTTTGGGGGAAAGATAATGAATTTTGTTTTGGATGTGTTTGAGATTCTTAAACTAAAATCTAGTTTGAAATGTACCAGTTGATGATGCGAGACTGAAACCCAAGGGCTGGATAAACACATCTGGGAATTATCTGTATAGAGATGATAATTCTACCCACAGAAGCTGCTGAGATCATCAAATGAGATAGTACAGAGTTAAAAATTCTCTTTACCTCTTTTTCCTGCAACCTATTCCATGTTGGGAGTATTAGAGTATTCTCTAAGACTGATATAAGCTCTTCATTTTCTGGAACATAAGATACTGCATTGTGTACAAAGAAATTCTCTGAATCTTAAATCTTTCCAGAGACATGAAAAATGGCAAAAAGTATGAGTATGAGAGTGTGTATATGAGTGTGTGTTCAAACACATTAACAAACAAGGAAAGCATAAAGAAGCTAAAGTGTGAATGTATTTGAAAGTGAGTAGGTGCAGTCAAACTTGAAAAATGGATTTGTTGAAGATAACCTACCTACATATAAAGAGTTGACCTTTTTAAAAATGTTAATATTTAGGAGAACAAATAAGCTTTATATAACAGAATTAAAAAGATTTATTAAATAAATTGCATTTCATGTGTGTGTACTATTTTACTATTTAGCAGGACTAAAGCTGAGACCATATATCAGTGTAAAATTTGCATGGGTAATCTACTTAATTTGTAAAATGTGTATTAAGTTGTCTCTTTGTACATTTTCTGTCTGAAAAAATTCTATAGTTAGTATAGAATGCTATAATATATAGATTTTGTTTCTATTATTTGAGAAACACAAAGTAAATTTTCCACTCTCTTAAGTCTTTCTATACACACCTACTTCTGGGAAGTGTTCAATTAAATATTCTCTATGAATCATAACAGATATATTATGGGTTATAATAAAAATATAAAGATAGCTGTTAGTCATATTTCCCTTCATTTGCCAAATCGGTAAGTTTAATTAAAAAAAAACTTTTATTACATTTTATATTGCAATTTAAAGTGGTAATATCCTTGAAAAGATCTGAAAATATCAGTACACTATTTCTCTGATATGCTTCATATATATATATATATACACACTCATTTGACCTCCCTCATCAAATGTATGATATCACACTCATTTCTACTGATAACAATATTTGGAAACCAATGAAAATGCATTCATATTAGTGCTTGCCATTAAGGCTTCTTATTTCTATAAGGAAATTTCAAATTTTAAGTTTGTTTTTTTGAGTAACTTAAAATAATTAGTTTCTTTGCAAAGACACAAGCTATCTTTAATTGTGCTAGAATCAAAATGCAAAGTGTAATGCTGAACTTGAATAAACTAAAATTAAATAAAAGAATACAGGAAATTCAGTAATCTCTTAACACAGAGGGTAAAAAACCAAAAAGTCTTAGCACAAAAACATATTATGGGAATAATTTCTATGCTTAAAAATGGGAAAAAACCCTCTAACTTGAAACATAACCAATATGGTGAACCAATGGACAATCAGTAGCTGATAAACAACTCAGACTGTTATAGCAATGGCAAAGCTTCAGAAATGGACTTATGAGGCAGGTTAATGCTGACAAACTTACTCTGAAGCTGAGGCTGCTGGAAGGAAAGGGGCTGTCCGAACACAAATGGACTGTGGACTAGGGAAGAGGGAGGTTTTGCAGCTTGATCAAAGATGGAAGGAGCTGGGAGACTGGGCCGTGACTGAATGGAATTCAGTATGGCACTCAGTTGGTCACCTGCAGTGGGCAAAACAGTCAAAACTACAACCTGTTATTAAGCAACATCCAAAATGGTAGAATAAATGGCATTGCATAATGCTCGGATCAAATTAATTATGGATTAAAACTTTGCCAATGTAAATATCTATGATAGTTGGCAACAATCAATATCAAGATATAGGGACCAACTTTTTCAGTATGAAAAATAAACCCCAATCAATTTCAAAAAAAAAACTCATTTTTGGCATTAACTCTATTTAAATTACTCAAATCTAAATTAGGTATAAGTTAATAACAGAGAAGAGTAAATAGCTTTATGAAAAATCTTGGATCATTCATTCAATTTTTTCTAAACATAGATACAAATAACCTAGGTGAATGTTGTCTTTTATTTATTGTCCACATACATCTACACTATCCAACACAAAATACAACTCATAAGACTACGAATAAAAATTTATACCCCTTTTGAATAATTTTACATATGTGTTGCTTATTCAAGACAGGTATCTATTCTACAGAGGTACACAATTTTTAGTTTCTGTTGAGAAATTACTTTTAAAGGTACTGTACTTAGTGGGATTTAGAATAATGTCTCCTTTTTCATCTTTTACAACATTTACAAATTCCTTTTTTTCCTATTTTGTGGAGAATCTAGTTGTTACTGACATTCTTAAAAGAACATAATCATGTTTTTTTTGGCTGGTTAAAAACTTAAATGATTCATCTTTCATGAATTCTACAAACTTTTAAAAAGGGAAAGCAAGCAATTTAATTTGAACAGTGTTCCTTAAAAGTGGTTTATGAATGTCTTTTCAAAATATTATATATAGTATTTCTTTTTCCTAGAGCTTCCAGCATTTAACCGTAAATAAAAAAGGCTAAGTGAAAATTCATATTATATATCCAAAATGGATACCAAAGACTTTCTTCCATATTTTCTTACTATAATTCAGTTCTGAAAATTAAAATCTCAACACTGGCAATAAAGGATAGATTAGCAAGGATACGAACATATTTCTAGGCTATTTACTTTATTGAGTTACACAACAAGATTATATAAAGAATTCTTAAGAATTAAAACCTCATGTTAAGGAAAAAGATTGGGAAATAATTATGAATCTCATTAGATTTTTACAATATTAGCAGTTTAAAAGACGGAACTGTTACTGAATGATTCAATAAAAACAAATAGATAATAAATGATTAAATGTATTCATCAGGATACTAGGGACATATACAATAAAGGTGATATTAAACTTCATCAATTTCTTTGCCCAATTTAAAAATGCTATCAAACATATGCAATTTGAGAACAAAAGTATTATTATCAATGCCATGTTGGTTTCCAGACTTTCTTAATAGTATTTAATACACTGAAGTTGTGAATAATAGTTAGTTTTCTTTTTCACTTACTCCTATTATTTTGTATTTTAAAATAATAACATTTGTTTAGAGAATAACAATTGAGTGTACTTTAAATGATCTATTATTAGTGTTGTCACTTAAAAGTTTATACAATAAATAAAACAGATATATAATTGGAAATGAAACAGTTCTTTAAAATAAAATGAATATACCCATGATAAGAAGTTAGTAAGCGCTGAAAATTTTAACTGCAGAAGAAGGGTGGCAGAAAGATAAAGGAAAATAAGACCTAAATGTATTCTTCTATCAATGTAATATGGGACAGCTAAAGACAGCAGAGATGGTGAAAAGGAAATCCTCTGGCTAGATTTCTACCACAAAAACATAAAGGGAACTAATTAAGAAAGAACTGGTAAATTATTTACTGAAAACACTATAAAACTGTAAACATTATTTACTGAATATTGAGCTCTTAAAGTCTAGTCCTATGGATCAGTTTACTATAACTTTATAAGTTTATTATTAAACTACAAGTTTACAGTCAGCTCTGCTCTTTCTATCCTTCACCCAGTTGGGTTTTAGGCTATTAAAATAAATAAGGGCCAGAAGCATGTCAGAAAAGATATTTATGTATAATTCTAAGTCAAATGGACACATGAATTATGAAACTTATTTAGGATTATTTGTGTTTCTATTCTACTCTATTAACCTGAATTACGATTTTATTTTATTTTTTACAAATCCTTTTAAAAAAAAACCTAATTTCCTTCTAAATAGTACCAGAAAAATCATGATACAATATCAAGAGAGCTGGAATCTGAAATTGAAAGGCCTTGGTTCATATCTTAGTTCTGTCACTTACTCCCTGCAAAACTTTGGGCAACTCATTTGACCTCTCTGGGCCTCAGTTTCCTCAAGTATAAAATGAGAGGGTTGGATTAAGATCACCTTGAAAGATTTTTCCATCTCTAAATCTATGTTCCTATAACTATAGTGTTATCATACTATGTAGTAACAATAACAACAGCTGACACTTAAATAGCATATAAGATTTTCAAGTCTTCTATTTCAACCTAAATGAACTAAATGAACTGCTAACATATAAGGACTTGTTAATTTATAATAATTTCCCTGTTAGTGACTAGTTTGTAACTTTAATTTTTAACTGACAATTTTAGGAATGCTTTTATGATTCTAAGACTAGAAAACTATTATCTTACATTTCTTAAGTAAACAGATAACCCAAATTATGATTCCTTCTCTAGGTCCTATTGAGCTTCAAGTTTCTCATGTACAGAAAAAAACATGCAAACAGCAAAAATGCAAGAACCAAATTCTTTCAATTAATTTGCCTACCAACATAAAAAAGACACATTAAAATATGGCCATTTGAATTATCATCCAAATGTTAGTTTTAAATTTAAATAAGCAACTTATAGTCTTCAGTACTGGGTATTTTGAGAGGTGAAGTACAATACAAAAGTAGTGAAATTAAGTATGAAAATAAATTAAAAATCTGCTTTAAAATATCTTAATACTTACCTTTGTTATTCCCAAGTCCATAATCAAATCCTTGGGCATTGTTACTTGCCCCTTTATTGAAAGCTTGTACTGAGAAAGGGCTTGGAGGAGGAGTTTGAGAATTCTGATCCAGAAGAACTTGTTCTAGAAGACAAGGCATAGCTACAGAATTAGATTCTCATTTGCTAACCGTTATTTGTACTAACAAGAAGAAAAAAAGTATCAAATTTTATGAAGTTCAATTTGAAATAACACAAGTATTTACATTTCATAATTTCTACTTTTTCACTAGCCAACCTTTGCTGCTTATAAAAAGGATTCCATTATCCTCATTTCTGAAGTACAAAAAAAATAGTATGTTAGCTTTATCGCATTTACTGTGATAGTATGAATGGAGGCAATTTTTTTCATCATAATTTTTCATTTTACGAAATACAGCTATGCTACATCTAATCATCTAATAGAAATTAAATAAACAAGAATATCATATGACACTTATGTTTTAATGCACTTAATAAATCTAGTAACAAACTAATCCAATACATCTATTCATGTCTATAAAATATTTTTTGCATGATGACACTAAAAGCAAGAACCTTAAGGAAATCAAAGTAACTATACTGATTCCATCTACGCCATATATCTTTTTTTTTTTTACAAGCTGACAAAAAGAAAAAATTTCTAGAGGAAAAGAGATGTGTTTATTCTATTATTAGCATATTACAAACTGAAATGTTTAAAATCTATTTTAAAAAAGCAATGCCCTTTTAAATAGGAAATGGAACTTGGAGAGTGGCGTAATATTTTTTTTTCCTACCTGTAAATTGGAATTCTGCTGTACCAGTGGTACTGCACGGTCTACCCCTTTTACCAGCATTTGTAGACTGTTTTCAAAAAACCAATCCTAGTACTTCCCTTAGGCAATATTCTTCAGTCTGAGATATTTCAGCAGTAGAAAGTTTCCTCTGGAAAACACCCATGAATAGTATCCTGAACGGAAAAGAAAGCATCGCCCTCACCCTCCAATCTCAGAATGGTCTAGTAGCAAGCAGTGTAGATAAAGGGCTTGGCTCTTGGACTGCTACTGAAGTATTTGTTTATAGGTAGCTAAAACTTGCTTATCAACTTCATTTGTAGAAATCCGGCATCCAAAGAAAAGAGAAGATTTTTCTACTTATATAAAAATGTAACTCTCTCAACTATTTTATAGGAAAGAATTAACATGGTGGTAGACAGAGGGCTGGCTCTCTTTGGGGTTGGCAAGACCCAAGTTTAAGATTCACCTCTGACACATGGTGGCTGAGCAAACCAGTTAAACTATACAAGAACTGTGGGTTTGCATCAGTTGAGGGAATTTTCTACACCAAATTAGAAAGTGTGTACATGCACTCTCTCTCTCTCTATATGTATGTATGTATATGTATATATGTATGTATGTATATGTATGTGTACCTATCATATTACTATTGCTGTAGTAGAAATAGTATCTGGCACATTAGTATTTTATATATATGTACACATATAAAAAATGCAGTTAAACTTTAGTTTTTGTATACACACACAGATACACATCTGCATATGTATGAAATAGTGATGGCAGCTGGGTACTGCAGTGGATAGAGCACTGGCCTGGAGTCAGGAAGACCTGAGTTCAAAACTGGCTTCAGTTATGTGACCCTGAGCAAGTTGTGTAACTTATCTGCTTCAATTTCCTGAATTGTAAAAAGCAGGAATAATAATAGCACCTACTTTCTAGATTTTATTGAGGATCAAATGAGATAATATTTGTAAAGTACTTAGCACACAGTAGTAAGTTAATAAATGCTTATTCTCTTCCCCTACTGCTGTACCAAATTCCATTCTGTTATAACTATAAGAGCAGTATTTTCTCTACCCAACCAACAATGCCAATAAGGATGCTATTTGATAACACCTTGCTAGAAGAACTTTTAGACAGGATCACTTTTTAGAGTACAGCACACACACACACATACATACAAAGACATATATGTATATATGTGTACATACACACATATTTCTGTATATGTCTGTGAGATTCTCATATTTGTATTTATTAATTTTTATAGAATGTCTAGTTTTTTGCTTAAAAATACGGAGTTCAAAAGTTCACAAGTACAAACTGAATTTTAACTTCTTACTGGTTTGTATTATTTTTGTTATAACTCTGGTTCCAAATAAAGAGCCCCATCTCAATTTATGAGGTGATCATTTATTAGAGCAAATTAAAAAATTAAAATTTACAATCTTCAAAAATCTGGTTTTGAATAAACTTTTATGTTCAGTCCATGTCATCTCAAAACTAAAATTATAACACAAAATATTTTGGTAGAAATATCTAAACATCACACAGTGATAATTTCCCCCCCAAAATGTAATGGTTTTCAACTTCCCGTTATGGAGGGCATTTGGCCATTATAAAATTTTTAAATGGTAACATCATGAACTAAAAAAACCATTCTCTTGTCTTCAGGACCATAATCAATTAATTGTAAAGTTCTGTTGTTTTCAGCTATATTTGAATATTTCTATTGAAAATGAGTTGGAAGATTTTATTTTTAATATCTAAAAGTATGTTTCACTTATACTCACTACTAGTTTTACTGTTATATCTTTTATATAGTAAACACAGCACTACCTGGGAGATCCAAAGCTTTTAGAGACCTTTGCTTAAAGATCTCCATATCCTTGAGTGTATCGTTGACTCTCATTTAACCACTTAAAAAAAAATCATCATTTGGGCATATTACATTGAATGAGACCTTAAAAAAAAAAGCTACCTTCAATTACCCATTCTAAGAATACTGTCTTCTGAATAAAACATCTTTGACCAAAGAAAAGTTTTTTTAGCAGTGTTTTATAAGTTCACAAAGTCTATGAAGCCTAGTGTTTGTCAGGAAACTACTTGAAGCCATTAATGTCTATAACAATGTCTATACTTTCATTTTTGACACGAATTGATGAATAAAACTTTGGTATCTCATCAATAATAATGCCTTCTTCTACATCAGTGGTGGTAAACCTTTTTGATGAAGTGGCAAGAAGAAATATGCAGGGGAAAAGGATGTAGGAGGTTTTTTTTGCCTCAAAAATGCTTTGCAAATATGAGAAAAATAGAAAAGCCAGTGATTTACAAATCTAAAATAGCTTTAGTTTCTGAAAATATAAAAATGACCAAAGGGATAATTACAGCAAAACCTCCTGGCCAAACTATCTGTGAATAAGTGATACTTCAGACTCACTAATTATTGCATATTTCAAGGATGTGAGGAATAATAGCAGAAAGAATCCTCACTCTGGAGTCAGAGGACTTCAATATGACTCCAGTTTTGCTAAAAATTACCTGTGTGACCCTGGGATACTCAACTTCTCCTCGCTTGAATTTCTTCATCTGTAAAATGGGGGAGTTGGACTTAATGGCCTTTGAGAGCTCTTTCAGCTTTAAATGCATGAGCCTATGATTGTACGAACTCTTATTGTTATGACAGGAACACAGAAATCTTAAGACAGTAGGTTCCCAACCAGTACTTGTAATGGTAGACCCCTTGAGTAATTGTGGAGTCACTACAGAGGATCCAGGTAGCCAAATGCAGAGATGCTGACTGAATAAACAATGTGTTAAAGATGCATGCATATACACACATATATACAATACTTACATGTTTATATTTAGGCATACACATATATAATATGCATTATATATATATTACTAGTTTTCAAAAGTTAGATGCTGTTCAAAGCATTATTGAATTTAGTTTTGCTCAATTGTGTGATATGAGAAAACATGGCTGCTATAAAACAGCCTGTAAAATTTTCTTATATTAAAAAACTTCCTCTTTGCTTAAAAGCTTTTCTTACCAGAGTGACTCTTCTTGCATGGCTAGTAGTGGTGGTAGACTATATTAGTAAATGCTGTCAGGTTAAAATAAAAGACAACATTAAAAAAAAGTTCTCACTTGAAGGCTTTTCAGGACATGCTATGTAACCACAGGGATATCTTTCCTAAAGTCAGGCTTAAAGATTAGGTATTGCCCAGCAGCACTTGACAGTCTTTATGAACCTGCTATTCATAAATTCGTTCAAATCTGTTTTTGAAGCCTTTATGTTTCTGTCTATACCACCTCTGGAAATGAAGAGTTCCATAAATTTATTATTCAATGGGAAAAGCATTATTTCCTTTAATTTACCCTATACTCATTCTACTCAGTTTAAAAGAATGTAGTTTTATCTCAGTTTTTGGGGGTTTTGTGAAACGGATTAGATTTGCCTAAATCCATACTATTGATGACTTGACAGATTTTAATCATGCCTTTCATAAGCATTTATTTTTCCCATCTGGAATTCTCTTTTTCTTTATAAGGCTACTTCCCCATATCTCTGGCCATTCTATTTGTCCTTCTCTGAATGCCCAAATATACTTGTGACTAGATACAGTAACTAGAATGACATTATACATAGTAGTTGAAGTTGACATGTACCATATTAGGAGCACGATGTTTTCTGTTTTGATTCTAGTATACTTTTGTCTATCTCCCTGGTTGAAAGTTATTTCCTTCTTCTCAAAGTTTAGTAAAATACTTTGGATCTTTCTTTTCTCCTTATCACAGTTTACTCTGTATCATATTTATTTGTGTTTATGACCTTTAGTATGAAACCTTTTCAAAAACTTTTGGAAGACCAAGCAGAACATATTTATTTTTATCTCAATTTTAGTGAGGCAGCATGACAGAGCACTGGACTTAGAGAGAGGAGATCTGGGTTCAAAGTCTGTTTCAGAAATCTATTAGCTAGGTATCCTTAGGTTTTAAACCTTAATTTATTCATCTGTAAAATGGGGATAATAATGTTTTTTTATTATGTCACAAGGTTGTCATGAAGAAAAATCTTTGCATTAATTATTACTACATGCCTATTTAAATCCTCAAGGAATGCCAATAAGTTACTGAGGCATGACTTCACCTTGTAGAAATAATGTTCCCCTATACTCAATTATTATATTATGGAACATTAAGCACAGGCATATAAAAAATTGTGATTTTTATCACTGTAGAGACCTTCCAGTGTGAGAACCCTGTCTGATGACAAAGACTGTGATCTGCCTGTGAGTTTTTTTTGATAATGTCTAGGTCATTACTGGAAGGAACGCTGAGGTTAAGTGACTTGCTGAGGCACATGGCTTTTAAGTGGCAGAAGCTTTGAATCCAGGTCTTTCTAATTTTAAGTCCAGTACTCTACTCATTAAGCACATTGTTTAAACTGACTTTTATATAACTTATCTCAACAACTGTAGTATTTAGTAAAAATTTATAACAGTTTATAATAATTATTACCTTTGAAATAAACAAAACTGACTGGTTTTTTTAAAATTAGAAAATTTTCTATTTACCATTATTGTCACAAATTAGTCAAGTTTTTTTACTAAATTCAAATGATTCTTTCTTGGTTTCACTACTGGTATGGATGAAAGCATAAGTTTTTACTAAAATAATTCATGTTAAAAGTTCACTATAAGTAAAAATTTGTTAAATATTCTTTTCTCTAATGTAAAGGGACAGAATATAAGTGAACAGTTGGCATTTTGCAATAGCAATGCAAAAGAGACACATTTAAAGAAATATAGCATGAATAAATTGATCTAATTTGTTCGGTCTAAATGATACCTTTTGTTGCATTTCTTATAAGTTGTCTTCATTAGTTTTTCTTGCTTTATTATCATGAAAAATGGCAATCATTAAATATCATCAAATCACTGATTTCAAGAAACATTTAAAATATCGTTGTAATTCTAAAATAGGTCATGTTTATTCAAAATTTACTCTCTAAGAGAAAATGAAATCAAACGAAGTTGCCTGGGAGAAGTACTGCGATTGGTGGTTTGAAAATTGAACTTCCATCTAGTAGTAGAAAGGGTAAAACCTACAGCCCTGGATTGGTACAAAAGAATAAATCAGATAAAATTAATATTTACAAAATAAACATTAAGTTAGAAATTGATAACTTAAAATCTTTTTGGATTTTTCTTTTTTTCTTTCTTTTTTTTGGTTTAATATTTTCTGTTTCATTCCCCAATTACTTAAAAGTCAACCATTATAAGTAGATGTTTAATCTCCTTATTTTTATTATATTTGGAAAAAAAACTTAAAACATATAACACCATACACAAAAAACATAGATTCTATAATTATTTTGAATCAAATTTAAAATAACTTGCCATCTTCATGTCGGAGGTACTGATTTCCGCCTCTGTCTCTAGCTAAGGACCATGCCTCTCCTTCATCACTCTCACAGAACTCTACCATGCTGTTCTTATCCAGCTGAACCCACGTACCTTCAGAATTGGTTACCTGGTGTACATACACAAAAAGCATGGTTGACTGTCTTTATCCTTTGAGAAAAACTGAGTGCTGATAGCCAGTAAAATGCTGTAGCAGTGTAATAATTCCAATTAATTTCTGTCACAAAATAACAAGTTTCTGAAATTAAGGCCACAGCCTGAGGTAACACAAAATCATATCTATTAAATATTTCTTAAACCATTACACTTATTTATGACTTTAGATTAAAAAAGCAAAAGAAAAATCTATTTTGATTTGTGAAGATAACTCTGAATTTAAGACTTTAGCACACAATATGTGTGCTTTCTTTGGCATATGAACTGTCATAACACAAGGTCTATTGTTTAGTATGTATGTTTGCAGGACTTTTATCTTTAGTAAACATTCCTGACACTTTTTAATAAATAGCATGACACACTACATCTTCAAGCCCATTTGAAGAGGCAAATGCCAGCTTAGGAAAACTAGTTATTGTATTCACTCAGGGACTTCAAACAGACAGATGAATGGATACAAAGAAACAGGCCCCCTTCTGAACTGGTCATAGCACTGGAAACTTGAAAAGTATAACTTCATCAAGTTGAGTTTAACACTGATTCACAATGAAGTAATTATTTGAAGCTGTTAATTTACTGCAGTACATTTGTAATACTGAAAAAAAAAACAGGTAAATATTGATGTTTTTTACATGAAATAGTCACTTCATTAGTATAAGTACTGATCTCACTAGGGCAATTATGCAGAGAAGATAAGATTACAAAAAGAAAACATAAGGAAAGTTACATTACCATTTCCAATACAAGTCAAGATCAAAATATAAACATTGAGATTAAAAAACCTGGGATGAAAACATCAACGTTTTGAAGGAGGTAAAGTTTTTGCTGAATTATATTATAATGGATATCTAAGAAGTCATGAAGCTACAAGAAATCATACCTCTCCCACTGCCTTGACTTTGTTTCCCAGTACTAACATTCCAATTGGGATACCTCTAAGGTTAGGGCAGCTTCTGATGTTGTGACCTGATGGTCCCGTCTTCACTACCTTATACACTCCTGGCCCACCTCGGAGGAATGGCATATCTTGTTCTTGCATTACTGCTTCTTGTGGGCAGCGGGAATTCAGGTCTTTGAAAAAGTCCTCAGTATTAGACTTAGTTTCCTAAACATTTGAAAACAAGAACAAAACAAAATCCATGATCACCTTTATATAATTTCAAATGAGAACTTTTGCAAGCCTACAACAGAAGACTATCTCAACCCATATCAAAATGACCACATTCAATAAGATGTCATAGTAACTTTTGATAGATAATATCAAAATTAAATGACTTTTCTCCTCCCTTGGAGAGACTTTCAAAGTGTAGTTGAAAGGCCTAAAAAAGGAAAACAAAAGGAAAGGCCTAGCAATAGGCACGGATGGAGATATTAAGAGAATGGAATTGTGAAGGGCTTGGAATTTAAATTCTAGTGACAATGATGGGCAGATTGTTTTTCCAGTAACAGTAAAATGATTACCCTAACAAAAAGGAAGTTGCAAAAATAAAATGACTTAGCTATAGAGTTGTGTTTCTTAAAAAGTGATATTCCACACTTTCCCAGAGGAAGAAAAAGATCAAAGAAGCATTTCTTTAAGGGTTTACAAATGAGAAAAGTAAAGAAAAACACAGCTTTTGGGAACTGGTACAACATATATTTCAATAAAAAAAAACACCCAACATTAAAGGTTTAAGAACTTTAACAAGATAAGTTCTTACAAGAAAATCCCAAGAGAAGATACTAGCTGCACTTTCACTATGAAACATGCTATTATTTGTAGTAGAAGTAGCAATGCTGTTCCTGCAATTACTCTTTTGTAGCTCTCAAATCATTGACTTGTGCAATGTATTTTTTCTTTTTCTTGAGGCAATGGGGGTTAAGTGACTTGCCCAGGGTCACGCAGCTAGTAAGTGTCAAGTGTGAGGCCACATTTGAACTCAGGTTCTCCTGGCTCCAGGGCTGTATTCTGTCCACTGTGCCACCTAGCTGCCCCAACGTATTTTCAAAATGGCAATGTTGGGAAGGCTCGGAACTTCATTATCCTCCATTTCCCAATTAAAAATTACTATTAAGAAAAACCAGGAAGCATTCAAAGACATCTTTCTACTGAAAGATATACTGCTGGAATTGTACCTTGAAGGCTTATATAACTTAGCAATTCATTCTTCACAAAAGGAAAAAATGGTATGATACTTGCTGTGTTTGAAAGGTTATGGCCACAGTCTTTAAATGTATATGAATGTTACATGAAAACATCTTGAACTTTTATCACAAATAGTTAAAACAGGTACAAGGATTTTTTTCTTTCAAAAGAAAAAAAAAAACAACACACTACATGTAAGAAAGTAACTGTTTATGCTATTGTTCCAAAAGGAATCAAGGAATTTGAGTCCCAGACTCAGTTTTCTGCTGGCTTCTGATTAATGTTTTTCAGTTAGTCTTCTAAAAGGTTGATGGGTGGCAGAGCAGATGGAGGGCTTGTCTTGGAGTCGAGTACAAAGACCTGAGTACAAATTTTGCTTTTAAGATTTACCAGTATGTGTCTCTAAGCAAGTCACTTTCCCTTTCCCTGCCTCCATCTCTTCATTAGCAAATGGGAATGAGAAACAGAACCTACTTTAAAGTGTGGTTGTAAACATCAATTAAGATAACATGTGGAATGCTGAGCATACTTGAGAATGCTACATAAATTCTAGCTATCATTAATTAGCATTAGCATTATGATTCCATGCCCATTTTCTAGGAGTAAGAGAACGGCTACAGATTTTCAGTCTGGATTTGACCATTTTTGCCACACCAACGTGTAGGTTCAACATTTACACCTCTCTGAGTACCACAGCAAGCATTATACCCAAACTGCTTTAGCTTACATTTTTCACTCCTAGTACAATATCTGTAAAATGTTACAGAGTAATACAGAGACTAGTATGACAGGGCCTCTGTCAATTAGTATAATCTTATAATTTTCTGCATAGTAAATTATGGCTTTGTCAGCCAAAAAAAAATACACTGAAAGGAAAAGTCAATTTATGCATTATGTGTGATTGAAAAAAAAATAAAGTAGCTACATGTTAATTATTACATAGTGAAAGATTTCATTTAATGAAATCTGTGTATCTGGGAATTTTTGTTGAGTTTAGATATTTGAGTCACTCAGTTGAGGTCTGAAATATATTATATCCTGAAAAAGTATTTTGCAAAACTAATTAAGGTTCTAAATTCCAACTGTATTAAAATAGGAAAAATATGCCATGTAAATATTTAATAGGTAAATTTATATTTACTGTACTCACTATACCATATTAATATGGAACTTTCTTTTTTTATATTCCCCCAAAGTGCTACATAGGCTAAATTAGAAGACATAAGTTATATGGAAGCAAATATGTTCAGCATTTGCTTTACTTCAGATTGTGTGTGTGTGTATTTTTTGGGACCAGATCTGTGATTTCATCAGTGTGGGGAGGTCCTGTAATTTCCAGTAAGGAAATTCTTTTACCAATGCAGACTGGCACCTTCTTTGCCACTCAGTCTTAAGGTTAAGTAGCTTGTCCAGAATCACACAGCCAGTATGTGTCAGAGGAAGGATTTGAACCCAAGCAATTCTTGGGTTAGCTCTCTATCCCCTATACCACAATAGCAATATAAGATATAAAATACAAAAAAATTAAAAATTTATTTATCTATATGTTAAGGGTTAAGTCCATATACATTCTGGACATTTGTAAAGCTTGGATTTTCAGTCTAAATATCAACACACCCACACATTCAGACATCTAAGTAGCACTGCCAGACAAACAATATTTACTGGTAAAAAGTTCAAATGGGCATTTATACAAAAATCCGTTGTAGAAAATTCAAAAGTATATTAAAGATTCAAACTGGTTTTCTTTGTTTCTTATGTTTTTATACTGAATCCTGCCTGAGAAGCTTATTTGCTATTTGCCCCAGAACAAGATACTTCACTTCTCTTAAGCCTGCATTCCCTCATCTGTAAAACAGGGTTAATGACAGTGCCTACCTCAGAGGATTATTGAAAGGAAAAAATGAGATAACATATGTCAAGCACTTTGCTGAAAAGGCACACGAAAGAAAAAGTAAATACGTGTATATTTAAGACGGATATGAGAAAAACAAAAAAATTCCTTTTTGAAATTAAAAAAAACTATTTCTGAAGCAGTTATAATGGTCTAGCCAATGTACAATTTGGGTTAGTATGGAAAGGGAAAGTCTATAGCAGAAAGTATTTAAAATGAAAATTGAGATATGTATGCCAAAAACCATTTCCAGACATTTATCAATATATTATTTTTATTATATATTATATATTATATTTATTTTTAATATTTAATATTTATTTATTAAGTAAAGAGACAAATTTTTGTGCTGTGTTTTCTACTATTCAAGATTGGAGAAAAGTGTTTCAACCGTATATTTTATAAAGTACTTATATTCTTAAGAAGGCCAAAGAAAGTGTTCTGCGATATGAAACCTGAATCTGAGTTTCTCTTCTTTCTCCTGACCTGGTACTCAAGCGGAAGTGCAAATGAGCAATGAAAATGATCAAAATGACAGTAATACAAGGAGGTGGAGCAGACATCTATGTCTGAAAACTACCAATCATATAATCAATTCCTGAATATTCAAAACTTGGCTAAAATTACTGAAGTTTTACAACTTCATAAAATATAAAATAAAATTTCAATTTAAATTATTACATTCTTTTGCAAAGGTAGAGTAGAAAAGTTTAAGGAAAATGCAAACTTTCTTAACTGTGGATTTTATATTAAAAGTATATTTTCTATTAAAATATGAAGTATAAGCTTCAAAAACTAGAGTGTAATATAAGTCATACATGCTTAAAACTGGAGATAAAGCATGACTGCACCTGACAGTTAACTCACCTGGGGGAAAAAAGCTTTAGAGGTCCATGAAAAAACGTCCAAATCCCTGACTCCTTGGCTAGCATTAAAGATATTCTGAGCAATAAAGTTTAAGAAAGACATATCAACAAAGAAAGGGAACAGGATATCATCTCCAGAAGATGCTAGACATAGCACAACATTTTCTCCATGCTAGCACTCACACACAAAAAGTATTTTACTAAAGGGGAAGTGACTTTTCCTTAAATGAAGACACCTGAGTCCAACAATCAATGAAGAGTATCTGTTAAATAAAATACTATGTCAGAAGCTCTCTAGAGATGTAGTGTGCCATGCCATTTACAGAAATTGGGAGCCAGACATTATTAGACAGCTTATTAGACATTTAGTGCATGAAGAACATATTCAAATTTCTCTACAGAAGAAGCATCTTTTCTAGCTCAAGTCAGATTTATTTTATGACAGAAAAGTCTGTTTTTTTTTAAAAACAAAATAAAACCAATTTGAGTAAGCTGTAGATAGTATAAATAACAATATAACCATTATCATGGATAACAACAGAATCTAGTAAATGAGGATTTTTGGATATTATCTAACTGGAAATATGGGAAAAAATGAGAAAAAAGTCAAAGGAAAATAAAATAAAAACTGGGTCACTTATCTCTTTCCCTGAAATTAGAAAAATAATTACAAGTGATTTTAAAAAAGATTTTACTGAAAGTCATAACCAAATTAATCAATAAAAGTCAAAGAAAAATAGGAAGTTCCTTTTTCTCTTGGAGGATGAGCCTACCTCAAAGGGTAGAAAATGGACCAAATGTGTTGAAGCCTCCTTAAAATGATCTATTTTCAACAACTTAAGTTTTTTTTAAAGCAACATTTTCATAAAATTAATCTAGATTAATGAACTTTTAAAATATTTTTATATCAGGACCATACTCTATAAATTCATACTCTTTATGAATTTGCCCTGAAACTCACATATTTTTTCCCATAAAAAGCAAGTGTATATAACTTTCCCAGTTTAAGTAGGAAATTAAATGAAGTTTTCTTGGCAAAAAGATGTAGCATACAAAATATAGAAAAAAGTTCCATCCTCAAACAATTATCACCCAAAGTTTCAACTAGTAACGATAAAACACTCAAATTCCAAATCAGTTAAAACCATTTAAGTCATTCAGAATCATTTACAACTAATAATAATAAGAAACAAGATACAAATAAGCTAGACGGTAAAAAAAAAATTTGGAATGCACTCTTTAAAGACACAGGGTGTATAAAATAGCACCAATACATAATTAAATAGATGGTAAATGGATGCCATTTTAGTTTGAGAAAAGAGGAATAATTGTGCAATGCAAAGTCATCTGAAATAGTACTTAAAAAACCTGTTAACTTCATATTTGTCCTTATGAGTGATAATAACCACAACATATTATTAACTTGTACAATGCATACTTTTACCCCCAACATATAGCAGTTATACAGACATTTCATGCATAAAATAATTTCCTGCAGTTCTCTTGCAAGCAATACTTTTTTGTTGTTAAAAGCTATTTGTGAAAAGCAATGCAGATGGAATTAGCAGGAAAAAAGCAATGTGATGATAATGCCACACTAACATATAAGGCTTGTACCTCTCTTTTACCTTATTTTTACAAACTCATTCTTTATATGTTGTAAAAATATACAAATAATAGTTTAAGATAATACAACATTTATATATTCATGATTATAAACTGTGGGTCAAACTATTCATTTTAAAAGGTAAAAAAAAAAAATTAACCAAAAAGTGAATTTTGTTAATATGAAAATTATTTTAACTTTTGGGATGAAATTGATAGGTATACCTATTCTGGAGTCATTTACAAACGAAAATTATTTAGGAAAAAAGCAATTTCCAAATTGAAAGACATTTTATGAAGTAATAAAAGAAGCCACGTGTTAAGCACCTAGAGTTTGAAAACAACAGATTACAGTATTCTTGAATGTTTCATACAAGAAAGCCTTGGTTTTAGGGATATAGAATATTAATGTAAAGTTCTGACCTAAAACAAAAGCCTGAATTCTCAATATAAGCCATTTGTAAATTGTTTTTTTAAACTGATTGACAATAGCATTGTACATACTCCATACAATGACATATTTCTCCTTAAAAAACCTGTTGCATGCAATAGGACAACAATCCCTGGCAAAAAATGAAATGAACTAAAAGTACATTAGAAATAGCATCCAATGATATTATCACTATACAATACTTTATTAATCCATAGACTAAAGTACTTCTTGTTCAAGGCAATTTTAGGTCTAACAAACCAATGAAAAAAAGGAAGGCCAGAGGAATGTTATTTTCACTGTTTGACTACAGAAATAAGGACACAATAGCGTGTCAAATTTTATATTTATTAAGAATTTTCCCAAAGTGCCATATAATCACAGAACTATAAAGACAATCAAATAAAGTATATATCCACAACCTACAAAATACTTAAACATTTTAAGTTATATCTTAATCCTGGTCCTTAAAGGATATGCAGAAATGTGGTATAGTGAAAAAGAATGCTGGATTTGTTACTACAAGACATGGATTTGAATGCTGACTTTTTTACTTATTACCTGTGTGACCTTGGGAAAAATCAATTTAGCTTCCCTTGGTCTCAATCTCTTTACCTGTAAGAGGGAGCTGGGGCAAATGATCTCTAAAGTCCCTGACAAATCCATATCGTATGTTAAATAAGTTGTTCCATTAAAATTCTACCTACCCTTGTGTGCTTTGGAAGTGATCCAGAGTTTTCAAAACTTAAACTGCACTATGGAAGCATAATCACTTGCAAATTACACCAGGTTAGAAAAGCAGATTATATGTCTCTTATCTGAGCTCTGCCTAGTTAGGTTCATCAGGGTGTGTGGTGGTGAAATTACAAATAGCTTAGAATACTGAAGAAGGTGGAAAAATGCCTTCTAAAAATTTTGAGTGATAAAGTATATATGGGATATTTTAAAAACAGAGTATATATTTTCCCACATTATTTATTTGTTCATATTTTTAATGCAATCATTTTTTTAAAAAGGCAGCAACTGCCAGGTATTACTAGGTATCTGAATTAAACTAGTTCTGTCCTAAACCTTAACTAATTGTGCTACCTATTTTGTCATTCTAATTATCAGACTTGTTATAATCACTTTCAGGAGAGGGGCCCTTATAAAGCAAAGTACAAGGAGAAAACAAAATTTTCCTAATTTTTAAGCTCAGTGCCTGGCACATAGTGGGTCTTAATAAATGCTAGTTGTCTGACTCAACTACATTTCTTAGAGTACCAAAACATAGAGTAAGTCATAGAATTTGTCTTTTATGTAGGGTCCAAAGTGCTAGGAAACCATTTACTCCAAATATGCAGGGATCATAAAAAAATCCAAGTTGTTGCTGTAGGAATTAGGACAATGTAGAAATTACTAGAATGTACAATAATAGTACAATTCTATTGATAAATTTTCTTGTTTCTTACATTGAGGAGTAGTATGGTTCAGTGGAAAGAAAACAAATTAGAAATGGAAAATCCAGGCTCTTGTTTTGAACTTGCCTTTCCCTAGCTATGTGACTTTGAACAATTATTCATTCTTGCCCTGCCTCCTAAGAATGTGGTGAGATAAGTGTCAATGTGAGTAAAAGTGATTTGAAAACTGTAATATACGATGATGAAATATTATCTTCTGCCATACATCTTAACCTTCTCCAAAACACAAATATGTATACACACTGTTTAATGACTTCATTTTTGAGAAAGAAGTTCAACTTCTGAAATTAGGTTTCAAGGCATTCTACCTACTGCTCACTTGTAGACTTGAGACATTCCCCTCCTTTATAATCCCCTAACATTATTATACAGATTTCCCAATAAACCTATAACCCATTCACCGAGGCCTAGTTAGGCGAATACATGGTGCTCTTATATATGCTCTGTATGTAATCTACTTTCTTCTTCAAGTTGCCTATAATACCTGAAATAGCTAACTACACACATGCCACCTTTTGTAAGCCTATATTCAGGTGAAAAATCAATCTTTGCAAACAATGTCTTCCTTGGCTAATCCATATGAAACCACTACTGAGCACAGTGCTAGGCACGTAACAGATAGGTGCTGAATTTAATATCTCATGGCCGTCAAGTAACCAACAAGTCTGCAAATATTTATTTTTAGTCACTAATCTATTAATCATCCCAACAATGAAAGGAGTTAACAATCTAATAATTGTTAACTCCTAATAAGGATGAGAAGGCAAGTTTATTTCATTCTAAAAATATAGCACTGATATGTTTGTGTATATGTAGTTTAAATCTGAGAAAAACTTCTACTGAACTGCAACTTTTATTTTTTTCTTAAATGTAAAGTTACTGCTAAAACTTATCTATTAACAATCTATTAAAACAGTACAGATTAAATCAGTCAAAAAGTATTTGTTAAGCACTTAATATGTGGCAAGCACTGTGAAATTAGCCAAGTAGGAGAATAGGGCCTAAAGAGTACACAGAAATATATATAATAAAGGAATGTCATTACATGTACAATTCACTGAAATATCAAACCTAGGACATCTGGTTTCTGTCTAACAGATCAGGTTAACTCTCTCCACGCTATTCAACTACCGACTTAATTCCTGTCCCAAACTCCTTCACTCCACATCTGGCTGGGTCCTTGCCCTTTACTGCTATGTACTTATTGCACAAGATTATTTTTAACTCTTCCTCCATTCTGACCACCGTAAGAGCTGTTAATTGCCCACTCTTCATTTTTTTTTTTCATTTTTATATACAATGTAAACCTGGCATACACACAGTTAAAACAGAAAGGACAAACACTGAACCAAAATATGTCATCATGAAATTTCAGGACTGGATGGTACTTTAGTGACTATTTAATCCAAGCAACTAGATGGCATAACAGAGAGAATACTAGAATTAGAGTCAGGAGAAGGCAAGTTCCAATCCTGCTTCTGACATTTACTTGCTGCGTGATCCTGGTGAAATCACTTAACCTTATTTAGCCAGTTACCCCTTCTGCAATATAGAGACAATAAGAGTATACAACTCAAAGGGTTTGTTATGGGGGCAAATAAAATAACACATTCACAAAACTTTGCAAACCTCGAAGAGCTGTACGTACGCTAGCTATTATTATTTAACAAATGAGGGAAAAAAGGCCCCAGAAAAATTTAGTGATTCGTTAATGCTACAAGTAAAGGATTAGAATTTAGGTTTGTCTACAGGATCCTAAACCACTGCCCTTTTTGCCACATTACTTTCATTAAATAGATTCATTTTCAAGAATTTAGGAAAACACATGATCAAAATTTTTATTTTAATATGATTTATTGCAATTTGATTAGCAAGATATGATTACTATGGTTCCCTTAAGGGATTCTATTATATTCAAAAGAGACTTTAATGACAGTATCAAGGAAAAGAACCCAAATACTGTAAATTCTCAATTATCCACAGAAATGGAAGAAGAAATGGTAAGCACAATTTTTTTTTTACAAGGCAGTTAATTTAAAAATTATGGGATATTTGGTTTTGGAATGCAGTATATGATGCCTTTTATAGTAGATTAAGCAAGCTAATTATATTCTTGCTTATTTTTTTCTTGCTAAATTCAAAATTTCTCATTTCAACAGCAATAAATGCACTTCAGAAAATTTTATACTCTTTCAGTGTCACAAGGGAATCGCCCATCATGGGAAATTCTTGTACTTATGCAAGGACTCTTCCTGTTTAAATACACTATCCTGCTTTGGTAATTTTCAAATTACTGTCTATATTAGCAAACATGTTTTGTTTTGTTTTTTTCTTCAAAGAGATTTTGGAAATTTTGTCCTTAATTTAGAGGCAGCTAGGAAATAATGTTTATTTACTATTAAAACCAAAGTTCATTTTACTATCAATCTTCAAAACCTTGTCATTTAGGTTCTAGTTGTCATGAGAATTTTTCCAATAAATCAGCAATGATCATCTTATCCCAAGTTCTAAGGATAATAAAAAAAAAGAGCAAAACTGGCTAACATCTTTGAAAAATGCCTACACTAGGTTTTTTACAATCATACATCTAAATTTTAATATCCTGTGTATCTGTGACTGTGGAGCAGGTTTCAAACTTTGAAATACAATTTTTACCACTATTATCCGGGATTATTCACAACAAATCTGCCCTCTATTTCCACAGTTCCTGAATATTTTTCCTTTCTTTTTCAATTTTATAGCGTGAGCACGTATCAGAGAGTGATAAAAAGAGATGATTTACTAGTGTAAATTTTCCTATTTCTTAATTATGTTTTCCACATTAATTCTAATTCTAGTATTCGATTTGTATTAAGAACCTTATCACTAACTTTTAATATAATTTTTTTAGCACAATGTATACAAAACTCATTAGAAATCCTATAACTCAGTAGGCAAACTTAAAAATCTGTAATATATTTTAGTTCTCTATGTTGTTATGAACATTGCACAAATGCTAAGTAGAAAAAAGGATTAATTTGAAGCTCATCTAAATGCCCACTTAGTTTAGCATTGATTCACTTTTTCCAACTATATATTAATGTATAAATAAGAGAAGTTTGAGCTAGTTTCATACATAAATAGTAATCATATTAAAGTTCTTCAGTTTTTCACTGAACTAAAATGGTTTTCACTGAACTTATCTGAAGGCCACAAGTGTAGTATCCAAGGGAGATGATTTTTACTAAAGACTATTTAAATTATATTCCAAGATTCTAGGATTTTGCTAAAATAAAATGTATCACCACTGAAAACTAAAGCCGGTCTTGTATCTTTACTTTCTAGAGCTTCAAGGTAATTCATTGTAAGACAATGCAAATTTACACAAAACACAAAGATGAGTTACAAAACACTAACATAGAAAATAAAAGTGAAATTTAGTGGGAAAAATTTCTCTAGGAAGTATAGTTTGTTTTTATAAATTTTAGTTTGAGGTCCAGTTCAAATAATGGTACAAATGAAAAAGGAAAAACACATATTTAATCAGTTTTTCCACCTCCTACTGCAGAATTTAATGGTTCTGTTTTTTCCTTTTCTCTTTTCCCTATACATAAGTAATATGAAGTTTAAAGGACCTTAATCTTTCTACACTTTGCCATCATTAGGGAGAAGTTCAAGAATTCAAGCATCTATAAAGTTACCAAATTAAGTTGTGATTTACCTCAGAACTGTAAAATTGTAGCCTTAATTAAAGAAAGCCCTGTAATGAGGACAGAGTGTACCTCTAACATTTTTCAAAGGCACCTTTTACTTACGTCAACAGGGACCAGAAGGCTCTTGCCAAGATGCTGGTTAAAAGAGAGGCACCAGGCTTCAGTGTAACCATTCATGTTAGGTACATACTTCTTTATTGTCTCATCATTCAGTCTCAGCCATACACCATCATCATTGTGGATCTATGGGAAACAAGCAACAAAAACGAGCCATGCCCTCCTGTAACTGCAATGAGAGTAGCAAGGACTTAAAAAGGACTGGAAAGCAGGCAGATGATGATAGATATGGAAATTGAGTAACTAGCTAATGGGAAAAGGAAAGACCATAAGAATTCATGGCCATGGTGGGGCTGGGAAGGAAGCAGCAAAGGATGCCCAAGCACGATGATAACTGACCCAATGGAGTTATGAAAAAAATTTCTACCAGCTAGCAATAGCATCAGGAAGATAGATCATTCTAGAACGAGGAATTAGGTTTTTTTTCCCAAAGGTGTTCATAAGCAAGTGTCTCATTGTTTTGCTAGAAATTACCATATGGAGCTATAGCAAAAGAATACACACCTTGGAATAAAATAGAAAACAGGACTTGGAAGAAATGCAACATTTCAAAGACTGAAGAAAAATGGCATGCCTTTCTAATGATTTCACATTTTACATTTATGCCAATAATTTCATCTACATATAAGTAAGTTGTCAAACTAATCATTACCTGTTTAAATTATAGTCTCACATTTTCATAATGGTAAAGAAAAATTACATTTGTGAGACTGGATAAACAAATATTACCCTCCCAAAGTCCCTAAATTTTTATTTACAATAATTTTAATTCTATTACTCAAACAGAAAAATCAGAAAATTTCTTTTTTCATAGAAATTATGAACAATTAAAGTAGAAATTGAAATTCACATCCAGAAGTTTCCTTATAAATTACCTCGTCAATAAAAGTGATGGTTCCATTGACTTTTACTATGCCTATCTGTTCACTCTGAAGGGAAGGGTGGCTACGGATACGGAGCCCTGCACTGTCCTTGGCCACAAATTTTCGAACCTAAGAGAAGCAAAGATAGTAAGGGAGGAAGAACTTATAACAGAGCTGTTGCAAGTAAGAAGAAACAAACTCTATCGATGTTTAAAATGCTCCATTTTTGAGAAAATATCTCAGAAATGTTTGTTGCTGGTTTCTCATTGTAATCCACATCTGGTTTCTGGTTTGTTTTAAAATCATAAAAAAAGTACCTTTTGAAAATATCTACTACACTAACAAGATTGGAAAATGATTCACACAAAGCTTGTTATAATTTATTTGCAGCTTTGAACAGACCTAATAAAGTAAGAAAAAATTTATAACTTACCTCTTTATATTAGTTGAAACTAGACCATAACTGATACAGCTCTTTTAATACAAGCAAATGGATACTAGTTTTTCTATATCTAACATGCAGATATAAGGAAATTTATACTTTTCCTTGAAAACATGCCTCTTGAAATCTGTCAGTTTTATACATAATGATACAAAAATGAAGGTACAATATTCTGTTGGGTATTAAATTTCAAATAAGAAACAGAGAAACAGAGTAGAAACTGCTTTAGATTGTGCTGGAAGGCTTGGTACTTGAAAAAATTTGGTAGTATTGCTCCTTTGCTCAGAGATCTCCATGGTTCCTAATTGTTTACTTGTACAAGTACAAACTCCTTGGCTTGCCACTGAAGCTCTTCAAATTCTGGCACTACTTTCTTTTCACAGCCATATCTCATACTGACATACAGCATTCTCTTTACCCTCCAGGCAAATTGAACTAGTCTGTCATTGATACATCCCAGTATATTTCTTGCCTTTATCACGATGCTCCATAGACCTAGAAAATATTCTACCGCCCCCTTCATACTGCCAACAAACCTGAATAGTTTATACCCTACTCTATAAAACTCAACTCACATCTGTAATGACCTCCTCTGCACTTCACAGGATACTTTGCCATGTACCTTTCTAAGGCACTTACGCATAATTTCATATTATAGTTAACTGGCATTCACCCATTTTATCTCCCTTTTAGACTGTAAGCTCTATGTCAGCGGTTCTCAACCTGTGGGTTGTGATCCCTTTGGGGGTCAAATGACCCTTTCACAGGGGTCGCCTAAGACCATCAGAAAACACATATTTCTGATGGTCTTAGGAACCGAGACACTGCTCCTCTATTTGTCTCCAGGTGGGTCCACCCACATGCAGATACACCCACAAATGAGTATTAAAGGGTTGCGGCATGAGGAAGGTTGAGAACCACTGCTCTACATGGATTGATATTTAAACCTTCAATCTCTCCCAATAGCTAGCAAAGTACTCTGGAAAGAACTGACGTTTAAGAAATGTTTTCTGAATTATAAGAAATAATAATATTATTATATGCATATATAATTTATATATAATATATAAATTATATAATAATAATAAATATAAAAAATAATAACAAAATTAGGAAATAGTCACTAAAGATTTGTAATTTATGTCCTATACCTATTATTTTAAAAGAAGCATTTTTTCTTATAATATGCTATGAAGTAATTTTGATTCTTATTTAACTCTATTCTAACCTTATTTGGCTGAGGTTCAGCCTTTGGTTTGATCAACTGAGTTCCAGGTGGGATCATTCCTTTTGGTGGATCTTTCACTTTCACTTCTAAGCCAGCATCTTTAACAAAAAGAAACAACAACAAAAATTGTAACATTAAAGAAAAATGTTAAAATGCATTTTGAATATCTGATAAATAATGATGTACAATGAATAACTGTTACAGATCTATATATGATGGTTGATATTTATGCTGTGTTTCTGCATCTGATTGGGCAAGAGATGATAGAGAAAAAATGACCTCAGCGGTGCTTTGAAAATGTCATTCGTTGAAAAACTATTATTACAATATAAAATAAAATGACAATAGTAAAATGTTGAATTAAAAACGTATTTCATAGATATAAAAAAGTTGGAAGGGGCACTTGAGGCAGTATTGTCCAGACTGGAGCTAAGGGTTCCTTTGACAACATCACTGACAAGTGGCAATGTTGCCTGTTTGAACACTTTCAGTGGGGTCTGTATATGCTGGAGTTTGTTGATATCCTTTGTCAAATGTGGCACCCAGGATACAGTTACTCAAGGTAATTTGATCAGGGGAACAGGAGTTAACTATCACTTCTCTTGTTCTGGATGCTATCAGTCAGTCAACACGTATTTATTAAGTGCCTACTGTGAATGAGGCAGTGTTACATGCTGTAATACAAAGAAAAATGACTAGTTTACATTCTATCAGAAAACAAGACACAAAGTAGATACAAAGTAAATATGAGGTAATTCTGGTGGGAGGATACTAGCAACTACAAGGGCAAAGATCACAAAAAGCCTCATGTAGGAGATGACATTTGAATTGACTTTTATTAAGTAGTTTTAAGCGGTGAAGGTGAGGAGGGAATGCAGTCCAGGCATAGGGTATAGCCTATGCAAGGCACAAAGGGAATGTATTGAACGTCCTTCTATTGGAAGTGTGTAAAGAAAAGCAAGAAGACCAGTATGACCAGATTGTGGAGAGCATGAAGAGGAATGATGTGTGATAAGCCTTGAAAGGCAGACTGAAACTAGGATGTGAAGGTCTTCCACTGACTAACAGTGGAGTTTGTATTTTATCCCAGAGACAATGGGGACATCCCTTGAGTTTACTTAGCAAGGTTGTAACTAAGTCATATCTGTGCTTTAGTCATGTTGCTTTGGTAGGGGTGTGGAACATGGACTGGAGAGGGGAGAGACTTAAAGCAGGGAGACCAATTAGGAGGACATTTCAATGGTTCAAGTGAAAAGTGACAAAGATCTGAACAAGGGGGGGGGTCATATGGTTTGAGAGAAGTTGACATATTCAAGAGATGCTGCAAAGGCAGAAAGCACAAGATACACCTACTAACTGGATATGTGGCATGAAGGACAGTGAAAAGCCAAAGAGGACTTCACGATCACGAACCTGAGCAGCCATGAGGACCATGGATCCCTACAGGAATAAGAAGCAATGAAAGGAGGACAGGTTTCATGGGAAGAAGAATGCATTTTGTTTTTATTTAGTTTGAGATGCTGACAGAACATTCAATTCAAAATGTCCAACAGGCAGTTGATGTGGGATTGGAGTTCAGACAAGGGACAAGAACTGGATTTCTATATTTGGGAGTTATCTGTAGAAATGCTAATTGAATGCAGGGGAGCTGATGAAGTCACCAAAAGGGAGGGTATAAAAGGAAATGAGAAGATAGCCCAAGACAGAACTACGGAGTATATCCATAACTTGAGGGAGACACATGGATGATGATAACAAAGGAAGACTGATAGTCGTGAGTAGGAGAATCAAAAGAGAAGTACAAAAATTCAGAGTGGCAACAGTATCTAGGAGTGAGACAGTGGTCAACAATGTCAAATACTGAAATGAGATCAAGAAAGATGAGTACCAAGAAAAGGCCAACAGATTTAGCAATAAAGAGATGTCTGGTAACAATGGAAGGAGCCATTTCAATTTAGTGATGAAGCTGAAGTGCACACTGTATGAATCTGAAAAGTGAGTGAGAAAAAATGAAAGGAAGTAGAGGTAATGAAAAAAATAACCTGTTTCTAAAAGTTTATAAAAGAGAAGAGAGATAAATGAATTAAAGAGCACTTATGGAATGCTCTACTATGGCCAAAGATAAGTACTGGGGATACAAAAAGAAAAATCAAGACAAATTCTGAACTCAAGGGGCTCACATCACAACTGGGGGACTCATCACATACAAGAAGCTTCATCTGCAAAGCAGATGATAGTACTGAAGGTCCTTAGGTTAGAGAGAATCATAGGGTCAAGAAACAGCAAAGCATAGATGCAGGGAAAATGGTAAGTGCTGAAGGATCTGATCTGAAGAGGGAGTGGCAAGCACAGAAAGACCTGGTGGTCCTCCATCTCACACAAAGGAATGAAATTGTTGACTCCCACCTCCACTATATTTTGTGAAAACCAAGCAACCTGACAAGATGGAAGCAAGAGGGAAGGTCATTTTCAGTGGTGGTGGCTATTCTTGCCACCCAAGTACCTGGGTGAGTTCTGGGATGGCCTGGGGCTGGGAGAGGGTATAGGCAGTTAACCTGAAAGGATGTGCATTTCTTCTTTTTTTTTTAAATCATGAGAGAGATTTGGGCCTGTGTGCAGGAAACAAAATAAACCTGTAGAATGGGAGAGTTTGAATATTAGAGAGAATAAAGATGACTGTGGGGGAAATTTGTTAAAAGAATATCGGAGAGAAAAAAGATCAAGGATATTAAGTAGAGGGGATAGTCTTAGCAAAGAGAAAATGGTTACTACTTTATCAGACACTGAAGTAAAGGAAGAGAGAGTTGGAGATGATTTTAAGGTGTTATGAAATACAGAGCAGAGAAGGACCTCATGGTGAATGGCAATTATTCCTTTCATATTACTAAGTGTTGACTAGTATATCATTATTTCCTTTAGCCACTGTGCTACGTTACTGTCTCATAGAGACTGAACTTACATTTCATATAATTCCATGTTAATTTTCATTATTGCCCACTTTGTATCCTATACTTGTAAAATAATTTTTTTTCTTAATCCAAAGGTGGAACTTTACATTTCACAGAATGATAGAATCCAAGAGACAGAAGGATCAAAGGTCATTTAAACCAAAACATAAACTAAATAAGAATCTCTTCTAAAATATTTCCAACAAAGGCTTAGCCAACCTGTGTTTGAAGATTATGCAATGATGAGAAACCCATTACCTCTTGAGACAACTCCTTCGAATACTTGGGTATCTCCAGTTGTTAGGAAATTTCTCATTATATCAATCTTGTTCTTTGCTACTTCCATCTACTGAGGGAAATTCTGAATTATATTTGAAAGTAAGAGGGTGGAAAGTGTGATATAGTAGAGAAAGGGAAGAAAGGGCACTGAACACTTGGCACTAAGCAAAAGACAGGAAGCTTTTTCCTAAAAAAGAATATCTGGACGAGGCTTGAAAAAAGAAAAAGCTGCTTATCCTTCAAGAATGAGGATGTGAATCTATAGGTACTATCAGGTGAGATGAATAAGAATAAGAGGAAGAAGATATGAGTTATGATGATTGGTGATTTCTTGCTGAAGGATGTGGAGGCTTTGCTACCTGGTAGCAAAGTAAGGAGTACTGTTATCTTCCTCAGACATATCCAAGACATAATGGAGAGGCAACCAAATCTTGCCAAACAGGATGACTGCTATCCATTTCTGGGCAAAAATGAAATTGTATGAAGTATCTCTATAGCATTGCTAAAGAATATGAAGACTCGGTCATGAAACTAAAGATTGCAGAAGTACAGGTGTTATATTCATCACAGCAGTCAATCAAAGGTAAGAGCTTAAGAAGAGAAACATGTGTGTGAGAAGTGAACAGCTGTTTAAGAAGATGGGATCTGAGAAGAGGAGGTGAATTTTTGAAGCAAGGTATGACAAGTTCCCAGTTAATAATAGAGTGCTCCTAACAGCAACTGACAAGAATATATTTGCTAGGAACTATGAAAATCTAATCAAAAGGGTTTTTAAATTAAAAGGGAGTATAAACTACATGCTACATAAACTAGTTACAATGTAAAAATAATAGCAGTAGATATCCAGGAGGTCAAAGGACACAAAAAAATCAAGATTAAATCCATGGTTTCAGAAGTCTATATATAAATGCACAAAATAAGAAGCAAGGAGGATTAGAGATCCTAAGGAAAGGAGGCAGAATTGACTCTAACTTATCTCTGAGATGTGGTGGGATATGAACTACAGAAAATGGCCCAGGAAGGATATATAAACTTTATTCAGATGAAACAGCACAGGTAAAAGGGAAGGTAGAGGAGGGGTGTGTGTGGGGGGGGGGGGGAGTGTAGGTGTGGGTGTGGGTTTGGGTGTGGGTGTCGGTGGAAAATGTATTTAAAAGTTTCATTGATTCTTTTTGTTTTTACATCATAGTCATTTCCAGATATATACTTTTATCCTCAATCCTCTCTAATGAGCCTTCTATTTTGTTAGAAAGAAAAAAACAAAACAAAACAAAAACCAAAACCTTTAAGCACTGGTAATACCCAGTTATAAATGCTGTACTGTAATAAGCTAAATGGGGCACCTAGAACCTAATGTAATATATACACTAGGTGATTGAATAAAAGAATCATTACCTTTCTGGTTCTGGAACTATGCTTTATTTAATTAAATCTAGGATAACAGAGTTTTTTGGGTTTTATTTTGCTGCTATGTCAAGGTGCTAAGTAATATTAAGCTTAAAATCCTCTAAAACTTTTGGACTTTTTCCTTCACAGAGCTGCTGTCTAGTCATGCCCCCTCTACACTGTAAGATGATTTTTGGAAAGCCTGAGTATGGTTTTACAGTTATTCCTGCTTAATTTCAACTTATTTGATAAGACTTATTATTCTAACCTGCCAGCAGTGTCTCCCAGTTTGTCTTATTTGCTCTACAAATCTATAGCAGTAAGGACACAAAAAAGGAAGAGCTGCTAATTAACTATATTTGATTAAAACAGCACATGTTAACAAGTATTTATTAAGTGCCTACAATGTGCTGGGCACCACGTTAACCCCTTAAAACACCGATAGAATTGAAAGTCTTTGCCATCAGGGATCTTACATTATATTGGAAAAAGTTCTATCAAAAATAGCCATATCTTCACAAACACTTTTAGATGCTAAGTAACAACCTGAGATAATCTTTTATCTGTCAAGATCAGACTGGAGCATAACACATTATTACCAATAGTTAATTTAAAAATATTTTAGTGAATTACAAAAAGTGCCCTGACATTTCTTTCTTTTGTAGCCAAGAGAGGTCCCAGTCCAAGGACAAATAGTCAGCTTGTGTATATGGAGATGAGCACACACACACATTCTCACACACAAATGAAATGTATGCATGTAGATGAGTGTGTGTATATATACATATATATATAAATGGAAGTATGTATCCATCTCTAGTGTCATTCTAAAAGCAAATAAAGATTACTTTTTAGCTAATAATAACTAGTAACATTTATATAGCACTTTGAGGTTTGAAAAAGTGATATCCTCACAATTATACTAACGTACTATTATCCCTATATCGTGTGAAGTAGAAGTTAAGTGAGTCATTCAGGAACACAACTGAGTGTCTTAAGATAGGATTTGAACTCAGGTCTTCCTGACACCAAGTCTAGCACTCTACCTATTTATTATATTACCTAACTGCCTTTATAGAACATAGCTGCTTTTGATGATATCTGAATGCACTAAATCCAAAGAAGGAATCATTTTAAACTTATTTTAGATGCATTTGACATTACTATTTGCTATAATTGGTTTTCTATCTGGTACATCAACTTGTCTTTTAAATTCACACTGACAGCCATTCCCCAATTGATAAATGGTCAAAGGCTGTGAACAAGCAGTTTTCAAGAGCAAAAATCAAAGCTATTAATAGTCATGTAAAAAATACTTTAAATCACTATTCATTAGAGAAATGCAAATTAAAACAACTCTGAGGTACCATTCTCCTACCTATCTGATTGGTTAATGATAAAAAAGTAAATGACAAATGTTAGAGGAGATGTGGAGAAATTGAGGCACTAATACACTGCTGGTAAAAGTTGTGAACTGGTCCAATTATTCTGAGAACAATTTGGAACTATGCCCAAGGAGCTATGAAATCAGGCATACTCTTTGGCCCAGCAATACCACTAGCAGGTCTATACTGCATGGAGTCCAAGGAAAAGAGAAAAGGACCTACTTACAGAAAAAAAATTATAGAAGATATTTTTCTGGTGGCAAAGAACTGGAAGTTCAAGGGATGCCTATAAATTGGGGAATGACTGAACAAGTTGTAGTATATGATTATGACAGAATACTATTGTGCTATAAGCAATAATGAGCAGAATGGTTACAGAAAAACCTGGGAAGACTTATATGAATTCACACAAAGTGAAGTGAGCAGAACTATTAGAACACTGTATACTGTAGTAGCAATATTGTAAAGATGATCAGCTTTGAAAAACTTAGCTATTTTGATCAAGACAATGATCCAAGAGAATTCCAGAGGACCCATGAAAAAAATGCCATCCACCTCTAGAGAAAGAAGTGATGAACAGAGTGCAGATGGAAGCATACCTTTTTCACTTTATCTTGGTGTGTGTGTGTGTGTGTGTGTGTGTGTGTGTGTGTGTGTTTTCTTTTACTACATGGCAAAAATGGAAATATGTTTTGCAGGACTTCACATGTATAATTGGTATCATATAGCTTTCCTTTTTAGGTGGTGGGAGAGGGGCTGTAGAGAAGGAGAGAATTTGGAACTCAAAATTAAAAAAAAAACGAATGATAAAATTTTAAAAAATGTAATTGGAAAATATTTAATGACATAAATAAAAATATTAAAAATAAATTTACACTGAAAAAACAAACTACTTAGATTTTTCTTCATTCCACTATTGACCATTTGTGCTTATGCACTAAATATATAGTATGAGGCCTAAAGCAGTATCTTTTCAAAATCTGTATATGAATAAAATCATTATACACCCTTATGCTGACTTGAAGCTATGTGTCACACTCAAAATAGCCTTCCTACTTAGAACAAAATGGGGGAGGTGTAAATACCTATTTCAATACTGTCAATAGTGACATGTATAGTGTAGAGTCCAATGGCTCCTGGAGTCCAATTTGCACAGTAAGTGCCATCATTGTTGACTCTGATCAACATATTTTCACTTGGTCTGAAAAGAAACAAAAGAAACAATATAGTATCTAATTTAATTAACTGCCTTAAAAATCATATATATAATTTGGCAAATATTTAGAATGCTCCTTTTGGCTCATGTTTATAAATTCAACTAGTCTTCCTGCTTTCAGTGCAACCTTTATTTCCAAGTTATCTTCTTAACATCAACTAAAATAATCTCATCTCGGCTTCTTATAATTCAATTGCATAATGGGGGTATACTAGCTACAAGTGGGTAAATTCTCCCTACCTCATACTATTAGTTATGCAACCATCTGAAGCTGTAATACCCTATTTAGCATTTATGTACTTAAAAACTGGTCCTTCAATCCATTATGAATGGGAAGACTTTTAAGATATAAGAAAACTTTTTGAACCACTATAATATACCTTCTCACTTTCCATTCACTTTTCAAACCATTGTATTCTGAATTCCAAATCCACCAGTAAATGAATCTATTCTCTTCAAGGTTACTAATGATATCTTAATTGCTAAATCTGGTCTTTTCACAGTCCTTAATCATTCTGACCTCTCTGCTGGTTTTGCAAGAGATGACCATCCTCATTAACTATGTATTTCTCCTCTGTGTTCCCTCACCTTCTCTGATACTGCTTTCTTCTGGCTCTTTTTCCTACCCTTCTGATACTAAATCTTCTTTATTGGATCATCATCTGTAACCTGCCCCTTGACCACGGTTGTACCTTAAAGTTCTATCATGAGTCTTCATCTCTTTTCTCTCTATAATCTCTCTCAGCATTTTAAACCGAACATGTCCAAAATGGAACTCACTGTGTTTCTCTCTAAGCCTTCTCTTCTAAACTTCCCTATTTCTGTGGAAGATGATCATCGTTCCAGTCATTCAGGTTCACATCAGAGTCATCCTTAGTTTTTCTCTTTTTTTATCACTGCTAGTCTTTATGTAGTTTTCAAATCTCATTGATTATATACTTATACCTTTTTCTCTCCACTCATATAACCACTCCACAGATTCTCATTATCTCTCACTTAGAATATTACAATAGCCTCTAAATAGGTTTTTCTGTTTCAGTCTCTCTCCTCTCTAATGTACCTTTCACATGAATATCAAAATAATCTTCCTAGAGCATGTTTAACTGCCCATGATACAACTTTGCTCAAAAATCTTGAGCAGATCTCTAATAACTGTAGAATTAAACACGAACTTCTTCCACAAGGTGTCCATATTCTGGCGCAAATTTACCTTACCAGACATATTTCATAATATGACCCTTCCCATATGTCCCAGCCATACTTAACTACCTTTTCTCCAAAATCAGCATTATCTTTCTCACTACTTTCTCATTCATATGCTGTAACCAAAACCTGGAATACATTCCCTCCTCATCCTGATCTTTTAGAATCTCTAGTTTCTTTTAAGGCTCAGCTCAGGTGCCATATTTCTTATGCAATGCCCTTCCTGATCTTTTGCACTTCATCTTTAAGGCTTTCTCTCATGCTCAAATACTCTTGTACTTATTTAATCCAAACATGTTCTATCCCTGGTGGAAACTAAATTTTCTTGAAAACAGGTGCCTTTTTATCTTTATATCTTCAGAGCCTAGCACAGTGTCTGTGCGTAGTATATGAATATACTTAATAAATACTTGCTGAATACAAGTTAAAGTCACTAAAACATATACTTTCAACTGGGAGGGAACAAATTTAGACAACTTAGAATATATTTAGGGCTATTTAAAACAAAATGCAAATATAAAGTTATTTTTCACATAATCAAAGCAGAACTTCGCTAGATTATTATTATTTTTTTATGACGCATACTGTCTATAGGTGAAATAATACACAAATAGGTGGGTATCTTACTACACAAGAGGGTTTTGGCTTTATTATGAAAATTTCACAAATGCGTATCTTTAATCTGCACTTCTGTGCATTGCTTCAACACTTACAGACAATATTCTCTTAATCTAACTGCTTTCCTTTTAGTCTAGGTTAGGGAATAAAAAAAGTTGATTCCTCCAATTTTATGCTATAATCCTCCACTGGGAATGACTTCTGTATTATCCCTTAGGACAATCCAAGCTCCACATCCTCCATCCCTTTCCTTAGTTATCAATGGTAACTATGGTAATAGTAATGTTAAGCATCAATTTTATCTAGGATATGCTACTATTCTCTTTTTCTTTACTATCTAGGGTCACTTCTGCAGGAGCAAAATGCATTTAAATACTGCATTTTGATTGTCTCAAACACTATTTTAGCACTCACTGGTGGCTCTCCTCCCCTTCTTCCAAAAACTCAAAAGTAGCTGTCTTTGCTTTTGACATAGTTGATGCCACATAGGTTCAACTGTAAGCTCCTGGAAGCTGGGATTCTTATATCTCTCTCTTTGTCCTCCAGGGCACCCAGCACAGTGTCTTATATTTGTATTTTTAAAAAGGAATTTGTTAGCAGAAATTAAACTAATTGGTACAGGGGGGAAAGTATTTTTGATCATGCTAGTCTTACCTTTTAGGTGTTGGTGAGGCAAAACGCAATTCTTCAAAAGAATAGTTTTCATAAACCTATGAAAATATATTTTAAAAAACTTTAAAAATCATTACAAATTTCCCTTAATAATTATTATCCATCAAGGAGCAGTATCATTCCCATTGAAAACATTCTCCTGCCTCTTCTGTCGTGAAATATTTCTCTTAGTCTGAAGTACTAGTTATCTTATAGCCAATTCTCTCTCACTTTTTTTTCTGTTTTTTTTAGAGGGGGGGGGAAGGCAGGGCAATTGGGGTTAAGTGACTTGCCCAAGGTCACACAGCTAGTCTAAGTGTTAAGTCTCTGAGGCCAGATTTGAACTCATGTCCTCCTGACTCCGAGGCTGGTGCTCTATTCATTGCACCACCTAGCCGCCCCAGTCAATTCTTTTATAAGTCACTCAAGTAACAGCTTGAACACTCACTTGATTCATTAGGCTTGCCTGAATGTTCTTTGTTTAGGCCAAAATTAAATCATATCCAATGAAGATGAATATTCAACACAATGTCATAGGTTCTGGGATAACTCCAAATTACAAATTACAGAAATATTATGAGTGATGGAGATATCATTGGAATAAGAAGTAGTTATAGACTTCTGGGTGAACAGGTTCTATGGATGCTGAATTTTTTCAGCCAGGTTAACTTGTAACAAACAAAAAGTTCTGATATTTTTGTTTAAAAAATAAACAAACAAATCTGTCAAATTAATTCATAGTCCCACTTCGTATGGAACAAAGAGAAGAACTTGAAAACTTGGGGCTAAGTCATTGGACAAATGTCACAAATAACCAATGACAACTGTATATTCCTTAAAGAATTTTTTTTCCTGAAAACTATACAAATGTGACACCATCATCATAAAGAAACACTTTGCCTTCATTGTGTACTCCTAATAACAGTAGAGTAATCTTGGTTTTTTTCTTCCTTGTTATTTTAGTCTTTTGTTTAAATACTTCCAAAGATTTGTAACATAGTAATATCTCCATTCTTTAAAAGGCAGTCATCATGAGCTGCTATAGTTGAAAAATTCACTAACTGGATTCTAACTTTCTAGTAATATTGAGCCTTTCCAAATTTGGCTAGGCTGGTCTTCAGATGACAATCTGTCAATATATATATATGAGGCATTTCCAGCTGTATAGGGCTGTCAGAATTTGTGGCACAGCATTTATGGCACAGCATTTAAAAATCTAGGATAATTTCCCCACTATGCTATGAACCAGAGTAGGACTTCAGTAGAGGACATTTATTCTTGTAGAAGATTAAAATTATATCAATCAATTACCAAGAATTTATTAAATGCTAACTATGTGTCAAGTTCTAGGGATAAAAAGGTGAAAGTGAAACAGTCCTTGCCTAAAAGGAGCTTTCATTCTAACAGAGGAAACTATTGCATGTGTGTATAAATCTTTAAGTATTTACAGGCTATATATAAAATGAATACTAGGTGGTTTTGGGACGTAGGGCACTAGCACCCAGGGGCAATGGAAAGGGTAAAAGGCTTCACACAGAAAGTGGTACATGAGTTGGGTTTTGAAGGAAACAGTGATTCTAAGAAACAGAGTTGAGGAGATGGTTCATTTTGGGCATGAAGGAGAATGAGTGCATAAGCATGGAGATGGAGGATGGGCTTTGTGTGTGAGGAACAGTAATAGGACCTTAGGAAGGCCGAGTGTGAGGAGAAAAATGTAAAATAAAACTGGAAAGGTAGGAAGGGTCAGTCTGTGAAGAGATACAGAGGAATTTCTCTTCTATTTTAGAGTAAACAGGAAGCCACTATAATTTAATGAATAGTGAGGTGACAGGTTAAGTTTGAAGGCAGCAGTGGCAGAACTAGTAGATAGGCAGAAATAGAAGACTAGAAAGAGGAAGAATGAAAATGGAGGTAATCTGTTGGGAAAAATGCAAGAGGAAAAGGGAATGAAGAGAAGAGGGAAGGAGGAAACATTTAATAAGCACCTACTATGTGTGAGGCACTATGCTATATTACCTTATTTGATCCTCACAACAACCCTGTGAGGTAGATAACTATGTAAGACACAGAGGTTAGATTCAACAAGAAGGTCCACCTCTTTATCAGATTGGAGTAAATTAGGAAACAGTGGGAGATGATGTATGTCATAGGTTGTGCAATGATGATAGGGTAAAAAGGGAACTCATGGCAAATAGTAATGTTTCTTGGTCCTCAGTTGAGAGGGTAGGAGGGAAAGGTGTCATGGGAGGCATTAAGGAGAAAAGAGAAGATTTGGAAGAGTCTTCATGTAGAGTAGAATATAGAATCAATTAGAGAGAAATAAAAAGTTGTGTTGCTACATTAAAGGCCCTACTGAGATTAGATAATTTAAATTTGTAGCAGATCCAGTCAACAGGCTTCTCCAGCTCTGTTCAGTAGAATAAAGTGCGTAGGAGGCAAATGGTTGGCATGATCTAGGACTTTGGTCTTGTAAATCACAGTGAGGATGAAAAATAGGTTTAGAAGAAGTAACAGACAGAGAAAGATGTAATGATAGGGGATTGTGATTGGATAAAGGAATCTCACATTTCCTGATCATGGACGTGGAACACTTGTGAATGATGGTAAAATCTAGGATGTAACCATACCTCTATGTAGTTGAGGTGGATTGGAGTAGAAGGTCAAGCGAGCTCAGTGAATTGAGGAACTTGAAGGTAAGGGTATTTGAAGAAATAGCAAAATATACATTGAAGTCTCCTAAGAAGGCAGGTGGCAAATTGGATATGGAGACTATAAACCAGGCAATGAACTCATTGGGAAAGGAGAGAAAACATTTTGGGAGTTTGATAAATTACAGTCACTAGCATCTGGAATGGTTAATGAATTTGGATAGGCTGAACCTCAAAGAACAAGCTATTAGAGTGATAACAGTAGAGGAAGGGTCTAGAAGCGCAATAGAGAATAAAGAGTGTTCTAATTCTCCCTTTGTGACCAATGACAGAAAGTGATAGATAGAAAAGATGGACAAGGATTTTGTCATTCAAGGAGATACAGATACAGTGAGAGGCAGAAGATGGAAAAAGCATGAGGGAAAGAATTCTAAAATGAAGGGAAATTTGTTAATTTCAGATATCTTATTAAAAGTAGCTGGTAGGTAGGGTAGGACAGAGGAGGGGTAGAGTTAAAGTGATTGTGTATGACAAAGCAGTATCAGGAGTTAGGGAAGAGAATTCTTATGTAGTCATGGATTCAATATTATAGAAACCAAGAGAGAAAAAGCGAGTGGGAGTTTACTAAATTAAAATAAATTACCTTCATCATAGTAATGGCAATATAACGAGCTTCCTTTACAATCATTGGTTCATAAGAAGCATCAAGTTTTGGTGATGCAAGTCCCCCAAAAGTCATATCAGGGCTCATGGAAGTAGCTGGTGCTGAAGGACTGCCTGGAATCCTTTGCAGCTTTTTCACTTGTTCTTGTTGCAAAGATGTTTTTTTCTGAGACACAGGAACAGCCTTCACTTCCACCTATCACAATAAAGTACAATTAATTTCATAAACAAAAATGTGAAATGGCTATTCTGTAATCATATATGAAGTATCAAAGTATACAGGAATCTTAAAATAACATGACCTACAATACAACTAACTAATGCATCCTAGACCCCTTCCAAGAAAACTTAGTCACAAGAACTATAAGAAAGGCCTCATTATATTATTTCACCTATAATATGGTTCTACTGCCTGAACCATGAGTGTAGTCAAATACTGAGATACCTATAAACTTAGAAAAATTAGTTCATCATTTAATGTGACATATAAAACCCAAATCAAATAAAGTCAAATCATTTAGAATAAATACTAAGTAAAAATGAACAAAGAATGTGTTATGTGTTATGTGTAAAAGAGCACTGGACTTGGAAACTGAAGACCTGAAGTTGATGCCTACTGTGGTCATTTACATGGCTGAGGTCCTCAGACCTTGAGGAAGTTATCAATTTCTCTGAGCTTCAGTTTTCCAATCTTTATGATACAGATAATATCCTACAAGGCTGATTTGAGGAAAGAGTTCTGTATACTTCCTGTGTTCCATAATTGTAAGCTATCTATAAAATGAAGTTGAACTTAGTAAGGTCTTTAAAATCTGTTGTTTTTTCCCCTTAAGCTTAAATGTCAAATACAATGAGCAATTTCCTAAACAAAGCAGAACAGAAAAAGAGGATTGTGCATGTAACCAGGAATCTTTCTCTATGTAGAACCTGCTTTTTCCTTTTATGTATGTAATCAATTCAACATTTAATTTTCACAGCTGTCCTGCTAGTTTGTATGTTCTTCTGGACTTCTTTTTGTTTTCTTCCGTGCATCTGAAAAGAAAATGCTTCAGATTGGATGGGGGTGGATCAGGAAATTGGCTACTGCCATAAGGAATGAAATGATTCTATTCTTCAAGGGGTCAGAGGGAATACTCAGTGATGACTCCTGGAAGGAAAATGAGTAACTAATGGTTTGTGGAGAAACAGAGAAAATTTCATTTTGCAAAGAAAGATATTTATGTATTAAACTGAACTTCCAGAAATCATATATACTTTATTTATGCTTAAAGATGCACTATTATGTAAAGTTTTGTTCTGTATGGTAAATAAAAATTCTTCTATTGTACAAAGTTTGTACAAAAGAAGAGATTCTTGTTGTAATGAAACATCTGTACAGTGGACTACTTCAATAGAGTCTTTTTGCATCCTTATGATTAATTCCTGTAACTAACTTGAAATCCAGAATTTGTTACTATTTTCATATATCATTGCAAAGTGGTCATTTTACTTATAAGTGATAGTTGACTCTTTTCAACAAATTTTAATGGCCACTGGCAGTTCACATCTAAAAACAGTAGAGTGTTACCTGTCAAATACAAGAAACACATCTAAAGGCTTGAATGACCCAAACTGAGCTTATAAATAATACTGCTTCATTTTGCTGAATTTTTCTTTTATAACTTCCAGTAATGATATTCATGAATAAAAAGTCCTGTGGAAATAAATCTATACACACACACACACACACACACACACACACATATATTTTGTATATGTATATTGTATTGTATGTGTATATATGTGTATATATATATATGTATTGTATGTGTATATACAGATATACATATACATATATATTGTATTAGAGTTTCTTTAGAAAGTAGCATTTTAGTCTTCTGCAAATCAGTAGCTTATAACTATTAAGGGCTTAATTAATAGTTATATCATTTCTAGATGGTTTGAAGCCTATGTTTAGCACTATTTTGCTTACAAGTTGAGTATTTCCTGATATCATGAGTGTTAGTTCTTTTAAACCTGTTCATACTGATCCCTTAATTTGTTAACTTTAAAATTATCTTCAGTTTTATGTTAATAGTACTCCAGACATGATAAAATTAACATTTCTGAAAAGATGTCTAATTCTATAAAAATACAATTTATAATTAAATCTGTTTCATCTTAAGAAAAAAATGCCTTGATCTTCCCCTCTTCTCCCTACCTTTCTTTTCTTCTCTCTCTCTGCAACCTTAATGCTATCCTTTTTCTTCTTACCACCCCCGTATCCAAAAATCTATGTAACATAAATTATTTAAAAAGAATTCTGACATTTACTGAGTCCAGAAACTTAGGCTTCAATTTGTGCCTTCGATCTATCTAACATCCTTCTTGTCAGGATTCACCAATAGTCCTCTGGAACTGTGATTGATCAGTGTGCTGCTCAGAATTTTTACGTCTTTTCAAGTTTGTTTTCTTTACAATATAGTTGTTACTGTATACTTTTTTTTCTGAATCTATGCATAAATTCATATACATTTTCTCATGTTTCTCAGCAACCATTCCTTTTCTCAATTTTTACAGTACAATGATATTCTATTATATTAACATGCCATAATTTGTCTGTACTCCCCAATTAATGGATAGTCAGTTTTCACTTCTTTACTATGACAAAGAGAGCTGCTATAAACATTTCTGTACATATGAGTCCTTCTAGATTATTTCCATATGATGTTGCCTCAACTGTGGACATATTCTTTAATTTCCTTCCACTGGAACTACCTGGACTCTGCCCTAAGTCCACTGACAAATGAGTTTTTGCCTTAGATTGCCAGGAAACACATCACTTCACATGCTCCCTGATCCCTTTCCATATAGCAGCTTTATAATGTGTGGTCTCCCCCGCAAAGAACGTTAAGTTCTGTCTTTACTTACTTATATTTGTATCCCTAGTGCTTAGCTTAGTGCCTAGAACAAAGTAAGCAGTTGATGAATGCTTTATCATACTTTTATTTTCTTTCTTTGATCTCTTTGGAGTTTAGTAATTGTATTACTGGGTCAAAAGGTATGCATATTTTAGTGAATTTAGGGACAGAGTTCTAAATTACTTTCTAGAATGGCTGTACCATTTCATTGGTGTGCTTATTTTCCCATGGTCCCTCTTAATAATTGTCATTTCCCATTTTTGTCATGTTTGACAATCTGAGAAATGTGATATAGAACCTCAATATTGTTTTAATTTGTATTTCTCTAATGATTATTGTTTTAAAGTATTTTTTTTTCACAAAGTCATTGATATATTGATTTCTTTCTTTGAAAATTGCCTACTCATATCCTTTGAGCAAATATCTATATGATGAGGAATGGCTCTTATTTTCATAAATTTAAATCAGGTCCTTATATATTTTGGGTACAAAACCTTTATCAGAAAAACGTTCTGCGAAGTTCCCCCTTCAACTATTTCCTTTCTAAACTTAATTGTAGTGATCTTATTTGTGCAGCAAAAAATTTAATTTTATGTTGTGTTCATGTTGCCCTCTGTGATCTATCTTCTTTAGGCTATGTTTAGGTTTAGAGTTCTTCCTGTATCTATTAAGTGGGAAAGAGATTTGCTTCCTTGCTTTTTTAACTGGTTTATGTGACCTTTTAAATTTAACTCTGTATCCATCTGACACTTATTGGGATATATGATGTGAGATGTTTGTCTAAACTTAATTTTCAGCTTTTCCAATAGTAAGACTTTACTCCAGTAGCTGAGATCTTTAGGTTTATTAAAAAAAATATCCATAAGCTCCTCCAGCAAGTCTAGGACTGCTCAAAAAGTTTTCCAGAAACCTGCACAAAGCATGGTCAAGGAGCCTGGACCCATAGCAGGAGACAGGAGTAGGCAGCCTCTGTCTGAGTCATAATAGAAGGCAGAATCAGGCAAATACCTAATCAGGCAGCCCATGCCAAACACAGAGCCCAGGAAGCTTGAACCTGAACTACAGCCTGAGACAGGGGCAGACCACTGCTTAAACAAGCCAGTACTCAGGCAACTCACAGCTAAGCCACAGTAGAGAAAGAACCAAAAGAGCCCCTGAAATCTTGTGAGAGGCTTTCTACCAACCAAAGCGACAGCATCTAGTTGGGGCCACAAAGTCAACTTTAGATGCAGGATTATGCAAAATGAACAAAAAGAACCAAAACCCAAACTACATTACAATGTTCATTTGCTTTGCTGTGTCGTGTACCTCGACAACCTCTGTTTTTTAACCAGTATCTTATGATTTTGATGACTTTTTGTTCTTAGTATGAGATATTGTATTGTTAGCTCCTCTTCCTTTCTTTTTTGAAAAGCATTTTCTTTGAGATTCTTGATATTTGTTCCTCCAGATGAATTCTATTACTATTTTTTTTCTGGCTCTCCAAAGTAATTCTTTGGGAGTTTAAATGGTATGGGTTTGAATAAATTAACTTGGCAGTATGGTCATTATATTAGTATGGACTATCCATGAGCAATGTATATCGTTTCCAATTTCTTAGGTCTATGTTTTTCTATATGGAGTGTTTGATAATTACATTCGGGTAGCTGCTGTGTGTCATAACAGATTCCCAAATATTTTATAATTCTAGTTATTTTAAATGGATATTCTCTTTCTATTGCATTGTTAGGTTTTGTGGACCATCTTCAGGACAGTTGATTTCTGGATTTAATTTGTATTCTGCAACCATGCTGAAGTCATTGTTTCGATTAATATTATAGTTGACTCTTATGGATTTTCTAGATAGATGTGTTTAATATTTCTGTATTTGTTTGTGACCCCTTTTATGCCTCAATACAAGGTCAGTTTTTGTAAAGATGCTATCCAAAGCTGAGAAATATATAAACTCCTTTCTGTTCCCTTTTAATTACTACCAGAGATCTATCAGGTCTAACTTTTCTTTAGACTCTTACCATTTTCATGTTTATATTTTTGCTTGATTTGTCTAAGTCTAGAAGTAAAACATTTAATCCCCTTATTCCACTCTTAACAAAGGAGCTGGTCATGAAAGGTAAGTATGCTTAATACCAGTGATAAATAACTGAAGCTGTCTATTTCTGTTTCATTGTACCTCTCTTTTTCTGCTCGTCCTATCCTAGACCAGAGTTTTATTCATTTTTTTCCCCTTCCCTTTTAATTGCTCCATCATGTTCCATCTTCTACAACAAAAATATGTTTATTTATCTATCTATCTATCTATTGCTGGTAACTTAACTGCTCCCTGTGAAATCCAGCCCTCCTCCTTAACATCTTTCTTTTCATATTTTCTTCACCAATTTCCCTATTGAGTGTAAGACATTTCTATACTAAACTCTCTTTCTGTTTTCAATTTTTCTTTTTTCTAGTTCAGGCTAAAGTGAGCTTCATGGGGAAATGATTTCCCCATTCTTTCCTATATTCTTGAATACTCTTCCATCTCATGCAGCCCCTGCATAGTAAGTTCTATCTCCTTTCTTCTTTTCTCCCCCAGTATATTTCCTTTCCTCATTTATTTCCTTTTTCTGTTAAGAGCATAAAATTCCATAAAATGGAATAAAACTATCCCCAGACCCTATGTTTCTCTCATGTAATTCCTTATATGATCCTTGAAGACATTAGAGTTCTAAAAGTACACTTGTTTCTCCTCCCTGTATTAGAATGCAAATAAACCATCATCATCCAACGTCTTCCATTTAATCAAATGTATTTAGTTTTCTATTTCTATTCACTTCTGCATCTTCATTTCTAAGTTTCTAGTCAGGTCTTGTCTTTTCATTGAGAATGCTTAGAAGTGTCTTATTTTTTATCAAAGCGTTTGCTGAATAGGTGATGTCTAGTTATAAGTCTTTATCTTGGCCTTTTGGAATACTATAATCCACAATTTTCCCTCCTTAATATTGGCAGCAGTTGCCAAGGATTACAGATCCTTGAAACTGAACTCCTTCTGTTTGGTTGCCTATGGTATTTGATCTGGAACACTGTTGCACCTGGAGTTTCCATTTTAGAGTTTCTTTTCAGCAGGTGACAAGAGAATTCATTCTATATTCACTTTCCCCTGAGATTTTAGCAAATTTTGAAAATTTTCATCTATGATTCCTTGAAATATGGTATCCAGGATTCTTTTTTATCATGATTTTCAGATAGTCCAATTATTCTTACTTGATATCTTCCTGACCTGTTTTCAAGGTCAATTGCTTTTGATATCTTATATTTTCATATTTTTTCTCTGTTCCTCCCCACAACCTCCACACACATTGAAGCTAGATGGTACAACTGATAAGAGTGCTGGACGTGGGGGTCAGGAATACTTGAGCTCAAATCTTATACTTATAACACTTACTAGTTGTCTGATCTTGGGCAAGTCACTTAACTTCTTTCTGTAAAATGGGGATAATAAAGTACCTACTTCACAAAGCTGTTTTGAGGATCAAATGGGATAACATATATATATAGTACTTTGCACACTTTAAAGCACTATATAAATGTTATGATATTATACTTTTCTATTATATTACATGGAGTAATTTCCTATTTCATGGAGTCATTGCTTTCTGTTTGGTCCATTCTAATTTCCACGGAATCCTATGCTTGGATAAGGTTTATAACCTACTATACCCTGTGGGATTAGAAAACATATAGGAGAAAAAAGTATAGCTGAGTTCTCTTCCAAGAAAGATCAATGGGCACCAGAACAAACAGTGACCAGGAAATCCAACTAAACACTAGAGTGCAGCATTTTTTCAGCCTAACAGTATGTATTCAACCTAGACAATTCAACCTGCAGACCTGCCTTTAGAATAGGTCTATCTATATGGACAGGACTGTGTCTACAATTCTGTACCACTGACCCTAGAGCAAGATCCCAGAATCAGCTTATAGTGGCACACCAGGGGTTGGTCTGCAGCTCTGTCATCCTTATTCTGGAGCATGATTTGAGATTTAATGTCTGTACCTGTGTTTTTCTGATATTAGAGTTGAATGTTAGATTCAGCCTACTCACTGGTACAGATGTGAGGTATGCTGGCAGCTGCTGCTCTGACTCAAGGGCTGGATCATCAATTTTGGCCACAGGCAGGGACTGTGGAACCGCAAGCAGGTAGCCTTTGTTTCTAGTTGCTTTGAAGCTATAATGGCCTTTCTGCCATCTAATGAGGGTTTGGGCCAGCAACTGTCTGCTGTCAAGGGTAAGGTTATAGTTGTATTTTCCGGATCTAAGCTCAGAATAAGTGAGCAGTATTAATATATATCCCAAATCATATTATTTGGGACTGCTGAATGTTTGTAGCTCCCTGGCTTAAGATGTCCCTGAATTCTTTGAAAAACACAGCACCCAATACTCAGAGAACAAGGCAGCAGAATCCCAGATAATAGAGATCCAGGAATGTATATGGTCCTAATATTCTACCTGGAAGTGAGAAAAACCTAGCTCTACTACAAAGTCCTAATTCAGGAAATAAGCTTGGATATTCTGATGATAAAGATATTATGGAGACAAAGATTCCCAAGATACAAACCCAGAAAAAAAGGAAAAATGCTAAAACATTTACAAGCAAATGATTAAAGAAAATAAAAGTCTAGACACAAGGTCAACTAGAGTTCTGGAAAGAAATGAAGCAAGAGAAATAACAAAAGAAAAGTGGGAAGGAGAGGAGCCTAGTAATACTAGATCTGAAACTAGACAATAAGCCAATAACCATCAATTCATTACTTGTTAAAAAAGGGGGGTGGGAGGATTGGTCAATGGAACAGACTGGTTATATAACATACAGATGCAAATAAATTTAGAAGCCCAGCATTTGACAAATCTAAGTACCCCAGTTACTGGGGTATGACCTCATTTGATTCAACAAATATTTTTGGAAAAACTACAAAGCAATTTGGCAAATATTAGGTTTAGGCCAACATCTTCTAATATGTAATAATTGCCAAATAGATAAATGATAAATACAAAATGTCATATCACAAACTGATTAGACAACAAGGAAGAAATTTCCTTTTGGATCTATGGATGGGGAAAAGTTCTTGACCAAGTAAAAGAGAGACAGAACCATAGAAGATAAAATGAACAATTATGGTTACACAGAATTAAAAAGTTTTTTGCTCAAATGAAAACAATGCAACTAAAAATAGAAAGGAAAGTGGTAAGAGAACAAAAAAAGACCTTTGCAGGAAGTTTCTATGATAAAGGTTTCATTTCCAAGATATATAGGAATTGATTCATATTTCAAGGAATAACAGCCATGGTCAAATGATATGAACAAGTAGTTTCAAAAGAGGACATCCAAGTTCTCAACAATAATTTGAAAAAATCCTCCAAATCATTAATAAATAGACAAAAACAAATTAAAATCTTATGTTCCATTTCACACCTATCAGACTGGCAAAAATGATTAAAAAAATAAGGGCCTGTGAGAAGAGATTATATAATATGGAGCTCTGAATTGAACTAGCCATTCTAGAAAGGATTTGGGGAAAATGCCTAAAGTACCTTTTAGTCACTAAACTACAGTATATCCTTTGACCTAGAGATACTACTGCAAGGCCTATGTGCTAAGAAGAGCAAAAAATAAGTATAAGGACCCACATATATAAAAATATTTATAATAGCTATTTTGGTAGTGGCAGAGCACTGAAAACTAAGGGGATGCTTATGAATTAGAGTGACTGAAGATAATGAAATTATGGTAAATGACTAAGAGAATACTATTGTGCCATAAAAAAACGAAGAAAAAGATGGTTTCAAAGAAGCCTAGGAAGACATGTATAAACTAACGTAATATGAAGTGATCAGAACCAGGAGAATAATTTATAAAATAAAAACACTGTTAAAAAACAACCTTGAAAGACTTAAGCTTGATCAATGCAATGACCTACCATGACTGCAGAAATCCTATAATAAAGCATGACACCTACCTCCAGATAGAGAGGTGACAGAATCAAAATGCATAATGATATGCATTTCTGGACATGGACAATATAGGAATTAGTTTTGCGTGGCTATGTGTATTACAAGGGTTTTGTTTTTCTTTTCCAATGCCAGGAGGGAAAAGGAATAGAAAATAAATTCCTGTTGAATTAAAAAGAACGAAATAAAATAAAAATAAAATGGGGTTGATAGTGGATGTACTGCCTACTTTATAGAGCTTTTAGAGGAATAAATGACAGAAAAAACCAACCCCAACCTTCTCCTTGGTTTCTTTCTTTTCTAGATATTATTTAAAATTATATTTTGCACCTTTTGCTTAATTTCTTTCAGGGACTCTTGTAGTCCTTACAGCCGGGTTATTTTGTCTCTCCAAGGTTCTATACACATTTGTAGCAGTTTTCCTCTTTTTGTGTTTTTCTCTATCCATGTTATCTTTTAACTGTCTTCATCATTTTCTTCTGTTGACATACCACTGATCTCAGTTTCTGGCTTGGGGTTTTGTCTTTAGGTCAGACCCTGTTCCTTTCCATACTCTTAGATGGTGCTGGTGGGCCTTGTTTGGTCCTACATGTCATGACTAAGACTGACTACAATAATTATTGGGTACTGGCTAGATAAAGATGGACCTTTTTACTCTATTCTTCTTGCATAATCCTGCATCTAAAGTTGGCTTTGTGGCCCCAACTAGATGCTGTTGCTTTGGTTGGTAGAAAGCCTCTCACAAGATTTCAGGGGCTCTTTTGGTTCTTTCTCTACTGTGGCTTAGCTGTGAGTTGCCTAAGTGCTGGCTTGTTTAAGCAGTGGTCTGCCCCTGTCTAAGGCTGTAGTTCAGGTTCAAGCTTCCTGGGCTCTGTGTTTGGCATGGGCTGCCTGATTAGGTATTTGCCTGATTCTGCCTTCTATTATGGCTCAGACAGAGGCTGCCTACTCCTGTCTCCTGCTGTGGTCCAGGCTCCTTGATCATGCTTTGTGCAGGTTTCTGGAAAACTTT
>CM053591.1:107184352-107198514 GCA_028646515.1 Pseudochirops corinnae | reverse complement strand
TGAAGATGTCTGTGGGGGATCTGGGCTCTTCTGGCTCTTAATATGCCACTGTCTTTCCAAATCCCTCCCCCTTGATGATTTTTAAGGTCATTTGAACTTAAAATTTTGATGGCCTACTGTAGGCACTTAATAAGTACTAATTAATTTACTTTAATTAAAAATAATTACCTTCATATTAGGAACATGAACCACATCACCATACTGATCCTTTGTTTGAACAGTAATTGTAGTAGGCCAACCACAACGGATATCATCTTTATTGAGAATCAATGATGTTTTCTGAGGATCAGCATAAGAATCTGGCTGAAGCCACCTATAGTATTAAAATTGTATATATTTAATGACTTACACTGCAATTTAAATTAGGTATAATAAATATGCAAAAACTGAAGCAATATAAATATTGTAAATCAATTTTAGTCACAACTAGGATTCACTAATCGTCCTTGCCATATCTACTACCTGAAAAAAATCCACAGACAGTTCCAAAGTACAGGAATATAGTTTTTAAAACAAGTAATGATGATAATCATAAAGGTTAAGAAATTAGTTGTTTTTTTTTTTTTAAATGACTACTATACTACAGGGCTGGCTCAATTTTTTGGATAGTCTGAGGACTTGCTTTCTAAGACAACTTTCAATCACTGAGTTCAATTCTGCTTTGTCAACTGGAAGACCATGGCAAAAACTAATCTATTCTTCATAGCTGTGCAGAGCCAAACACCTAGAAAAAGTCTTAATCAATATTTTATTTCCCACTCAGTTTTTAATTCTTGGCAATCAGTCTTCCAAGCCAGCCAAACAAATCAAACTATTCTCTTAAAGGCTAGCTCCTCTACTTTTAGCCTTGATCTCACCCTCTCCCATATCCTTTAGAAGATTGTGTCCACAATCGGTTGCACTTTAGTACTTAATTTATCATTTACTGGTTCATTCCCTTCTACACACAAGTAGGGCCAAATCTCCTCCACCTTAAAAAAATAACAACCTCACTTGACTCTATAGTCACCTAATGATATCAATTCTTTATTTTCCCTCCCTTTCCCAGCCAAACTCCTAGAAAAAGTTGACTATGCTCAGTGCAACATTTCATTCACTTCTCAAGTTTTTTTTTCTTTTTTCTTTTTTCTTTTTTTTTAGTATTTACTATACAGGCTTTCTTGAAATGGAAATTTATTGCTGTATGTTTTGAATCCTCTCAAGTTTTTTCAATCTAGTTTTTCACCTCAACAATTAACTCTTAACTACAATCTCCAAAGTTAATAACGATCTCTTAATTTTAAGACCTGTAGCCTTTCCTCAATATTCACCCTTCTTCAGTTCTCTGTAGTATCTGACACTGTTAACCACTGTCTCCATCTTGGATACTGCATCTTTTACTGCTCTGGCTTAGTCCTATTTATCTCCTTCAAAATCTCTCTTTCTACTTCTCCTAATTGTGTGTGTACCCCAAAGTTCTATCCTGAGCCTTCTTCTCTTCTTTCTTTACATGTTCCCTCTTGGCAACATGACCAGATCATGTGTACTCATACTATCATCCCTACAAAGATCCACACATTCTGCCCCAGTATCTCCCCTGAACTCTAATCCTATATCACATTAAAATAGGATGCTCTATAGGGATATCAAACTCAACATAGCCAAAACAAAATTCACTACCTTTTCCTCCAAATCAATTTCCTTTCAGAAGTTTCTTCCTTCCTTTCTCTCTCTCTCTTCCCTTCCTCCTCTCCTTTCCTCTCCTACTCTCCTTTCCTATCTCATGCCAATCCTTCCAGTCAGCCAGGCTTAGAACCTCAGAGTAATTTTTCAGCTTTTGTTCTTCTCTCTACATAATTAGTTAACATGTCTATCACTTGGTATCTGCCTCCTTATTCTGACTCACCACCTTATCTCAGGTCCCAGTCAATCAATCAATCAACAAGCATTTATTGAATATCCATTATGTGCTGGGTTCCAGGGACACAAAGACAAAGAATAAAACAATCCACACACACACAGGAGCTTACATTCTAATGGAGAAAACAAGTACATATATAAGCATATACAGGATATAGACAAAATGAATAAAAATACACAATAGATAAATAAAAATTAGGGTAGGGTACTAGCATAGGGAGCGTGAGGACAGGCTTCTTGTAGAAGGTGGTGCTTGAGCTGTCTCTTGAGGAAGTAAAGAATTCTATGTTGTGGAAGTAGGGAATCCATTCCAAGCAAGGGGACCAGCAAGTACAAAGGCATGGAGATTGGAGATGGAAAACCATGTGTGAGGAACCAAGAGAATGCCAGTTTGGTTTGATTGCTGACCAATCAAGCTGGAAAGGTATGTTGTATCTGTGTTGTAAAGGGCTTAAAAAGCTAAGTAGAGGAGTTTTTAATTTTATCATAGAAACAATAAGGAAACAATAAGAGTTTTTTGAGAAAGAGAGTAACATGGTCAGATCTACTTAAGAAAAATAAGTTTAACACAGCTGATTGCAGGATGGATGTAAGAGTAGAGAGACTTATGTCAGGGAGACCAATACAATAGCCTAGATGAATGCCTGAACAAAGCTGTGAGTGGGGAGAAGAGGTCAAATGGAACAAATGCTGTAGGGGCATAGAGAACAATATTTGGCAACTGATTAGATAGAATGGAAAAGGAAGAATAAGGCCTCCTAATTGGTCTTTCTACCTCAAGTCTCCCCCTTCTCTAATCTATCCCTCACACAGCTGCCGAAAGTGATATTCCTAAAGTAGAGGGCAAGCCATGTCATTCCTCTTCTGCTCAATAAACTCTGGGGGCTTCTTAATATCTAAGGTTAAGTGCAAACTCCTCCATCTGGCATTTAAAACCCTTCATAATCTATCTCTAACTTACCTTTTCAACCTTATTAGACATTACCTCCCTTCATGTACTACCCAGCAATCTAACCAAACCCAAGCCTTCTTGCTGTTCCTCACATACGACATTGCATCTTCTATTTCCCAGCTGTTATATTCCCCTCTACCTCTTAAAATTCCTATCTTCCTTCAAAATCTGCTTGAGTGGCACCTACTACATGAGGTCTTTTCTGATCCTCTTAGATGCTAGCCTTCCCCCTGAAATTATTTTACATTTATTTTGTGAAAGAAAATCTTATTTTTCTATCCCAGTGCTTGATAAAACCAAGATAACTTAAGTGGGGGAAAAACTATTTGGCAAGAACTTCTGGAGAACTGGAAAGCAGTTGAGTGGAATGAGGTTTAGGTCATTAATTTATACTATGAGAAGTTCAATATGAAAGATCATGCCGTTTAAAAAAAAAACAGGTCAACAAATCAATGAGTAAGCATTTATTACCATAGTTACGGGAAGAGTTCTCCCTCCAACCAGGGATAGAGGTGAACACAAAAGATAAAATAAGTAATTTTGAGTATACGAAATTGAAAAATTTAGCACTAAGTCAATGCAATTGGGTAAAAAAAAGAAATCTTTTCATCAAGTATTTCTGAAAAGAGCCTCATGTCCAAGATATATATAGAACACATATATTTAAGACCAAAAGCCATTCCCCAATAAGTGGCCAAAGGATAAGGATAAACCATTCTTTAAAAAAAAAATAAGGAAAGGGAAAAGATCTGTAAACTACTAGTAACTACATGAGAAAGTGTTCCAAATACTAACAAGAGAAACGCAAATAAAAAACCATTCTGAGGTTTCACCTAACACCAAACGAATTGGCAAGGATAACAAAAGGTGGGTACAATCCATGCTGGAGAGGATATGAAAACAGAGGCACATAATGACCCTGCTGGTGAAGTTATAACTTGGTACAAACATTCTAAAAAAACAACTTGATTTGCTACAGAAGGAACTAAATCATCTATTTTCATCAGACCTACAGATCCCACTGCTGTCCTTAAGGTCAAAAGCAGAAAAGTCCTATGTGCACTAGAGTGGCATTTTTTTGTAGAAGTAAATTTCTGGTAATAAACTAGATATCTACTCATTGGGGAATGGTTAATCAAATGGTGGAAATAAGAATAATAAAGAGCATTTATAAATAAGACTAAGATTTTCAAAACGATGAATGTAATACAGTATGACTGTGTCTTAAAAAATAATGAACATGTAGAACTGAAACAAGAATGGAAAGACATTCTAAAGGAGGCAGAACCAGGATAACAACACTTTTACATACAACTATTGCAATAATGCAAATGAATGAGAAAAAAAAGTCAAGTAATAACCAAGCTTATTCCAGAAGAAATGAAAAACGTACCTCCCTGCCTTCTTTGGAGAATTAAGGTAATATAAAGACAAAAGATGCAAAAAGAAATTTTTTTTAAAGTAAGCATCTTCAGGAGAGGGACCATCTCATTAATCCAAGTGCCTAGAACAGTGTATTTTACTTTAAATGGAATACATTCAATAAATGCTTGTTGAATGATGGTCAACAAAGGTCTTTTAATCACTAAATCTGATAGTCTTTTCACAGTCCTCATCTTTCTTGACCTCTTTGTAGTTTCTGACACTGTTGTTCAGTGTATCTTTTGTACACTTGTTCCTCCTTTGCTTTTGTAACACTGATCTCTCCTTTCTCTCTTCCCACAGTACCTATAACGTTCCATATGGGTTTCCATTTCTGGGTTATCAACCATAACCCACTCCCTAACTGTGTGGGTCCCCTAAAGGTCTTTCCTGGACCCTCTTCTTTCTCAACCCTCTCTGCCTAAACCCAATAAGGGTTTATCTTTTCTATACGGATGATTTCCAAAGCTATATATCCAGCCTAAATACTTATGCTGAGCTTTAAGCTTCTCAAGCTCAATGTGTCAAGAACAGAATTAATTTTCTACCTTCCCATTTCCCTCTTCCTCTCCCCCCAGTTTTGAAACCACACTATTCTAAACTTCCTTATTTCTACTGAGGACACCATCATTCTTCGAGGACATTATCATTCTTCCAGTTACTTCAGTCATATTTCACGCTTTTATACCTTTAACCACCGCTATCTTCTTGATTCTACTTCCACAATGTCTTTTATGTTATTTTCTTTATTAATATTAATAATAATTGTAAAAGCTGGCATATATATAGCATTTTAAGGTCTGCAAAGTACTTTACATACATTTTATATCATTTGATGAAATAACTCTTGTCTCTACTCAAGGCCACAATGCTATTTAAAGGCCCTGGACTACTAAGATAGCCCCTCCATGTGTCCATTCACTCCCCTCTCCAACCCATCTTTCCCATAGCTTCCAAAATAATCTTACTAAAATGAAATTCCAACCATGGTCATTCCCTTTACCCCTTCAATAGTTCTCTATTGCTTCTGGGGATAAATACAAACTTCTATGTTTAGTAGTTAAAACCCTTCACAACCATACTCCAATCAGCATTTCTGGTCATTTTATATTATGCCTTTTGATGTACTCTACATTCAATCCAAACTTGCTTATGCACTTTTCCTACCAGTCCATCTCCTACATCTGTGTGACTTTCTACAATATTTTTGGAATGTACTCTCTTGTCTTCACAATAATACTGTGCTTCCTTCAAGGCTAACTCTGGGTGTTACCTCTCACAGGAAGCCTTTCTTGATTTCCTAAGTCAATTTATGATGTCCTAATTTGAAAAAAACTTGCAACCTTTCCTTTAAATCCGCCTTGAAACGTAAGATAAATAAGCACAAGACTGCACACTGTATGTGCTTAATAAATGTTTGCTTAATGGTTATTAAAAGAACAGGAATTGGAATCTTCTCAGAAGTCAGGAAGTAGGTCCAGGAAAGTTATTTGCTAAGTATATACAAGTTAACAACGTCTCTTTTCCTTCATATCTGATTTATTTTCATGGGGAGCCCCCATCTTCTTTCTTTACCTAAGAATAATCTCATTAATTTACATGGACCCAGTACAGAAGCAAATTTAATTTTTATAATTTTTTAAAGAAAAAAACAGTAAAAACCATAAGTGAAAATATAATTTTTTGTTTTCCCCTTTAAAAATAACATATCAAAATCTCATATGATACTTGACTCAACATTTGCATCTATATCTGGATTTCAACTGTGATAATATCTATTCTTGAAATAAAGTTCTTTAAATAACAAAAAATTTTTAAAGACATTTTGGTGTTTTTGTGCTTCAAAACAAAAGTTACCAATTTTATAGGAGCATGTTGTAGTGAGTAGCACTTAGGTTTGGAAAAATCTGGGTTAAATTTCTGCCTCTAACATATACTAGTTTTGGGACCATGACTAGTCAGTAAACCTCTCAGTGACCCAGACAAATCTGAGGCTTTAACTTAGAGATGAAGTGGAGTTGGGGGTGGGAGAGAGATCATTTTATATATTTTGCATTTATTCATAAAGTTCTAAACATTCTAAGTTGGTCATTTTAGGCTATATGCCAAAACTAATTTTTATACTGTAGTGTTTTCTAGACCACAAAATATATTACCTAGCAAGTCTTCCCCCACTTGATCCTGGAACACAGGCAATGAAATCTTCCAAAAATGATTGTTCATTGCTTTGAATTTGAAGTGGCAAGCTTCCTTCAAGAGCTTCCAGTATAGTTGGCGAATGAGAAAGGGCTAAACCTTTTCCAAGAATACCAGAATGAGTTTTGCACACCTATTTGGCAAAAAAGAAAAATGATAAATCAGCTGATGGAAAAACTATAATACATTCATAATACATTCACAAAGATAATTCCTTAAAACAAACATATTACATTATAAAAAAGTCTAACCCACAGGATTCCTTTGAAAGCTCATGTAGTTTTATGCTGGCATAAATACGTAAACATTTAGGACTTAAAATACTACTTGTATTAAAAAAAAAACACTTGTAGTTATTTTACCTCAGGAAAAACCACATTTAATGCTCAATCTTTGACTCCTTTATATTCAGCATAAAGTGTAATACAGTAAAAAATATGGTCAAATGCTCTAAGTCCTCTTCACAATCTGGCACCATTCTATGCGGATTGAAGCAAACTACTTGAGCTCTCTCTTTTTTTTTTTTTTTGTTTTGTTTCTTCTTTCTCAATGTTCACTCCATTGGTTATAATCCTTCTTTACAAGCTGACTAATGTTTAATGTGGAGGTATTTGTAGATCCTATATTTGATTGTATGCCACCATGGGAGGGAGGGGGGAAGAGAGAGAGGGGGAAAAAATTTGAAATTCAAGAGATTGTGGAACTAAATGTTGTAAACTAAAAGTAAATAAATAAATTAAAATTAAAAAAAAAATCTGGCACAATTCTACCTTTCCAGTCTTATCTCTAATTATTCTTTTCCATATACTCCAGCTAATATGTACTATTACTTATGCACATTCAATATACAAGGGATGATTTCCTATTTCTACTTATGCTTTATTCGAACTGTTTTCTATGTCCTAAATGCACACACCCTTCTATCTCCACTGAGTTTATATAATTTCTACCCATTCCAGCTCCTTCATGAAGCCTTTCTATTTGCAGCACAGCCAATGAGGACTCTCCTTCTCCCACTTAGACCTAAATCATATAGGATTACGCATTTCTTTTCAGCACTTAAATATTATTTGTGTGTGTGTGTATATATAAATCTATGTGCATACACACAAATATCTATGTACGTGTGTATATATCTCTCTACTAAACTGTAAACTCCTTAAAAAAAGACTATCTATAATCTCCCTAAAAGATAAAATACAAACACCTTAGCTGGGTAGATGATGCTCTACACAATCTGGCTTGAACCTATCTTTCCAACTTTATTTGTTCTACTCCCTCTTCAAATAGTCACTGTTCTAGTCAAAATAAGTTGCAAGCTATTCTCTAAGTACACTTTGTATTTTGCTCTCTTCATTTATTCATGAAAGCTATTTTTCTTCAATGTTTCAAATATATTCTCTTCTCATTTCCACCTGTTTAAATTCTTCTCTTCCTTGGGTCTCCTAAGTGTTCATACATTGTAGACTCATAGTATAGACTTATTAAAGTTGAATCTATGTATTACCATATTACAGTAATATTTTAAAATTTATAGTAGTGAATACGCTATATAATTTTATTATTCCTAATGTAATAGACTAGAAAATTGAGGCATTTTGTGACTTCTGGTGAGACCCAAAGCAGCAAACAGAACAGTAATTATTTTATACATAGGCACCAAGGAAGTGCATTGAAAAGAATGCTGTCCTTGGAGTTCAGACCAGAGATTCAAATCCCACTTTGGACATATCAGCTATGTGATACTGGACAAATCATTTAATCTCCTTTAGTCTCCTATCCCTCATATGTAAAATGGATATTAAAACACCTATCTCATAGGGTTGTTCTGAAGATCAAAAGAGATAATATTCATAAAGTGCTGTGCAAACCTTTAGGTGCTATTTAAATGCTAGCTGTTGTTATTATTATTATTACTATTATTATTATTATCTTCTGGAGTTTTCTAAACCACAATGTTCCCACTAATGATAAATGATGGCATACTTCTGTTGTTTCTTAGGATAAAAGTACAAGAAGCTAGAATAAACAATGGCACATGTTAAATCTTTCTTGAAAGGTTGGAACAACTGATTTTGGCACAGTGAATAGAGCACTGGCCCTGGAGTCAGGAGGACCTGGGTTCAGGTCCAGCCTCAGATACTTAACACTGACTAGCTATGTGACCTTGGGCCGGTCACTTAACCCCAAATGCCCTGCCTTCCCCCTTCCAAAAAAGAAAAAAAACCCAAAACTGCCCCCCTCCCCCCAAAAAAGGTCAGAACATATTTAGTTCAAGTTACTTATACAGAGAAAGTTATTATCATTGGTCTTTTTATTTAGAGATAGATGACCCTTTTGCCAAAAGAAATTTTTTTTTTCCCCAAAAGAAATTAAGTAGGGGGCTCAATGACAGTCAAATTCTGATCTGTAAACAAAGGTAGCACTGTATCAGTCTCCTAGAAACAATAAAGCCCAAATGAAATGTTAGAAGACACTGTAATAACATAAAATAAATTTCTGCAAAGTACTCATTCAATTACATTGTTACCCTAGAGTTAAATTTCCTAGTTTCTAACATTTTTCAAATCCAAATCTTGATAAAAGTAAAAATCAGTTGTCAAAGTTTTGGATTCATGGATTACTTACAATGTAAAATTACTTATGATGTAAAAGTACTTACAATGTGCAATGTAAATGTACTTAGAACATATAATGTAAAGTATAAAATATCTACCTGCAGAGCAGCCTCTTCAAGAATTTCAAGATCTTCCTCCAATTCATTACCTGCTGCACAAATTAAATGGTTCATTGAAAAATGTTCGTTAAAGTTTCTTGAGAATTAAATTCTATACAATTCTACATTAAAATTCCAATAGCCTAAGAACCCTCCCCCCCCCAATTATTTGATATAGGTTGTGGTTAAAAGTATAAGATAAAACTTGCAACATATATTTAACAAACCTATATACTATATTTATAGCAACCCTCTTTTAATCTAATATTTTCACCCTAACATTGTAAAAGAAAGGAATTATGCTACCTCAGCCTAATGGAGTTTTAGCTAACTTGGGCATCCTTTATTATTTCTGAGACCCTTACACCAAAGTACTATGATTTCTTAGCATTAGACATTAAATCAATGGCAAAGGAAACCATAATTCAGATCTAATATTTACTTTATAGCTACTTGAAAGACATTTTAAGGTAGAGTGAAAGCGGGAACTGATGAGAAAAATGTTAAGTGCTTTAAATGTATGTTTTTGATTCAAGCAAATAGAACTTTCTGCCCATAATTAACCAATAGGCATGTATTTATAGTTTAGGAATATAATGGGGTGTTGGAGGAAAGAGGTAAATGAGAAAGTGCTGCCCAATTACAGGCATACAGCAGTAAATCTAAATGACATGGCTTTCTTTTTACTCTACCTCCCCCAGAGGTGTTGAATAAACATATTAAGAGAAGGCAATTCTGGCAGCAGGGCTGGTACAAGTACAAGATAAGTAGCTGGGAAAAAGGGATTATGATGAGGAAGTACAGTGATTTTCATGTGCATTTGCATGTGAGAGAGAAAGGAAGAGACATGCATATACTTGGATGTGTGGATAGTGCATGGTGAGAGAATGTCAGAACAAATATAGGATTACTTACCAATAGGAAGTGCTAGATCCTTTTTCATTAAAGCTGCTGCACAAACCCCACCAAGATTAGCTAATTCTTTTTCCAACTGAATAATTCCCTGTAAAATTACAAATTAAATTCTAATTTAAAAGTTTGTGTCTGATATCAGCATTTAGTTCAGCAAAATGTATTTCTATAAAACTCATAACTGACAAGAAGTGGGCTCTCAAAAAATATATTATATAACACCCTCAGCGTTAGCTCACTGTTGAATTAGTAAGTCAGGAAGAAAAGCAATTAATCTTGAATGGCAAGTTAATACAAACGCTGAGGGCTGCAAACACATTTATTAGTCCACATTATTGTTATTATTATTATTAATATGATTATTTTTGCTTTTTGGAGGGGGGAGGGCAGGGAAATTGGGGCTAAGTGACTTGCCCAAGGTCACACGGCCAGTAAGTGTTAAGTATCTGAGGCTGCATCTAAACTCAGGTCCTCCTGACTACAGGGCCAGTGTTCTACTCACTGCGCCACCAAGCCGCCCCTACTATTATTTTTTTTAAACAGTTCAACCTATGTTTTGTTTTGCTGAATTAAATTCTAGACATTCAGAAGAACCATAGGTCATGTTCCACAACAAACCAGAAAGTTGTCATTAATCTACAGGGTAATAACTAAGTGAATTAAGTATAACTGGGGGGATGACAATTTCCTGTACATATTTAACATTCCCTTTCTGTTTCAATTATAAGACACTTGGGAGGAGAAAAGGTAAGCAGCAGAGGAGTGTTAGAAAGAGAAATCATACCTATGGCATTAGATTTCTGGGAATGTATATTTGTCAGAGAGCCTGGCATTATGGAAATCATACTCATATTTTCTTGGCATATTAGGCAGAAATTGATATCAGGATCAGGTAGAGCTTGATGAATATGACTACAATTTTTTTTAAAACTCAAAATGGTATGAAACTATATACAATGCATTTTATTCTTTTTTTGTTTTTTTTGGAGGGGGGATGGCAGGGCAATTGTGGTTAAGTGACTTGCCCAACGTCACACAGCTAGTAAATGTTAAGTGTCTGAGGTCAGATTTGAACTGACTCCAAGGCCAGTGCTTTACTCACTGTGCCACCTAGTCACCTTTTTTTTTTTTAATTTTATTATTTTTTTTAATGCATTTTATTCTTAAGCTAATTTGGGGTGTAGAGAATTGGCAGAAGCAGGGATATTTCAATCAATTAGTTTACTAGTGCCTTTTTACTTATTTACTTTTTAAATTTTTTTAGGTTACATATTAATAGCTATATATACTAGATCTATGAGAAAAAGCTAAGAGGAACCTAAGAATTTATAAGAATCACATCTTAAGAAATGACAGCGATTTTTGTTTAATTTAAGGCAAAGATGTGCTGGTAAACGTTTTAACAACCAGTTCTACTCCAACCAACACAACAAAGAATCATCTCTGATCTTGCAGTGTTTGCCAATTTCCCATATATACACGCTAACAATGGAAATTTTAAAAATCAGACCTTGTAAGATGGTTTGAGCTGACTCTACCTCCATAAGATTTTTACATTACAAATAATAGCTTAACAATGAATTTAAACAGTGGACAAAACGTGTAACTGACATTCAGAAGTCAAATACCGCCCACCACAGGCGGCTTAGCTTCACGTAGTTAAGAGCAGGCTCACTCTCACCTCATCAGAACCGGGACTAAATTCATATCCAATTGTAAAACACTTGAAACCATAAAAGGAAGCTTTGTCGTCTTTCACGTAATCTGACGCAGTCTCTAATGAAAAAAGGGCTTCGTTTCCTGAGAAAGTAAAAGTTTTGAAATGAAAATATTCTTTTAATTATTCTTCCTTTTAAAGAAATCCAGATAAGGAGAAACGTACAAGGAAATTATAAATGGACATAAGGAATGCTATCTAATATTTATATAAGTAATGCCTTTTCATCATAGTGATAATTTCTCAGTATTAAATCTTGAACAAATTTTTCCACTTTTCAATTACAATTGATATCTCTCAATTACTTATTTATAAGCTATCCACACAACTCAGAGCTGCCTTATTTCCTACCCAGAATACTTCTATGCTGGCTTTGTTGCTTTATAGTTGGGTAATAGGGCCGTTAGCTCAGTTTGTCCACGTTATCCTGACAGTTACATTTTTTTCTATCTCTTATATTAATGGAAAGGACTATATGATTTTTTAATCACTGTAGTATTACCTTGTGCTATTGCTCTCTTACATTATTTTGGGTGTTTTGAAGTTGTTAGTATTTAAAGACCTATAATTTATGGTCTAGAAGAGAGAACTGATTAGGATCACAGGTTTACAGAGCAGAGAGGAATCTTAGAGCTTAGTCTAATCCTCTGATTTTCACAGAGGTTAAGGTTGCAATATAGCACTTGGCAAAGCAAGAATTTGAACCCAGGTCTGACTGCAAATGTGATGTTCATTTTGCTACAGTCCATATTCACAAAGGTTCACTTAGCATCAATGACAGCAAGTCATAAGACTGCCAAAGGTTACACAACCACAACCCATACTATAGATTCTTAATTTTTAAAACCTATTAATAATTCTAAGAAAAAATACCAAAAAGCCTTTATAACATTTACATAATCCAAAAGGGTACAAAGAGGAGAAAGGAGAGAGTTGACAGAATGAAAGGCTAACTAAAACTTCCTGACTGTATATAAAATTTAATCATTATGTAATAATCAAACAATAAGCACACCTCATGTACCAAATATGACACTAGGTTTTAAGGATACAAAAATAATGAATGAAAGAATCCCCACTTATAAGTAATTTACATTCAAATCAAGAGGATAAGTAAATATATGAGGATATGTGGAATAAATATAAAGAGAATAAAAACACGTATGCTCAAAGCGCTTAAATACTTTGGAAAGGCTTCATGAAGAAGCTGGCGCTGAGCTGCCTTTTGAAGAGAGAAGGATTCTGGGAAGACTGTGTGAGGAAAAACTACATTCCAGGTCAGGGGCTGGGGGAGAGAGACAGGGGATGACCAGTGCCAAAGCCTGGAAACAGGAAATGCAGAAAGAGAAGGCCATTTTAGCTGGACTGAAGATGGAAAAGAAGTGATGGCCGGTGAAGCTAGAAAGACGGGTTGGGGCCAGGTTGTAAAGTGCTTTAAAAACTAAAGTGAGAAGCTTATATTTTATCCTATGGGTAAGAAAGTGCCCACTAGAATTTGCTGAGTGGGAGAGAGGGTGTCACATGACAGGGGAAGGAAGAAGAGAGGAGGTAAGAGGGGAAAGGGAAAGAAAGGAAAAGAGATGTAAAAAGAGGAAAGAGATGGAGAAGTGAAGTTAGGGGGAAAGAGAGAGGTGGGGGTAAGGGGAGAAAGAGAGAGTAGGAAAAGAAAGAGGGAGGGGGAAAAGAGAGAGGGAGAAAGAGAAGTTAGACTGGTAAGAGAAGAACCAGGATAGAGTCACAAAAGTCATAAAAGCCCAGAGTGGAGATAGTGCCCAGGAAAAGTGTCAAATGGTAAAGTGTCAAATGCAGGAGGTAGGTCAAGAAGATTGAGGGACAACAAAAGACCATCAGACGTGGTGATTAAGAAATCTCTGGTAATGTTGGGGGAGAGCAGTTTCAATTGAGTGATGAGGCTGAAAAACAGACTGCAAATGGTGAAGGATAGGAGAAAAGTTAGAAGCAGAAGAGCACAGATAGCTTTTTCTAGGAGTTTGGCTGAGAAAAGGAAGATAGATATTGAATGACACCTTGAGGGATTATAATAGTAATCAGTTTAGCAGGATACTTAGCACTAAGTGTTAAGTGTGGAAGGTGCAAACGCTATCCCACTGTTAAGAAGGCATGAACTCCCCTGCTGATGTGGAAGAAGGGGATTGGCTGAGCCCCTGTTGATGTGGAAGGGGATTGGCTGAGTTGTTGATGTGGAAGAAGGAGATTGGCTGAGGTGTGTACATAAGCAAGAATTCCAGAGACAGAGACAGAATTGGAATTCTGCTCCCCTTGAAGGAAGAATCCTATAGACTGAGGCCAGCTGAGAGAGACAGAGATAGATAGATAGATAGATAGAT
>CM053591.1:107162594-107183852 GCA_028646515.1 Pseudochirops corinnae | reverse complement strand
GGTGGGGGAAAGAGGGAGAGAAAATACGTAACTCAAAATCTTATGGAAATGAATGATGCAAACTAAAATAAAATTAAAAAAAAAAAGAGTAAAGTTAGCTGTTTTTATTAAAAACACAACACCTACCTATAGTAAAGGATTTGTGGAATCTGTCCTCTTGTTTGGTTTGTGCCATTACTACTTAAACTACATGTACTGAATGTAAACGTTACACCATCAGGACACTGGACTGTGGTCATGCCTCCATCTCCATTGGCTGTACGGCTTCCATAATTCCTTAAACGAACAGCATACTTCACATTCTCCTTTAAAAAAGATGATGTAAAATTAATATGCATTTATAATTTATGTGTGAAATATAGTAAAATAAATTACTTTATACTTTTTCTCATGATTCTTTCTCAAGCCAAAAAGCATTTATTAAGTGATTATGATTCAGTAGCAAAGCTAAATACTGATGATACAAAGAAAGACAAAAAAAAGTCCCTAATCTTAAGGATGCCAAAGTCTAATGCAGGAAGACATACAAAAAACTAATTATAAACAAGATATATACAGGATAAAGTAGAGACATTCAGTGGGTGAAAGTATATAAATAAATTTACTTTGAATTTTTACTTTAGCTTATAAAATTCATGAGCAATATGATTAAGCACAAATAATTTCACAAAAGACTGTAGGGACTGAGTGGATTGTGTCTTCATTAATATTCACTTATGTGGTATAAATCCATGGAAAGATATAAAAATACTTCACTGTTTAATCAGAGTGATAAGAAAAGGCAATGCAACAGATAAAGTACAAGGCATACACTGGTCCTTGATGTTATAGGTGATACTTTATTAGGATATTTTGGTGGTTTGATAAATAAAGTCCCTAACGTCTAAAGTTGACTTGGAAAGTATTAACTTCAGCTCTATACCTAGATTCCAATATCTTTTTTCAATGATTCAATATCAAAAATAAATTATTAACAGCAAATCAAATTGCATTCAATGATAACAATAAGCTCTAGCATTTTCAACGCTTACTGTTTACAGTTACAACTGATGTTTTTAATTTGTAGGTCATAATAAGGTGCCTTATATGGTTATCATATAACATCTCTATACACAGAGTCAAAAAATCATAAGCCTTATATACTCAATAAATAGGTTATTTTCAGCTAGAGGATGGATTAGGATCAGTTACGTCAATGAAAATTCATAAAATCTTTTCACTATCTTTATGACAATAAAAAATCTACTTTTTTTCTTTAAAGCATCATTATCTATTACCAAGAAAATTTTTTTCAACTTACTTTTAAAGGAACAACTTTATCAAGTCTAATTTCAGCTATGTCACTAGGGGAATCATCAGTTGTGTATGTTCCTTTGACTAACTCCAAAGATGTCCACCTGTGTGAATGAGTTGAATCTCCTGCATGCTCACTCTAATAAAAAAAAAGTCCATTTTAAAAGTCCTAAAATGTGCAAATATGAAAAATTCTTTAATTCTTAAGTGGCAAAACTTTTAAGTCTACAAAAATATTCATATCACTGATGATTTTCAATACTTCCAAGTAAATTTTCTGATATACAAAATACATTATGTTAGATTATAGTACACTCTGGTAAAAATCCTTATTAATTTTACTTTATTATTTGAATACTCAGAGTCTTCTACAAATACCACAGGTGCTTCTCCTTTAATATTATACAACTTTTCTCCCTCTCTTCACAGGACTACAGGATCATAAAAAATCTTGTGCCAGAAAGGATTTCTGAGACCATGTAGTCCAATCCCATAAATGTGTTTCTAAAATACAAAATTATTAATCGACCAAAACAGAATACTTAGAATTACTTAGAATCATAGATTATGAGAAAGTTTTACTCAATAGCAAAAAAGCTTCAGCACTTTATATTTGTTCTTAAAATTATTTTAATCTATGAGAAATCATACATATTTTATAACTAAAAATAGTTCTTCAGTGACTAAATCCATTATGATTAGTTACATGACTCTCCTAATAAAATGAACAATTCAAGTTCAACATTTCCCAAATATACAAGAGAAAATTTCATCCTGTTCTCTTCCAAGTCCTGTCTCTATGTCTAGGGTGAATTCCATCCATATTTATTCCTTCTGAAATCCTTTACTTTTTTTTCAAGGTTCAGCTTAGGCACTAGTTCCTTGAAGCCTTCATGATCCCCACAGCTATAATATAGAATTATCTCTCTCCTTCTAAATATGTATATTTGCATGTGTATGTGTGTATATATGTGTGTGTGTGTGTGTGTGTATATATATATATATATACATATATATGTTATTCTAATCTTAGATGTAAAAGATTCTTGGAGTCATAGACGATATCACAAAGACCTAACACAGTGCATTTGTACACAGTAGGTGCTTAATAAAAATTCAAATAATGCATGAACATTTACTAAGCACCTACTCTTTGCCCAGGCACTATACAAAATGCTGAAGATTCAAAGCTAAAAATTAAACAGTCCCCACTTTAAAGGAGTTTTCATTCTTTTGAGGAAAGATAGCCTATATATATAAAAATATATACAAAATACGCAATGTAATAAGGTGGGAAAGACACAAACAGGAAGAAGGTGGGAGTGCGGGTGCAGTGAGGCTAAGTGGTAATTAGGAAAGCCTCCTGAGAAGTTGGTATCTGAACTGAACTTTGAAAGAAACTAAGGATTTTAAAAGTCAAACAGGTAAGGTTAATTTCAGGCATGGCAGAACAGCCTGTGAAAAGACTCAAAGCTGGAAGATGGAGTGTCATGTGGGAGGAAGAACAAGAAGGGTAGTTTGGGTCTAATGAACAATAAGTGGAGAAAAGCAGGTTGGAGTCAAGTTATGAAGAACTTGAAATGCCAGAGAAGTTTGTATTTGATGTTGGAGGTAAGGAGAATCCACAAGAGTTTACTAAGCTGAGAAGAATAACAGAATTAGGATGCATTTTAGGAAAGTCACTTTGGCAGCTATTAGGGGGATAAAGTAGGGAGGGGAGAGAATTGAGACTGGGAGACCAATTAGGAGACTATTCCAACAGTGCTGGGAAGAGATCAGGGGAACTTCAATTAGACTGATGGTCATGTGAGCAGAGACACAGTGACTGGTTTGAGAGGTACTGAAGAGGTACAATCTACAACACCTAAACAGTGATCAGTTAAAGGGGGGTGGGGAGAGTAAGGAGTTGAGGACTCTTAAGATTGCAAAGCTGGGTGACTTGGAAGAATGATAATATCCTTGGAAGAAATGTGGGACTCTAGAACAGGGTTTCTTAAACTTTTCCACTTGCGACCCCCTTTGTGTTTCAGTAGCATTCATTGGCATTGTGTAGTCATGACATCATGTGCATTGCAAAGTACCCATGTTGTGTGTTCAGAACCAAGGCTGCAGTGAAGATGCATGTTGCAACCACGGGCAAGTGTTGCCAGAAATACCTCAGATTCATTACAAGTCTGATTTTGAATTTTCAGTTGTTGCACATTCAGAAACCTTTTTCTGTTGCCAAACTTTTCCAATATGGGGTTCACGACCCACAATTTAAGAGATCTAAAAGAAGAGTGGGTTTAGTAGAAAGGATAATTTTGGTGTTCTGAGTTAGCCATTTTGATTCTAACTAAAAAAGAGCCAACAATTCTGTTACTTTTACTGATATTCCAAAACTCCTCACTACAAGTTTACAATTTCTACCTTATTATCTATGTATTTCCATAATCCAAGATTATTTGTGTAGCTATTTATTGATTCTACTTATGCATAAACACAAATCCAATTAATTTTCTTAAGAAGTTATGTCAGATATGAAAGTCAGCATGGTAGTGTTAAAAACTCCAGACTGAGAGTGAGAAATGAATTATAGTACTAGCTCTGTCCCTAAGTAGTTATGTGACATTTCTTGGACAAACCACTGTAAGCTCTTGTTTTCTCAATTTTAAATAGAAGGAGTTTGGTACCCTTAACCTCTAAAAACATATGATTCCTTACTGAATGATTAGACATATCCCATTGCCTAAAACAGAAATTTATAATTTCCTTGGTTTTTACTCTACATTATCATAGCCGAGTTCTAAGTAAAATTATTACAAAACTAAAGAACCATGAATTAGAATTCTATTGCAGAATTTCCCAGACACCGGTCCACAGGATCATTTTAGCCTGCAAGTTAAATCTTGTCTTCTACATAATAGCAATACTTAACATGTGTCTGACTCCAGGTCAACACCTGTAAAATGATGCTGAACTACAGTTTCTAACTTTTGGTCTAATCTTTGTTTCTAATGTAGCCTGAATAGGTTACTGATTCAAAGGGCAGTGGACTGTTATTTTTCTACTTGCCTTACAGGATGATTTCCTGAAAGAGCTGTTAAAGTTTTAAAGTCTCACTAAGTTTTTAATAATTCCTAGGATAAAGATAACATGGATTTCATGCCCTGTAGCACTGATGACTAGTATAAATATATAAGATAACATACAGAATTAGAGAATATGGAATTGGAACGAACTTTATATAGTCCAGGATTTCTTAACTTGGGTCCTCTGAATTTTTTTAAAAAACTATTTGGATAACTGTATTTTAATATTATTTCTTTCCTCTGTGATCTCATGTGTTTTATTTTATTCATTTGAAAACACTTTTTTTGAGAAGGAGATAATAAATTTCACCAAAATGCCACAAGGGTCCATGACACAAAAAAGTTTAGAATAAAATGCGCTGCCCAAAGGACAAATACTTTCTACAATGTCCTAACAAATGTCATCTAGCTTCCATCTCAGCACCTCTGGCACTGGTAGACTAAGTATCTCTTCAAGAAGGCCATTCTATTTGTAGACAGGTATAAAGGTTAGTAAAACACTTTTGTTTAAACATAGAAATTTGTCACCTTCTAATTGTAGCTCATTGAGTTCTAATTCTGCTCTCTGAGGAAAAGTAATTTTATACCGTTTCCAGATGATAACCCTTCAAAAAATTTTTTAAAAGTCTATCATGCTAACACCACTGTAATGTTGACTCAACAGCAGTACTTACATCATCAACTAAGACCTCTAATTCATATTCATGAATTCCTCCTCCTCCATAGACTGAAAAGCCAACCACAACTATACCAGGTTTGTCTACAGAAAAACAGATTGCATCAGGAGACCCATTTCCAGTATTCCAACTTCTTCCTTGACTTGTTTTAGTAAATCGGTTAGCACTGGACTTGACAGAATGAAGAGAGTTAAGTCCATCAACCTGTTAAGATGTAAAATAAACCATTAATAATTTCATAGTACTAAGCAGCAATATAACTTTATCAATCCTTGTAAATTTTATCTGAAAGTTTCTAGACAGCAGCCTAATATAAAAATATATAATACTTGATGTCAATTGGTTCCTCAATAAAAAATTCTGCATAAAATGATATTATAGGGAGAAATTAGTCAACAAGAAAGTTTTATGAAAGGGGGATCAATTAAATGATGGGTTTCATAACTTTGTACTCAGATTTGGTAAGAAAATACTGCCAAAATTTTGAAAGAGCATGAGGTTAGGTAATATTATGGAACTTATACATCATATCCCAGAAAACTACAAGAACAATTTAGATTTTAGCATTCTAAGTGTAACCAGTAGAAAATGCTTTTCTACTAAATTCTCATAATTTTCTCATCATTTTTTGAAAAACAGCATGTTCTCAGAGTTGTATTCAAATTCATATACTTGAATGACTTTCCGATGTGTGTATGTGTGTGTGTGTGTGTGTGTGTATGTGTGTGTGTTGGGGAAATTTGAAAGGTAGCATTTCACTACTATGGGAAATTCCCTCTACCAGTGCAGATCGACAACTATTCAGAAAGACCTTATAGTACCAAAATGTATTCACTTAAAGAGCAGTTTCAATAAAAACAGAAAAAAAGCAAGATACAGTAATAGCTTCTTAATATTTACTTCAATGACTGGAAAACACTGTTTGCTGTAAAAATGCCAGCTATAGTTTGTCAAGTATAACAGAAGAATTGAAATTTTGGTAAGGAATAACAATCACACAGAAAATATCAGTTTAATAAATTGGTATACAAGTATCTGACTTTACCAAATATATAACTTGGTGTAAGGGTCAAGGAAAATTGTTCTGGTTTATGACACATTAAACTAAAAGGCTCTACTTCTGGTCTAGGTTGTCCTTAGAGATTCAAGGATACCAGGTAGAAGAATTTGTGGCTGGACTAACTAAAAACAGGCCTTCCAAGAATACTATAAAAGTGACTGGGAACCCCCAGCATAGGTCTACAGCTACTTTTTAATTTTGAAGATTACCCTGGGTTAGAAATGTAAACTCTTCAAGCACAACTACATTGTTAACTATTTGACAATGTATTACATATATCCTTGGAAACCACTCAGAGACTACTTAGCATATAGTAATATTCAAAAACAATTATTTGAATTTGAAATATAGCAGGTGAGGAAACCTGGTATCCTCCTGATCCATGGCTGCCCATATTCAGAAAAAATTTCATAAAAGAATTTTTCTGAAACTAAGGACCTGGAATTCCGATGGAGGGCAATACAGTGAGCCAGAATGTTTCTTTAGACAAGTAATGAATCTGGATTGAAGTGGTGAGAAGAAGAGAATAGGCATTATGGTTTTTCAGGGAGCAGGGGAAAGGCAGGAAGACAAAAGCCTACAGAAAGATACCAGAGAAAAAGTAATAATAAAAATAAATTCTATAAAGTTTTAAAATGTAGCAATCTGCCGACCACAAGAAGTCTCCAACAAGAAATTTGGCAAATAAGGGCACAGAATTATTTGGTAGCTTTTAAATATTATATTTTTGATAACACATTGTACTCAATACCTTTAAAGTTAAAAGGCATATCAATTTGGTGACTATTTGAAGACAGTTAACACCCTTCCAAGTCTTCTTTTCAAATAATGGTATGAGGAATTTAATAAATCATTACTGAATGAATGATTGACTTTTCATTGTAGAGAAAAGGAAAAGAAACAATAGAAAGGTAAAGTGACTTGGCCACAGACACAGTGACTAAAGGGCAAAGCCAGGACTGGAGAGATCCCTGGTATTTTATCCTCGAATTTATGGCTCTTTCTACTCTTTCTACTCACACTCTGTCTTCACTAAAAACACTTAAGATTGTAAAATAATCCAGGATTTTGAGCATTGTGAACCTTTATTTCCTGATTGAAAATTACTTTGTACTTCTGTCTTTAAGGGAAAAAAAAGATTTTAAGCATGTCAGAAGCGGTTGGATTTTTTTTCTTTAAACTGTATAACTAGTTTTATTTGAAATTACATTTAAGTAAAAACCTTACTGTTTATATAAAAGCAATACATATTATAAAACTTTAAGTAACACAATCTTTACCTCAGATCCAAGGGCTGATGCTGTAAGTTCACTCACAATACTAGCAAGTAATCCACAAGTATTAGAGACTAGATGGGAGGAGAAGAGTTCATTTTCTCGTCTTAAGGTATTTCTAACTGGTAACACCACAATAACTAACATCTTCTCCAGAACTTCACGAAAGCTTGTCATTCCAGAGATATTCTCCTCACTCTATGATGTAGGGAAAGATAAAACAGAATATATAGAAAATGCTGCCTTAGTTTCCTCAATACGAGTATACATTCAAAATAATTTTGTTTTAAAGACTATGTTTTTAAAATTCATACTTGGACAGAAACTATATTTAGCCAAATTTTCAGTGTCTAAACTCATTTTTTTCATTTAATCACTTTTATGGTCTTTTCATTTCCGTAATAAAAGCGGCCCAATTTTAAAACTTACTCTAAAGTTGCCCCATGACAACTATGTAGGATGAGTCATATAAGACTTATTCCAATTTTATAAGTAGGGATAATTGACTGACATTTTTGACATGTTTGATATTTAAGGAAGAAAGATAAAGTGGCTTCCCACGGGCACACATTTAATTAAGTGTCAGAGCCAGGACTTCAACTCAGGTCTTCTGATTTCAGGAACTTTTTGTTATTTTTTATTTTTACAAGGAGTAGGTATTTATTCTGCTTCATATACAAGAAAAAGAAGATTTGAAACTATGAAAGGAGCTGTACATAATTTCACACTAGTTTGCAGAGTTAAATCTTAGCCTTTGATCTTGTAATTCTCAGCAACGGAGCCTCCCTTCTTCCCCAGACACCACTCATGTATTTCACTATGTAATATAATTTAACATTTGTTCTTACATTTAAAAAAATAAACAATAATTTTATCCTTTTTGATATATGAATAAGATGCCAAGAATGCAAAAATAAAAAAAAATATTTAAATCAAAATTATGATTTGTATATATTATTTAAAGGACAAATATAAAAGGAAAACTGATTCAAATGAGGTTACAGCTAAAACATATTTAATCCTAAAAAAGTTACAGGATGACAACCATAAGAGTAACATCATTAAGTCTTCTGATGTATTTTAAACACTGTGTACACTTTGGTCAGAATGGAATAAAATAATGATTTTTTTTTTTAATCCCCAATACACTGGGGAATAAGATTCTATTTTGAATGAAAAATTATTCAAAATCTTCATAATGATGATTTCATGTAAATGATACATATCACATATCCACTTTGAAACTGAAGAAATCATTCAAAATATAAAGATTTTGCAATGTCTTTTTTTCTATGAGAAATCATGAAATAAAAACTGAAGAGACACAGAAAAGTAATCTTAAATATATAATTTCTCTTTTGGAATGTTTAAGTCAATTTTAAATATCAGTGAATTTCAAATATTAGCATTTTCTTCTAAAAATAATTTTAAGGCTCACACATTTCTCCATGGCAATGCCTTACCAAGTTAAAACTGATATTTAATGGTTCTGGAGAAACTGTAAAAAATTAAATTTGTTCTACAGATGTACAACTGGGAATTCTCCTTAAAACAGGTTAATCTTGTGAAAATTAGCAAAGAAGAAAATTAATATTTGGTAGCAGCTTAGAATTAGGTTGGAATAAACAATAACAAAAAGCAAAAGCCTTCATTTCTTAATTTAATAAGTAAAGATCAGTTAAAATTTTCATTTCCCTGGGAAAAATAACAAGAAATACTTTGATAACAATTCTGACCTGACTGAGTTTTTCCATGTGTGCTACCAACAGAGGAAACCGGTGAGCCAGGGCAGAGTCATTTTCAGTGCTGACTTGTTTAACAATGGATCGAAGTAATACTTCTCCATCATAGGCAATGGGAAAGATGGAGGTCAACTTGACAGATGTATGACATAAAGCTGACATAACAGCTGCAAGCAGTCGGCTACTTGATGTCTTGAAATTTGCTTCTTGGATATCCTTTGACAAAAGACCCAGGCCCGACCCCAAAATAGATTAATGTGAATTCCAAGTCTTTTGAGGCATAAGAATTAAACAAATACAGATCAATGACAATGTCTTTGGAATTAGACATAATTGCACTGAAATTCGGATGGTTCCTTTTGCTATGAAATTCTATAAAAACAAATGTTAATATTTAGAAACAAAGGGTTTTTTTAAAGATCAGTTTAAATAAAGATTCTATAGAGATTACAAAAATATTGAGCAAGGAAAGTTCAGGGAATCCTAGCATCAATTATTATACATGTACACAGCTTCGAGTTGCTACTGGCTGGCCTTTTTCAGAACTATCTGAAAAAAGGTCATTTTAACACTAGTGGCAATTTCCTGTCCTTTACATTTGTGCCACCTTGTGAACAAGCATTAACATTTTTTTCCTGATCTTGGTTTATATAACTATATAGTAAATAGGGCAAATCAGAAACCTCCTAGCATTTATAATTTTATAATACCATTCAATTACCCTATGTTAGTTATTCAGAAAAATGGGTAACAAACTATAAAACTAGAATGCAATAAAAGATCCTACTATGAAAAAAATATAGAAGAGAAAAAAATTCTTGATATGTATAAGTTAACTTTGTTCTAATCTGGCTATAAAGCAAAATTCTATACTTTAAATCAGAGGTTCTCAAACTTATTTGGCCTTATACCTCATTTTAAAAAAATTACTCTTTGCCCTCCTGGAAATCTAATTCTTTAACCCTTTAATGGTTTTTTTTTAAAAAAAATTTGTATCATCTGAGGTTACTACTGCTGCCCCTCTCCTCAGATCGATCCAGCACTCCCCCAGAGGCTGGTACTGCCCACTTTCGGAACCTATTTTAAATCCACATTTATCATGAATCTAATTCCTCCTCCATCCCTCTCCAAAGTACCAATATGCTGCATTTAGAAAATGGACAATTCTATTATATTAGTCAAGGCAGTGTCAGTAAAGGGAATGATTGTAGCTAGTGAGCTATTTAGTCCTGAGCTGGGAGTACACAAGAAGTCATAAATTTGTAGAGAGTTCTATATTTGCCTTCCTAAAATAAGAGATTTACTAGCCCTAGGAATGAGGCCTTGGGCTACTGAGCCATATTGGTACAGGGAATCCTATACATGAGTAATAAAGAGGCATATTTAATAAACATCCAAATTTTATTATTCTAAATTGAAGTTCTTCTTCAAGAGAGTTTATCTTTCACTTCTATACATATTCACAGGCTACTGCCTATGCCTGGAATGCTAGCCCTTTTCCCTTTTGATTCCTAAACCTCTAGCTCCCCAAAAGGCTTTTTTAAAGAATACCCTCTGTTTAGAGGCCTCTCCTCATTCGCTTGGTTGTTTGTACCTTCCTTGCAAAATCACTGTATATTTATTTCATGAACAGTGTGATCCCCTGTCTATGAAACTTTTAAATTCCCCTAGTAGATCATAAGCTCCTTGAGGGGAGGGATTATCTACTTCTGCATTTGTATTCTAGCACCTCATATACCTTGCCTGGCACAGAGAAGTCACTCAATAAGACTGTGCGGTGTGACTGGTATCAGTTCACATAAAAAATATCAAACATCTATGTGAATCTGAAATTTTGTCAGGGGCCACAATCTAGACCAGTTTTGTGTTTTATCTCTCTTTTAAACACACAATTTTTAAAAGAGGAGAATTTCTACCAGTGTATTGTGGTACTTAACATACCTGATCCAAACAATTCAAGAGATCACAAAGGCAAGCCCACTGCAGGGCAGGGGTTGGGTAGAAAGAATGAAAGCAGGCTGTGAAGGTATTATGACACTCCTGAAGGACAGCCTCCAATAGACTCAACGGCTGACTGAGATACCCTTGGGGATCATTATCCAACTTGACCATGCAGTGATCAACTCCTTCAGACAGAATTTTTCGTAGCAAAGTTCTGGTTTTCCCAATACACTCTGCTAATTTACTTGTTTCTTCTACAACTGCTTTAGCAGAAGCTATAAGGGAACAAAATGAAGTGTAAACATTTAACAATAATAAACTAAAAAAAAAAATCTCTCTTAAAATGCACAGCATATACCCTATTATATACCTAAAATCAGAAATTCTGGGGTAGCTAGGTGGCACAGTGAACAGAGAACCAGCCCTGGAGTCAGGAGGACCTGAGTTCAGATCTGGCCTCAGAAACTTAACACTTACTAGCTGTGTGACCTTGGGCAAATCACTTAACCCCAAATGCCCTCCCATCCCCCTTCCAAAAAAAAAAAGTAAAATCATAAATATCTATACATAAACAATGAAACAAGTTACACTTTGGATGTAGCACAAAATTAAATTCTTTTGCTTATGTTTATCACAAATAAAATAACAGTCACTCAAACCAGTTTTAATATTTAAATCAAAATACTCAAAATACTTGGAGTTACTATAAAAGTTTTCCTAAGTTGATATAGTACCAGGGTATTAAAATTTGAAATATATTGTTTTGATATGTTTTAGTATGTATACATAAATGAACTGATTTTAAAATTATACCCTGGTCATTCCAAATGAATACATTTGGTCAACAAAACAACATTTACTGAAAGTACTTCATTAGAACCTGATGTCTTTTTCTTTTAAAAAATGGCAAATCCACATTACCAACTATATATACACAGGCCTGGGCCTATGTTAGTCAGGACATAATAGTGGAAAAGAATTCTATAAGCTGAAAATGATAGTTTCAAATGAAGAAAATTTTTAACAATTGTTAATAATGGACTTAAAATATAGATTTTCCCCTGATAAAATTCATATCTGTATCATACCTGACATAGGGTAAATCTCACAGGTATAGACACGTAACAGCCTTAGACAACAAGTACCCACAAAACGCAGTCTCTCTAAATCAAGAAGGGTAGCAGTATACTGGAATCCTTTTAATCCCCGAAGTTCTTCTACTCCTAAAACTAAGGTAGTCCAACTCCAATGAAGAATGCTCAACAATGACTCAAAGCATTCCTAGTCCAGAATAGGAAAAATTAAAGTGTTATTAGTTCAATGGATATAACAGATTGAAATACATAAATATTTAGGCAAGAGGTTGATAATCAGCCTCCGGATCTTACTTGATAATACATCTTAAAAACCAAAAATTTCAAAGTGCTTTTATTTATCAAGCTATAAACATTAGGATTACATTAAAAAACAGCAAAAAGTTCAATTAGTTCATCACATTAACAAAAGATCATATCTCTAGAGGCAGCATGGCACAGGAATAGAAAGCTAAGCTTTAGTCCAAGAAAATCCTGGCTTAGCCACCATTTCGAAGACAAGCTGGTTGTGTTACCATCAACAAGTAGACCTCTCAGTGCTCTAGGCAACTAAAGTTGCAAAGAAGACGATGACTTGTAGTAGTAAAAAGTTTCCTAAACCTAGGGAATTCCCTATGCCAAAGAAATCACAGATCCAGTCCCTATATCTGCTTTATTTCTACACAAATACAGATAGGCTTTTAGTAACTTTTATGCACATAAAAATACTCCTTCCACATTGCAACTTTCCCCATCATGGTTTCAACATACCATGGATCAGCATAAGAAATCAAATGGGAATTTTGGGGGAGTTTTGTAGAAGCCACAGATGATATGTGAAGGCCAGCAGATGACATAGAAAAAGTTTAGAAACTCAGAAATGCCTAAAATATATGTGTAGTATTGTATAATAGCATATTTTATTTTTTAATAAAAAAAAAAAGAAATTCAGACTTTTTCTCTGGTACAAAGAGAGGGTCAAAAATTTTATGTGGGTTTTTCCAGCTCTCAAGGGTGTCATGCCCGAACCCACACAAAGCAGAAGGGATAACAGTATGTAATCAATCACTAATATACTGGCATACTTACTTGGGGGAAAAACCAACAACAAACCCTATACTCTATATTCCATTAATAAAGGACAAAAAATGAAATAAATGCCTTCAAACTTCTAAAAAAAACCCTTTTTTAAAAGGTATGGAATGAAATGGTACTTCCTCTTTTAGCTTCAATTGGACTGTAGGCTGCCTGATGATAGTCAACAAAAGGATATAGAATGTTATCAAAAGAACTGAAAGTTTTGTTGGTGAGAGGATTTTCCAAGAACTGAAAGTTTATTGTAATTTAACTGTAATTGAAAAACTTAACTTTCAAAATTAATTTTTAAATACTATCTTGTAACTTTATAAGCCATTTAAGTATTAATATAGTACTACTACTATTACCAGCTAACAATTATATAATGTTTACTTATTATGTGCAAGGAATTGTGTTGTGCTTTACAATTATCTTATTTGATATTCACAACAGTCCTGGGAGGTAGTTGCTATTATGATTCCCATTCTACAGCTAGGGAAATGGAGACAGAAGTTAAGTGACTTGCCTAGAGTCACACAGCTAGTCAGTGTCAGATCTGGACTCAGGTTTTCCTGACTCTAGGCCCAGTGCTCTATCTACTGTGCTATCAGCTACCCCTAATAATACATCAATCTAAGGCAATATGAAGCATAGGCTGAGCTAACTATTTCCGATAAAGATGTCACAGTAAGGATGCTGGTCTTGTGCCTCTAACACTCACTTGCCAAGGAACCACTTGTAAGTCAGTCAGCCTCTGGGACTTGTTTCCTCCTCTGTAAAACCAAGTGATAATAATTTCTGAGCATTCTCACCTTGCACCATTGTTGTGAGGAATGGATGAGATGCTTAATAGGCAGTGGGATTTTTTTCCCCCCAACTATGAAGCACCATATAAAGGTAACCTATTAGTAGAAGCAGAATTCATAGAGAAGATGGAGATATGGTAGATTGCTATAATGAAGTAACATACATAAGGTCTATTCAAACTTTAAAACGCTATAGAAATGTAACCCAGAGGCACCAGTAAGAGGAGCAGAAAACAGTCAAAAAGAACAGCAAGCATCATAGGCTGCTATTTTTAATGTACAATTCCATTAGCACAAAAACTAGAGGCTGGCAACATGATTAATAAGAAGCAATATTAAATTAAGTTCTATATAGAAATGGCTAATAAAGATCATAGACCATAATTAATCAGATCCAGTTTGCTGTATAATTTATCTTTTTAATCTGAGAAGGCAGATCTTACAGAACAACTCTCACTCAAATGGAAATCTGGATGCTTAAAAAGTACCATTACAGAGCTTAAACATGAGTTTGGGAATTTTCATGGCCAAATTAGGCCTATAAAACTACCCTGAGGTAATGAACCTGAAGAATACATACATGCATTTTTCCCAACTTTCCTAATGACTTTTTAACCAACTTTTCATCTTTGATAAAACATACTAGTATCAATTATATCAAATTTTTGTGATGATGCACTAAAATTAAGTTAAATCTGAGTTCATTAAATCAAGCTGAGAATTCATAGTTACAGCTTGTGCATATACATGGAAGAAGTATGAACATTTACATAAAACTAAGGGGTAAAATTTAGAAATGACATTATTGAACAGAATCTTAAAATGGATACTTTAGTTAGCTTACCGTGGAGACTGTTCTTGCAAAAGATCGCTTTAAAATGTGCACAGGTTCAGTGGTTTGCTGTTTACCTTTTGAAGCACTGCCATCACTGGTTGGGAGCCTTAAGAAAGGTAAATATATAAAACTGGTTTATACAGGAAAAGCCAATAAATGTTTGTTTTTTTTTTTCTTCTAATGAAATGAAGGAAAATTTTGTCCATGTTTTAAATAAATGCCATGGTGGGTCATTTAAAAGATATTGTGCTACCTACTAATTAGAAAAAAAACTAGAAAATTTTAACACTAAAGCTGAGACTATACACAGAACTTGTTTTATATCACAGAAATAAACTTCTAAAAAAGGGGCAGAAATATGTGCATCCTTTGGTACTCCTGGAATGTTAAACTGAATGAACAAAGCATTTATGAAGTGCATACTATGCACAAAGCTCTGGGGATACAAAGAAAAGTCAAACGGTCTCTGTTCTCCAGGAGCTGACATTCTATTGGAGGAAACAACACATATGAGCGGATGGTAATGTCTCTTCTTTAATGTCATTTCCACTTATAAAAGACCTAGAGCAGCGGTTCTCAACTTGTGGGTTATGTTAAATTTTTGTAACAATGAAAATACATCCTGCATATCAGATATTTACATTATGATTCATAACAGTAGCAAAATTACAGTTATGAAGTAGCAACGAAAATAATTTTATGGTTGGGGGTCACCACAACATGAGAAGACTGTATTAAAGGGTTGTGGCATTAGGAAGGTTGAGAACCATTGACCTAGAGGAAAGGTTCTGTTACACTGAGTATACATTTTATAAAGGATTTAAGGGAATTCATTGATGAAAATTACACTGAATGTTAGAAGACTGGGATAGGTTATAAATTTGAAGTACTGGAGGAAGTATACACAGTTACAACATCAGTTTGATATATTGATATGTATCATGTATAAAGGACTGTGTGTCTGTATGTATCTACATACGTAAAAATTTCTTTAAAACAACTTTTAAGATACAGAAATACAAAGTATGCTCAATATATAACTGGTACTAAAAATATTTGATTTGACTGATGAAATAGATTTCCCATGATATTTCTGAAACATTTTTTCTTAAAAAAAATTATCTTTGAGATAATCCATAGGTTTAACTCAACAGATGGATAGATGAGGAATTGTTAATTTTTTGTTTCTTAGCACTGATTATTTCAAAAAGAAACAATTAAAACCAAAATATGTCCTAAAAATAGAGAACATTAGTACAAAGACATTGATTAAGGAATGATTCACTTTTCCCCCATAAGCAAAATATAAAATAAAATAGTAAGCAAATGCCATAAAGTTGCCATGGAGAATCATTAAGATTTCTCTGAAGAATTTTCTAAGAATTAAATCTATATTGGGGAACTTTTCTAGATCTGTGATTTACTGGAATGGTGTATTTCTGGGTGTGTAAATTCCTTCCAATGATGCAGATAAGCAGCTCAAATACAACTTATAGTTTTAGGGAGTGGTCTGGAAGTATTAAGAGGTTAAGTGGTCACTAAGCTAAAGTATGGCAGAGGCAAGATTTGAAAACCCAGATATTGTGGATGCTTAAGGGGAGGCCTCTATCCATTATTCCATGCTACCTCTCATTCATAAATGTTTAAGTGTGTATGAATGCATATGTGTATATATTCATATACATAAGCATGCATCTTCTCTGCTGAGTCTATATCACAAAGTATTTAACAAGGAATATAAAATCTAGAGCAGGTCAATCAGGATCCAAACATAAAGCTTTTTGTCCCAATTTCACTATAATGTTTTCTCTTGAATGAACATATCTGGCTATTATAAACAAAATGTAAAGAAAATTAACAAAACAGTTGTAATAATATAAAGTTCTTAGTAGAAGAAAAATACCATTTAATAGGCAAAAGAATTCTAGATGGCTATCAGTTTAAAATTAATCCTCATGATAAGAATAAAGTAATAATAGCTAGAATTTGTATGCACTTTCGCATATAAGATTTGCAAAGTACTGGTCATCGGCAACATGGTTAGAGCCTCATAACAACCCTAAGGCATGAACTACTGTTAATATCTTCATTTTATAGATGAGGAAACTGAGGGTCAGGAGGTTAAGTAACTTGCTCAGGGTCACGCAGCTAGTATTTATCTGGGGCAGGATTTGAATTTAGGTCCTTTCTGACTCCAAGTCCAGAAGTCTATCCATTGAACCACCTAGCTTTCTCTAATGTAAAAAATGTCACTAAAAAAAAGACTGAAATACACAGGAAGTTAAACTGAATTAACTGTTTTTATACACAGGTCTACATTTCTCTTGACATTATAATAACTTCCCTGAATACTTTAAAAATAATCAATGACCCAAATAGTTTTCACTTTATCATACTCTGTACTTGAGAATACTCCTGCATCTATTCACAAAGGGGTGAGGAAATAATTTTACATGAAAATACAATACCTGTATAATAACTGAGGTATCTGTCCTGCATTAACGTCTGTACCATTGTTTGATTTCTTTGAACTCTTAAATTGGAAAAGAACTCTGAAGAAAAAGAAAAATACAAAAAAAAATCTCATTTATCAAAAAAAAATTAATCAATGAAAAGTATCAATATTCTTCTAAGAGAACTTAAAGTTGATTTTAAGCTAGCTTACTGTTCAAGGGTAACAAATCAGGAAAGAGGTCACACTGACTGTCATAAAACTTGTCCTCAGACCCCACTTTCTTGATAGCAACAATAATATCCTTAAAGCACATTCTCTGATGAAATAATTAACGATACTTCAGACTTACCCATCATCTGTGGTAATAGAGGCCTGTCCATGAGATCCACAGTCGCTGCTAGGTCCTGACACACGAGCCCATGCCACATACCACCAGCCAGCTTGTAGAAGAACTGGTTCATCGAACATCATGGCATATTTTTCTCTGAGAGAAATATTAGTCAGACAATGCCAAAATCTATAGACTGCCGATAAACCTACCTAACAGAAACCCAGTTAAAATGTATGAAAAGCTGCATATCAAATTGAAATTCACAGAATCAAAGAACTTAAAAAACGGACAAGATCTCAGAGCCATTTAGTTAAAATCATACCTGAGTAAGAACCTCTTAAAATATACATAAAGATTTCTGGTGAGGGGGATTCTCTCAGCAATTCCAAAATAGTTCTAATTACTAGAAAAAAATTTTTCTTGCATGAAACCTAAACTTGCCTTTTCTTATTCCACTTAACTGTGCCAAATTCTGCTGTGTGGGGTCAGGCTGAATAAAGTTTAACTTCTCCTTCTTATTTAGTCCCTAAAACATCAGAAGATGGCGATCATACACACCTACATTCCTCCACTCCAACATACTCATAAGTCTCCTCTTATAGAGACTCAATGTCCCCAGTTCCTTCAGTCAATCTCATGATATAAGTATAAGAAATGCTTCTCCTCTTTGCTAAGGTTAAGCCTTCCACATGCATCTTTGATCTCATCCTGTCTCATCCTGCTCTAGAAAAAATGCCTCCTTATCATCCCTACTTAATTTTCACTCCTTTACTATCCAGCGGTTCTTTCTCTGCTGCCTCCAAACATATCTATCCTGTGATCCAACCATTCTTACTAAATTTCATCCTGTACTTTACTTCCCCTTCTCAGCTAAACTCTTTGACAGAACCATGCACTGTAGGTGCCTCTACTTCACTTATTCATTTTTAAATTACATGTAATCTGGCTTTTGAACTTATTCAACTCAAACTGTTCTCTCCAAAGTTACCAATGATCTCTAACGGGCCAAACCTAACCATTTGTTCTCAATATTTATCCTTCTTGACTTTTCTGAAACCTCTGACATTGTGCATCACCCTCTTCTGGATACTCTCTCCTCTCTAGGGTTTCCTACACTTTCCTGATAATTCTCCCACCTTCAGACCCCTCCTCAGTCTCTGGCTGGACCTTCGTTCAGCCAGGACACTTCAACTAGCAGTAGATTTTTTCTGAGGGTTTGCCCTGGCTCCTTTCCTCCCAGCAGTTCTCAAACTTTTGGTCTCAGGAACCCTTTATCCTCTTAAAAATTACTGAGGACCACAACAACATAAAATGCATGCATATGTGCATGAACATATACACGCACTCGTGTACACTTACACATTTATGTATGAGAAGTAGCGTGGAATAACGGACAGAGGCCTGGTATTAAGCGTCCATAATGCAGGGGCTATATCTTTTGACATTTGCCATATTATAAGTAAAAACTGCTAAAATTTTAAAATATTTACTTAATAATAATTCATTTAAAAATAACAATAAACAAACCCATTACATGTTAATATAAGTAACCTATTTTGATTAGTTAACAGTGGCAGTTTTACACTGTCTTTTGTAATTCTCGTTTAATATCTCTTTAAATAGAGGACAGCTAGATTCTCGTATCTGCTTCTGCATTCAATCCATAAACTTAGAGATCATCCTCAAGTCCTCACTCTCTCTCAACCCTTTCCCCCACCCCCCCACCCCTTTTCCAATCTGTTGCCAAGGTTGGTCAATTTTATCTTCATAACAACTCTCGTTGCTCTGATGCTGCCACCACCCTTGTGTGGGCCCTCTTCATTATGTGCCTGGATTACTGTCTGCAGATAAGTCTGCCTGTCTCAAGTCTCCCCCCAACTTCCCTTCCATCTTCCATTTGGTCACCAAAGTGATATTCCTAAAGCAGAGGTCTGGCCATGTCATACTTCTACTTCCTTAACCCCTCCAGGAAATCAAGCATAAAATCCTGTGTTTGGCGGTCAAAGCCTTTTGAAACCTCCCCTGCCAACCTTTCCAATCTTCTTTCACCTTAAATCCTCCCTTCCACATAATCTGTGATCCAGTGACACTGGCCTCCTTGATGTTCCTTGAAGACACTCCTCAGAACTTAGCAGAGTGTCTGGGACATAGGAAGTGCTTGATAAATATTTATTGTTTGGGGAAAAAAAAATCTGTTGTGATTTTTTGTTGTTGTAATGTCTAAAGAAAACTGAGCCTAACTCAAATATATAATCAGAAAAGTGAGAAGTTAATAGGAAAATATATCTTAGTATAATATGAAAATAATTTTGACCTCTCAGATGCTCTGAAAGGGACTAAAAGACCCCTAAAGTCCTCAGACCACATCTTTGGAAACTGCTGCTCTATATTATCTTGTTTAGGGATTTTATCTGTAATACAGATGATTCTCAGACCTACATATCCAGGCCTAATTTCGCTCCTGACTTTCAATCTCATATCACCAACTGCCTTTCTGAAATCTCAAAATGAGTTTACTGTCAGCATCTCAAACTTTGACCAATATAATGATCTAACATAATTCCCAAAGATTCATAATAAAACATACCGTCATTCACCTCCAGAAAGACAACTGATAAACTCAGTGCAGAATATAACATATTTTCTTCTATTTCTTTTTCTCAAAAAATGGATAATGTGGAAATTTGTTTTGTATATCAAAAAAACCTTACAAAAACCCCAAACCTAAGAAAACCTCGCTCATTAAGAAGACATCAAGAGTCCTTCCAACCAACCATCTTTCCTAGCAGTCACTCTTCTTCACCTGAGACCCAATATGAGTGGTAGATATACTTCTTGCTCCCTATGGCTACTCTTATTTGTACTTCTACTACCATATTTCAACTTTCTCTGAGGCAAAGAAACAAGAGCACAACTGGAAACCAGAGTTCTTTATGTTTTTTTAATCTTGCCACTAATATTGTTAGCAGTATTAGGCATCTGCAGGTCATCTTGCCTGTGTCCCAAGAACTAGGACAATGGATGAGCTTTCAGAAGCACAAGCATGAATCCGGGAGACTTCACAGAAAAACTCTTGGTCAGGAAACCCAGGGCAAAAAAATTAGGAATTCTGAAGTTCTGAACCATTCTGAAGGGCAGACATCTAAATCTTATTAAAACTAAATCTCCTAGTGTTGAATAAAATCTGTTTCAGAACCAAATAATTTTGGGAGCTCCCTGACAAGTTCTAGCTAGATTTGGTCCCATGTGGCTGGTTTTAATCCTAATCTGCAGTACTGAATAGTCAAATAAGCCATTTAAGGTATAGCCCAACATGGCTTCTTGAGTGTCTGTGCCTAATAGGGAAGAGGGAAAGAAACAATTATTTACTAAGTGTTTACTATATGTTAGGTATTGACCCTTACTAATATTATCTCATTTATCCCCACAACAATCTGGTAACATATTAACTATTTTAATCTCCATTTTACAGTTGAGGAGACTGAGGCAGGAAAAGGGTATGTAAACTGCTCAGGATCACACAAATAATGAGTGTCTCAGGCCAGATTTGATCTCAGGTCTTTCTGGCTCCAGGCTCAGTATTCTATCCATTGCACCACCTAGCTATAATTGTTCAGGCAACT
>CM053591.1:107151638-107162494 GCA_028646515.1 Pseudochirops corinnae | reverse complement strand
TTAAAACCTCCATTTCCTTTCTAATACATATGAATGAAATATACTAAACATAATTTTAAACTTTCTGTTCAAAATGTTAAGCTTAAATATTTAGTAGAAACTTAAAAACAATTATAAAGACAGAGCTTATTAATTCATTCTATAATTTAAAAGTAGTTATAAAGAAAAGAAAAATCATTTACCTAGCAGCACAGTCATATGCCAAGACATCAGTCTCTGCAAGAAGGTCACCATCAGTTTCATGATCTCCTCCATCTGGACCTAATTCAAACAGCTAAGGAAAGGAAGAAATGTTGATTTTTATTTCAACAGTCATTTTTATTGTGATGTTTGTTATTTATTTGCTGAAAATTCTTAATATGTTAGGCACTATGAAGGTAAAAATCTAGTAGAACCTGTTCTCTAGAAGCTTACATTTAAAATCAACAAGGAAATATGTAAAAATACCACATATTAAAAAACAAAGACTGAGTTTTTGTTTTTCAATTTTCATTTGTCTTATATGGAAGAAAACTTGAAAGTCCTTACTCATTGGTAGGTTTTTATTGTTGAAAAACAGTATATGAAGGAGGTGAGAAGATCCTTTCCCAACCTATTATATCTTGAAGTTTTTCCAAATGGGGTAAAATCTAAGGAAATAACTGCATGGCAGAAACAAAATGGCTTGAATAAAAAGTAATAGAAAATTGTTCAAAATATAGTATGGAAGTTGGAAATGGGAGTGAGAAAAATATTTACAAAGAGGCATGAGGCAAAGGGAAGTGAACTAGAGGCTAGAAAAATATTTTCCTGGGCATAACATGGTAAGATGGCAAATAGGAAAAGATGCCACAATGATAATGGCATCTGAAGACTAGAAAAACAATTTTAGAATTAAAGTTAAGAGGCTAAACTTGACATAAGGGAGGATTAATTAATGGAAAAACATTTGAAATGGAAAATAATATGAAAAATGACCCTATATCTCTGAGTTGTATAGAGGGAACCATAAGTGGGTTTTTTAGAATAAATATTTTTAAGGATTTGCTCAAGTATAAAAGCAGCGTAATATAGCCTAAAGACAGTATGCTAGAAAACAATAGGAAACACTTTACTAAGTTACAATTTAACAAAGAGAAATACGTTCTCTCATGTTGAGCAGTTGTCATGTAACAAGAGGCAAGAGGATAAAGCTGGAAACAAATAGCTATAATATACAGACTACATACAGACTAAAGAGATCTTTTTGGCAGTATGTTCGGGAATGCTGGTTCCACACAAACGTTTTTTCAGTACACTTTTACAGGACAGCAGCAACTAGGTAAAAATTCACATTTTTTCAACACAAAGAAAAAGTTTGATCATGCAATAGATTACCTTTATTTTAGCAGTATATTCTCCTCTACCTCCAAAAAGACCAAGACCGCCAAGTAAAATATCAGTGTCAGCACTGAAACGAATTGCTTCAACTGAATGAGCAGAGTAACCCCAGCCTCCTCCATGACCTAAAGAGCGTAAGTGATTTAATTGTTTATTGATAACACTTCAGATTTACAGGGAAAGTTTACTTTTCATGAAACATGAATGTACATACTTTCAAATCTATTCACCACACTGTAATCTTCCTTGGAGTAAACTTTCATTACTGCTTGAGTCTCTTCCTCTGTACTTGCTACTCCCATTTTTAAATCCTGCATGGCTGCCAGTGTATCAAGGCAACCTGAAACAAAATGAAGACAATAATATTTAAGCTCTGTAAAATGAAATTCTTAGCAATATTGGTGCTACATTAACTTAAAACAAATCAAAATAAGTAAAATATACTTGTTGTATGCAAAACTAACCTGGTCAAGTTTCAATAGCTCAACAGAAGAGTTACTCAGAACAAGTAAAATCTACCTCTCCTCAAGACAACACAATTAGGGAACTCTCTTAATGCTGACCTATAAGCTACAATTTGCATATCTTTCTTCTTTAGGGGTAAATTTACTGAAGGAAGTATTCTATTGCTCTTATTATGGTACCTAGTTCAGTGCTTTTTAACGAAAAAGAACATAAGCTATGTATCTCCATATGCTCAGAAAATAAAACAGTGCAGCTAAAGAAATTTAACTGAATGCCAATCACAAAGCTCTACTCACCAAGAATGTGCAAAGCTGCATGAGACCTCGTTGTGAGAGCTCTTGATCCCGTAGGTAAAGCAAGTTCAGGGCTCAATATACTACATCTTGATTGCATGTCCGGTGCAGAAGGAAGAAGCCTGGAGTCAGCAACCACAGCATTGTAGCACCACAGTTCTCTAGCATTTGGTCGAAATCTGAAAAACAAAAACAACAATTAAAGCATTTTAGAAATTATCTAGCTCACATAAAATATATAAAACACGTCTTATATATAATATATAAATGACATTTATAACAGGGATGTTATGAGGATTATAGTTATGCAAAATGCTTTTCGAACTTTAAAAATGAGATGTTAACTATAATTATTAATAATAAGAACTTGAAACATGAAGAGAAAATGTAATTTGGTGGAAGGCCACAAAGGAAGCCTGTGGAGGAAGGTATAATACACTGTTTTGTTTTGTTTTTTAAGTGCATTAATTTATATGTTGGTTTGTTTTTAAATGGTTGAGAATAGGCTTTTTTTAAAAAAAGCAATTATATAGCAAAAAACCTCATGGATTTTCCAGATGTGGGTTCTAGCCCAGGCTGTGCCTATTGCTGTATGACCTTGCTAAATCACTTCTCATCCTTGGATCTCAGTTTCTTCATCTGTAAAAATAAAGAAATTAGACTAAAAAATCTTTAAGGTTTATAGAAAACCATTCTATGTAACTATGATCCTCATACCATATCCTCCTCATACCTTGTTTATATAGAATCCTATGTATTTCTTTACTAATGTGGTGACCTTAAATAATCATAGAAACTACCAATGCACAAATCGCCTCCACGACATCAATGACAGGTCTTGTCCTGACTTGGAATACCACCAGTGACAGAGAACTCACTACCTAGTGAGGTAAGCCAGCCTGTTCCATTTTTGGACAGTTTTAATTTTCTGAAACTTCTTTCTTAAATAGTAATAATCTTTCCCTTTAATTTCTGCCCATTGATCCTAATTTTTCCTCTGGTGCTAAACCAATATGAGTACTATTAAAACCTGGTTTGACTGTTTGATTAACACTATCTCCTCTCCTGAATCTTTTTTTCCTATAGGCTCAATATCCCTCATTCCTTAAATTAGCAGTTCTGAAAGTGTGGTCCATGGAGACTATTTCTGACAGTCTGTAAGATCAAAACTATTCTCATAATAAAACTAAAATGTTTTAATTTCTAATATGATAAATATTGACAGATATAACCCACGGAAACAAAACCTTTTTTTTAAAAATTGACTTATTTACTTTTAGTTTTACAAGATTCAGTTCCACAATCCCTTGAGTTTCAAATTTTCTCCCCTCCCTTCCTCTGTCCCCCCCCCCATCCATGGCGGCATGCAATCAAGTACAAGATCTGCAAATACTTTCACATCGTACAATAGTCTGGTTGTATAGAAGGGTTGTAACCAATGGAGTGAACAATGGGAAAAAGGGAGAAAACCAAACATGAGAAAGGATGATAGCATGTACATTGCTTCAGTCTCCATTTAAACTCTGTTCTTTCTAGATCACTCTCTGAATGTAGACATCTCCTTCCATCCTGAGACTTGTAGAGTTGTCTTATAACTGTGCGTTGCTGAGAAGAGTCCAGTTTATCAAAGATGGTTGTCACACATATGATGTGTCTGTGATTGTGTACAAATTTTTCCTGGTTCTGCTCTTCTCACTTAGCAAAACCTTTTTAGAGTATAGAAATTTTAGGAATGTAAAGAGGATATTGAGAACAAAAAGTCTAAGAACAGCTACCATAATCCTGATGATATAATTTTAAGTAATGAAGACTTGAACCCAAGTGGTCTTAATTGAACATTTTAGCAGGGATCTCATCTACTTTGTTCTGTAATTATACTGCTATTAATGAGGTCTAAGATTGCATTAGATTTTTTTCAGCAGCAACTAATACTGTTGCCTTGTATTGTGCTTCCAGACTCATAAAGCCCTGAGGTCTTTTTTGTTTTTACATGATTTTTTTCTAGTCATATCTTCCTCATTCTATGCCTTCCAGGGGTGAATTTTTGCATGTTAGTGCCAAAAAAAAAAAAAAAAAAAAGAATGTACATCAATCTTTATTAAATTTCCCAGTATTAAACATATTTCTACATTCTAGCATATTGGAAATTTTTAAAATGTTGATTCTATCGGCTAATATATTAGCCATCCCTTGTAGCTTTGGAGCATATGCAAATTTAAAGTACAAGCCACCCATATCTTCATGTAAGTGACTGACAAATCTGTGTAAAAGAACAAGTTTATAGAAAATCTCATAGCATTATTCTCATTAGAGAGACTTTGTCTCCACTCTGACATCTATACACTAGCCAGCTGTTTCAGCCACTGCAAAATCCACATTATAATTATTACTATTATTATTCATATCATTTTCTCCACAGGCCTTTTGTTTTGGGGAGGAAGGAAGAGAGACAATCACAGTTAAGTGATTTGCCCAAGATCACACAGCTAGTAAGTGTCTGAGGCTAGAAATGAACTCAGGTCCTCCTGACTCCAGGGCTGGTAGTCTACCCACTGTGCCACCTAGCTGCCCCCTCTACAAGTCTTCCTGAGAGATTTTTGCTTTTCCAAAATTTTAATTAAGTTCCTGCATAGGTGTACTAAATTCCCAATATTCGGTTCTCTAAGAGGTCACTATAATATCTACTTGCTGACAAAAAATCATAACACATATAAAACTATGTACTTTGAAGAAGAAAATTACTGGGCACCTGAAAAATGTAAATATTATTTTCAAAAACAGAAATAAATGCCACAGTTAACTAACAAGTATTATAAAAGATGATTACAATTAGCAGTTTAGTGAAAGAAAACAAAATGTCCATAGTATTTTATCTTTTCCTAGTAAGTCTTCACATTAAATTGACTGAAAATCACTAGCAATAAATTAGTTAACAATAATTTATTAAGTCGACCCTGATCTGGCTTCTAGGGACATAAATACAAAGTAGTCTAGTCTGCCCTCGAGGAATTTACATGTTATTGAGGGCAAGACAACATGTGTATACACAAGTAAAAGCAGGATTTTTACAAAAACACAGTGGATCTGGGATAAGGGTACTAACTGCCTTCAGGAATCAGGAATGTTTTGAATAAAGGGTTACAAGAAAGGTGAGGAGGAAGAACATTTCAGGCCTGAGGGATAGATTGTGCATAAACATGGAAATGGCTGATAGAATCTTGGGATTAGACTATAAGTAGGCCAGTTTGGAAGGAAGATAGAGTAAGGGAAGGATAATGTGTAATTAGCCTCGAAATCAGTCTGTGAAGGGCTTTAAATGTAAATGAGAAGAATTTGCACTTAAAACTTGTAGCAACAGGGAAAAACTAAAATTTCTTGAGAAATAGAATGAAGATTTGCTAATAAAATGCATATTAAATATAGTGATTTATGAACATAGGAAGCAACCTACCTCCAAATAACATCATAAACAGGATCAAGACATACACCAAACCCTTGCAGATCCTCCTGCTCAGAATCATTAAATGTCTTACAACTTCCATCTACTTTATTTATCAGGAGACATTTAAATGGTGGGGGTTCCGATATAGAAGCAGGTATTAAGCCTTGAAAAAGGGGAAAAAAATTATCTCAGAGAGAAGTCCAAGACATGTGATAGTGGAATAAAATGATAAACAGCACTCCATTCAAAACAAAAAACAAAAAGCATTCCCAGTCACTGACTCCTTTCTAGTCACGTAACTACAAAGGACAGAGATATGGCCGAGTTCTTTGGCCTCCTTGTATTAAACAGAACTCCTCTCAGGCTTCTGTAATATTCTCCTCTGTTGGCCCTATTTTGATTATTTGTTTGTATTTTCCCCCTTGTCAATCTCACTGACTGATGTCAAATACTGCCTCTGCAAATAACTCAGTTCACTCCAATTTTCTCATGGCTCCAATATCTCATTTGGAACTCTCTGTTCATTATCTCCCCTGAAGAGTCTGTCAATATCTGGGATTTTCAACATATTAAAAACACTATTTGTCACTCTTTCCTTAACACCTGCCCCTCTTATTATTTCTCTACTTATCTTGATAACACTATAATTTTTCCCCCAGGCTTTTATACTCTTAAAACTCAGAATTATCTTTGAGTATTTTCATTTCTTGACCTACTCTGCCCTCCAAATTAAATCAATTTTGCTTCTTAAATTTTTCTCACGTTTATCCTTTTCCATTTACCTCTATTGCTACCACCTTTATTCAAGGTATAATTAGGTCCACATGGGTTGTCGTAGTTACTAACTGGTTTCTCCCCTCTCCAATTTATCTTACATATTGTTTTAAAGGTATTTTCCTAATGTACATGTCTGCATCATTTCTCTATTCTTGAGATCCCCTACTGCATATGGGATAAAATGCAAGCTATTTATCTTGGCATCAAAGCCCCAATTGGTTTATGGTATTATGACCATATGAATACAGATTTTTTTAATCGTAATAAAACTTATAATATTTCACTTAATGTGACTGAAAAGGTCAATTAAGCAAATATTTATCACTTCATATATATATATATACATATATATATATATATATAATTAAAACACTGTGAACAGAATCCACTCACTCCAATTTATAATCTACTTATGACAAGGGAAATAGTAACCCAATTTTCAAATAATCTTTCTACAGAGCTCAAATAGCCCTTTGTTTATGTTTTATCATGCCCTATTATACATTTTAAGTATGTGTAGGCTAGCTTATAGAATATTTAGACTTTGGATTTCTAACCCTCTCATCTTTCCATTCCATTTACATCTTAGCAACCTCCTCTCATTTCCTTCCATCTAAAGAACAAATAGAGAGGTCAGAGGACAATTTTTCCATAAACTATATTTGCTTCAGTTTCTTCACTCTTATCCCTACTTTCCAAGTAGAATGTAAAATCTTTTACAATGCTATGTGGACCATATATACCAAGACTAGACCTAATTTTTGTTGGCTCTTTATTTTACCTATTATATGTCTGCTGGCAAAAATCTCTGATGTAGCAAGTACATGGGAGTTTATAAGTGCTTCATCAATGCGTAAGAAAGTTTGGTCCCCGCTTGCTCCAATCCAAGTAGCCTTGCGTCCATATTTTGATCCAATATTGGGCATGGAAGCAGGTTTTGCATTCCAATAAGGCATATCCAAAATTGGTCTTCCAAGTTGTCCTTTCTAAACAGTTTGGAAAACAGTAATATTAACATCAAGTAGAACAAAACATAACAAAAATACAGCCTATAATGTCAACAAGGAGGAAGACGTTAAAATATAACACTTATGTCAAATATATAAAACACACACACACACACAGCAAAATATAACATCCGTAATGAAACAAGTCCTTGATCACTTATTTGTGCTTTGAATTTCAAGTTTTCATAAAATTTCATATAAAGTTTAATTTTTACTTTTATAAAATCAACTGATGGTCTCTTAAATCTTAAAATTAGACCTAAATGAAAGCGAATCTCAGCAAGACATTTCTAAAACATGCTGCTTCCTAAAAATAAGCCACAAATATTTTTCAAAGTAAAATGTTTAACAAATATACATCTTAAAATAACTTGTATTCACTTATTTGCCGTTAGTAAATAATACTGACATTCCAAAGAGACAATGTCAACAAGATGCCATTAAAGAACTGAGAAATAAAGTATGATTATGAAGACCAGAAATTATATATCATATAAACCTTTTAATACATTAAAGACATTAATATAATTTATATACTGAAAATAAAACTTGTGAGTATCAGCAGATTAACAGTGAATATAGCATAAATAGCTTACTTCACTTCCATTTCTGTATAAAAAGAATCAATGTTTTAAGCAACTTTTGCTAAAAATAAAAAAGGAATGACTCTACAAGATAATCTACAAAATAATCTAAAACAGTCAAATTTTTCTCTTTTCTTTTAATCCTTCTTATTGACACTTTTTGTTTACTTCACTATTCCGCATTCCACCACCAGACTGAATTTTCCTCTATGAAAAAGGATGCTTAAAAACATCTGATAAAGAGAAAATGCATATAATATTCTGTCCTAGTAGCCTCCTCTCAACTCTTTCCCCTGAAAAAGGATATATGTAACATGGGAAATTAAAAAAAAATTCATATCATCCTTACTTACATATTTATGCTCACAGTTTATTCATGCTTCGATTTTAGGGTTGAAATAAAAGTACTTTACAAGTATGACATGGAATCAGGGCAAAAGAAGGTTAAAGCTGAAAAGGTTCTAAATAATACCTGTCCACTTAGCCAGGGGCTAGAGTAGTGTTAGAGAAGTAGGAAGTTAGCAAGCATGTTTCTTTCCCAACTCAAAATGTTGATTTCTCCCTATCCTCTGCACACTCCCTTACACAGAAGTCATTACTGTAGTATACATGCAGAATACCATAATCTCAGCAGAAAAGCAAAGCTACTAGATACAAAGACAAGTAAGCAAGGTAACCTGCTATAAGGTGGGTCAAGCAATATTATAAGAGATTAATTTCTGGCTGTGTATCCATTGCATCTGTCAAGCCTGAAGGACAAAGGAACAACAGGACTAAAAGAGTGGCTTGATTATCCATCTATCCTTGGTTCTCTTCTGTTCCATGGGAAGGAATAACAGCCAGGTGTTCAGAGAAGCAGCAAGAACATTCAAGATTTACTCAAATAATGAACAGATTCACATAATATATAACACTATTTTTTCCTGTTTCTAAAATAAAATTTATTTTAAAAATTGTTTGTTTTTTTAAATTTTGAGTTCCAAATTTTCAACCCCTATCAGTCCCTTCCCCACCCAATGGAAAGGCAAGCATGTAACTCTATTGTTAAAGTGGCAAAAATCAGCATAAAAGTGAACCACTGAATAAAATGTATTTCACTTTGAAACATGGTGTGTTTTTTGTGGATTTTTTTTTTTTACCAAGCTACATATGTTTTTCTTAAGCTAGTAAACTAATTTTCATTCCCTGAATACCAGTCAAATGACAGCAAAGATTCAGATTTTGGTTCTACCCAATTCACAAAGTAGATTACACAAACCTGGATAACTGAGGGCTAATTGAAATAATTTCTCTCTAATTTGGTGATTGTCAAGATGATAAAACAGAGTAAGATAACTCTGAACAGCTGTTTTGGTAATGCCCACAATTCAGGCTCAGAAGGAGTAGAACCAGTATACAATGTTTTCTTATGTTCCTTCCCCCAAATGTTAACCCTCAATAGGCAAATTAAAAATGTCTGTAAACGTCTCAAATTTTGGCCAAAAAACCACACACCTTTAAATATGCATAATATTCCAGATTTTTATATAATCAGAACAATGTGTCAACTTTTTTTCCCTAAAAATAAACTATTTTACAGGCTATAAAAGTATAATTATTCATAAATTAGGTAAGAAAATGCCTTTTATTTGAAATGCAAAAGAGTTAACAGTTTGCCTAAAGGACTATGAGCTACAATAAACATTTCTAAGTGTAATAACCAATACTGATCCATTAAAGTAGTAATATTTTCACTTAGAAAAAATGTTAATGAATATATGTACACAAAACATTTTATTCTTGTACCCAATGGAGAAAGAAGCCTAAATAATTTTAAAATGTGATGAATTATTAAAATAAAGTCTGAAAACTCCTTACAGAGAAACTTCCAAATGTGAAGACTTGTCCATCCATTAAAAGTATGGCTGTGTGGTTACTGCCCGCAGTGACTTGTGTACTAGGCCCTGGCAAAGCTTGTACTAGAGTAGGACATCCCCTAAATTTAAAAACAGAACATAAAAAAATTTAGAGTTAATTTTTAGCAACTTCTATATAAAATTCACTTTATTAAATTATGAACACTAAATAAATTATGAAGAAAAAAATGTGGCAAAGGTATTGCAAACATTTTCAATATTTATAATTCTAATGAAACCATATGGAAATCAGGTGAGTTATTTATTTTTCTGGGTGGAGGCAATCAGAGTTAAGTGATTTGCCCAGGGTCACATAGCTGGTAAGTGTCCGAAACAAATTTGACCTCAAGTCTGCCTGACTCCATAGTTGGTGCTCTATCTACTGAGCCACCTAGCTGCCCCAAAGATGGGCTTAAATTAGATTATTAAATTATCCAAAAAGGTCAGTGATATGCCCTTTATTTTACAGCTGGAAAATCCACTTACAGAATTAATCAATAATACAAAGAGACGTAAGAATTATTCAAGTTCTTCTATGATACTTTCTCTGTTAAACAATTACACTCTAATTTTAAATTTCAAAGTCTTTTCTAAAATATAAGATGGCATTACTCTCCTGCTTTGTACTGTTCAAAAAAGAACATCACACAATAAAGAAGTCTTGCTTCCAAGATAATACATAATGATCTTGGAAACAATTATATTCCTTTTTTCAAATTTAAGTCAAAACATGAGCAAAATCCATACAGAGATTTCTCAGCTCTTTAAGTTAATAAGTTAATTTACTTAAATGAATGATATATAAACTAAACTCTATATACATATACTAATCTCTCTCTCTTTCTCTGTATATCCAGAAACTATGTCTCAAACTTTTTATATGTCACAATCTTTTGTCTCTCTTCCTTTCTGCTGCTAAACTCCAGAGAAGGCCATCTACAATAACTGTCTCAACTTCCATTTCTCATTCTTTTTTTCAGTTCTCTGCACTGACTTCTCATCTCATCATATGACTAAAACTAATCTTTCCAAAG
>CM053591.1:107114111-107151138 GCA_028646515.1 Pseudochirops corinnae | reverse complement strand
CTCTAGCTTTAAGGCAATCTTCATGTTTATTGGAAGCCCTTGGTGGGGGAGCTCTGGCTGCACTGTCCTCCTCCCTCTCTCTACCATGATCTTTCTTTTCCCCAAAGAAGGAATCTAGGGTTTGGTTGCTGTTCTTGCTTTGCTTCTTATGCTTATTCTTATTCATAGTTTGTCAGTCCATGGTTTTTTGTTTTTGTTTTTGTTTTTTTAAATCTCTGTGGGGCTCTGCTTCCAGAAGGGAAAGCTCTGTCCCAAATCGCTGGGATCCTCCCAGCTGCTGTAGCTCTCAGGAAGGTGCTGGGTCCCTCCCCCACTTGCAGCTCACTGGATAAAGAAGACCCACAAGACCGTGATCCGGATCCAGGCTGCTCAATGCGAGAGCACTTGGCCTCTGAACGATCGCTTGGTCCCCCTGCAGTCTGCAGGCTGAGGGCACTGAAGCTGCAATGAGGAGGCAGGTGCAAAACCTCTGCCTTTGCTTCTCAGCCCTAGAGGCAGGGTTTTGGCCGGACCGCTTTTCCTCCATGACCTCACAAGTCCCACTGACCTAGTTCTGAACACTGCCGCAGCTGCCGCCAATCCCCTCATCTGAAGCTCCAGCCGCAGCTCGGCTCCTCCTGTCCATCCGCCTCCGGGGCTCAGCCAGGGCTTCAGGCCAGGCTGGTTTTGGTTTGCTGATATGGCTCCTCATAGCCGAGCTGACTTAAGTGGAAAGTATCTTTGTGTGCGTTTTGGAGTTCTAGGATTAATTTGGAGTCATATTTTATGGGTATTTTGGGGTGGCTATATGAGAACTGCGATATGTTGCTGCTCCTATGCCGCCACCTTGGCTCCGCCCCCCCCCTTTCACAGATTTTTACCCTTAAAATATTACATGAGATAATTTATGTGATGTGCCTTATAAATCTTACATAACTACATAAATGTTAGCTGTGATTTTTAAAAAAACAACTAATGAAGTCTTGCTCACTGTTTTAAACCCATTTGATAATAATTATGTCACTACTTTCCTTTAACATCTGGAAAGTCTTTTTCAAAGTGTAAACTTATAAGTCTTTTTATTATTCTTGCCTCATAAAAATTCCATGTAAGTGGATGTCTTTATTTAGCAATCCTCACTGAACTAGTCTATATTCAAGTACTTTGAAAGCAAGTCTCTATTCCTTAATTGTGACTAATTTTGAAATGACAATTTGTATTTGCTCTTCTCAGAGAGACAACACTGTCTTTTATATGTAATAAAATTCCTCATAGAAGGCAGTGTTTTTCAATATGTATTAACAAATTACAAATACAGTATAGCTATGAAGTCCATATAACAAAAATGACCAAATATTCTATGTACTTAGTCCCCACTGTCTAGAGTTTTTAGATTTTTCATGTCATCATGTAACAGTGGTTCCCCCTACATGGCATCAGTGATGTTACTCCCTAATAATAGCTAGCATTCATGCGCCACTATAAGGTGCGCAAAGTCTTTACATATGTGATTTCATTTGATCTTCACAATAACCCTGAGAGGCAGGTGCTATTATTATTCTTATTTTACAGATGAGGTTGAGAAAGGTTAAATGACTTGCCTAGGGTCATACAGCTAATAAGTATGAGGCAGGATATGAATATCTCAGAGTATATAGGAAGTAGCTACAAATATAAAACAAAAATCATGTCCGAAAAGACCAAAATAAAGAGTGAAATTAAAGTAGGAATGACATGTTAGTTTGCTACAGAGAATGTGATTTTCACCATGTAAATGGCTCACAGATGATAACGCCTAGCATTTACAAAGCACTTTAAGATATTTGCTTTAGAAATATCACTGAATTTGATTCTCAAAACAACCCTGGGAGGTAGGTGGTATTATTATCCCAATTTTACAGGTAATAAAACGGAAGTCATATATAGAGGTTAAATGATTTACCCTAAGTCGTACAGCTAATAAGTGTTTGAGGCCGGATGTGAACTCAGTTCTTCTGAATTCCAAGTCCTGTATTCTAATCACTGCACCACTTAGTGGCCCATGTATAGGTATTTTCCCACATTTTCTAACAGCATACACTTGCAATTGTGCTATGTAACTTTTAAATGTTAACTTACTTGAGCTGTCAGAATAAATGGCATCTTTCCCAAACATGTAGAGCTCTCCGTCTTTAGATATGACAGAACTACTTCCGTTATTGCATGCTGTATATACTACAATTTTTCCTTCCATTTTAATGATTTTTTTAGGTTTGTATGGTTTGGATTGCCGTCTGCTTTTAGCTTTAAAAAAGAAAAAGGTAAATAAATTAAAGTTAATGTGCAAAAATAATCTTGCAAACGAAACCAAGTATACACTATTAAAATCATTAATTAAAATATACTTTATTTTTATACTTACAATAAAAGCTAAGTCTAATAATAAGAAAGGGTTGAAGAATGGAAAAAGTATTTATATAGTACCTACTATGTGCCAGGCACTGTGAGAAGTGCTTTACAAATATCATCTCATTTAATATTTTTGCAACAACCCTGCAAGGTAGGTGCTGTTATCCTGTCCATATTAAGATGAAGAAACTAAGGCTAAGAAGTCAAAAAACTTGAACAGGGTAACCCAGCTAGTAAGTGAGGCCCAGTACTCTTTCCATTGTGCCACCTGGCTGCCCCCCCCACATTCCAGGGCTATCAACTGAAAGTTAGATGGGCACATTAACAGTATCTTGTCTGTCATTTTACAGAAGAAAAAAGCTGGTTCAGAGACATGAAGAGATTTGCTGATGGTGACCCAAGCAGTATAATGGAAGAAATGGAATCTGAATCCAGATCTTTTAACTCTGAGCCCAGGGCACCGTGAATCCTCATAAATACTTCAGAATGGACAGGGAACAAACAGGTAATGGGCCTGTGCTGTCATCAGCACGGAAAGTTCCCCAGTAAGGAAACTCCCTCTACTAGCACATGTCAGCACCTACTCTGTAACTTAGTGTCAGACCATTTCCTAGAGCACTGATGTGTCAAGACACTTGCCCAGGGTCACGGAGCTACTTTATGACAGAGGTTTCCTAGCTAAAGAAACCTAGACTAAACTTCCTATCACTCTAGAACAAAGGTTCTCAACCTGTGGGTTATGTTCAATTCGTAACAATGAAAATACATCCTGCATATCAGATAGATTCCTAATAGTAGCAAAATTATAGTTATGAAGTAGCAATGAAAATAATTTTATGGTTGGGGGTCACTACAACATGAGGAACTATATTAAAGGGTCGCGGCATTAGGAAGGTTGAGAACCACTGCTCTAGAATGTCACCAGCAATTATAATTCCTTGATGAACACCAAAGTTATACATACTTTTTTATAGCCAGGCAAAAAAATAAGCTTTTATACCATAAGTTTATCAAGCAAATAAATAATAAAATACAAAGTATATTCATTAGGTTTAAGAAAATTTTTATTAAGAACGAAAAATAATTTTAATTAAAAAAGAAAAATGCCTAACAATTGTAAAAAATTTTAGATCATTTATACATTTTATCTTTAATAATATCATATTTTAAAAGCAAACCCTCCTGCTAAAATATTATCTGATATTTTCGGCATAGTAGTGATTATGAATTTTTCTATTTTACAACATTTCACAAATCAGTAAAAAGAACAAGCAAAGTAAACATAATCCTAATGGGATAATAAACTTGTTACATTAATAACTATTCATGGAATTAATATATTCTCTGATAAAATTAAATTCATACTATTTCCACAGTCAACCAACTTACTTGACTCTCCATCTTCTCCTTTACTGGCAGATCCTGTGAAGAATATGCTTCCATCCTCTGCAACTAATAGAGCATGGGAACCATCATGGCCGACTGAAAACTGAACTATCTTTGGAGATTTAGTAATTGGCAGTTCAACCCATTTTCCTGCTGAAGGTCCACCTTGTTTAATTCCTAGGCTCTGGTACTTGCCGGTGTAATATATCTTGAGAGAAAGGAATTACATTATTTTGGAATAACTCTTAGCATTTGAAATAGAACAAAGTTATATAATAATCATAATTTAGGTTTCAAGTCAATCAACTAGATTTTAAACTCTTTTATTTTAAGAAAGGAAAAACAATAAAAAGCCCCACTAACTTCGTAAGTAAAACTACACAGTAAAACTAATCAAAAGCATTACCTATGTTAGATTGTTGTGAAGTGTATTAAAGAGAAGGTAAATATGTGTGTGTTCAAAGGAATAAACATTATCTATATTTTGTTTAGGCCACACATTTTATTTCCAAAAATATATTGAAAACCGTAACAGTAAAACCTTTATAAAATTCTGAATCTGAAAAACTGTGATCTTCAAAACTGCCTTTATTTTATTATTCATTCTCATTTTCCAAACTATATATCTCTAAAATGCAGACTCCATTAAACAAGAGAATGAGTAAAAGAAACCATAAGACCTTTAAGAACTGAACTTCAAGGGACAGAAGAATATATTACGGTTTTAAAGAAGTCCCAATGGTTCTCAGGGAGCTAGCTGGTTCAGTGGATAGAATGGAGGACTTGGAATCAGGAAATCCTGATTTCATATTTGGCCTCAGACACTTACTATTACTTGAACTTGGGCAATTCACTTAAACTCTCTGTACATCAGTTTGCCCACCTGTAAAATGGGAAAAATAATAGCACCTACCTCCCAGGGTTATTGTGAGGATATGAGAGAATATTTGTAAAGCTCTTTGCAAATCTTAATGAAGATGCTAGCTATTATTATGAAAATGCTAGCTATTATTATCTAAGGACTTTCCCATAAGTTACAAAAGGTCTCTAACCATTCTGAATCATGTCTTCTTTGGTTTATCTTCCCCTTCCCACTCCATAAGTGTGGGTGTACCATCCCCAAATTCCTTCGGCTTTTATATCTCCATGGTTTCAAAGACCATTTCTATGCAGGGGGCTCCCAAATCTTTAATTCCATTCCCAAACTTTTCTCTGAGCATTAGTTCTGTATTCCCAGCTACCTACTAGAAATCTGTATCAGGGTATCCTGATGACACTTTAAATTCAATCTGTCCAAAAGTAAACCCACTCCTTTATCACCCCTAAACTTACAGTTCTGAATTAACTCAGTCATTGTTTTTGGTGGTATCTCTATTTACTCGACCACCTAGCCTCAAACTCTGGAGCAATTTTTGACTCTCCCATTCCCTTGCTTTCCCACAGCCTATCAGCTGGCAAGTTCTTTCACTTCTGCTATCACCTAACATCCTTCCCTCCTATACCACCACACTAGCTAGGTTCTTGTTACTGTTAATTCATAGTTTAATTGTCTCTTCAAATGGACACTGCCTCTCTTCTCTCTCTTTTCCAAACCATCCTTCACATGCTGCTAAATTATTTTCCTAATAAGCAGATCTGATGACATCCCTTTCTTAAAAACTTTAATTGACTATTTACTGAACAAAAATGCACAATCCTTAATGTAGTATTCAAAGTTCAATACTAGCCCAACCTTCCTTTCTAGGCTCATTTCACCCTACTCTCCTTGGTGCACACTTCATGTTCCAGACAACTCACACTATATCCTCATGTATTTTCCTACTGGAATTACTTCTGTCCAAAACCAGTATCTACCTGACAAAATCTTTCATTCTTTTCCTTTAAGGGTTAGGTAAAATTCTTCTACCTCTTCTGGTCTCTCGAGTTGAAAGTAAGGTGTTCTCAAATCTCTAATTACACTCTATGTGACCACTTTTAAGCACTGAATCATATCTTAATTTATTTTATAATTTGTAGCGTAATTATTTTATTATTTCTCATTGGTCTTAAGAACAAGGCCCTGTCCTAAGTCCCTTTCTATATCTATAGCCTCTTGGTGATCTCATCTACTCCACAGGCTCAGTTATAATCTCTATGTGATTGCTATCTATATCTGCATACATTTATGCAAGTCTCAAATCTTATCCAGATTTATTCGTTTCTCCTCCAAAACAATCTTTTATCACAAATTGGCTGCTGGGTATCTCTTAATTAGGTGGTGTTGGGCACATACATTCTGACTTTCAAGTTCGTCTGTAAAATGGAAATATTTACACTCATAGAGTGTATCGCATAGAGCTATGGTGAGAGAAACACTTTGCATACTTGGAAATGCTACAGAAATATATAAAAGAAACAGTGTTTTGTAGCGTAAGCCTTAATAGCTTTTAAACTGCACTAAGACTTTTGAGATAACCTATGTTCAGACACAGAGGAACTGAGTTCAAATAGCAGCCCTGACTTCTATTACCTGCGTGACCTTGAGCAAGTCACTTTCCTAATTGGGCCTTAGTTTCACTATCTGCAAAATGATGGGGTTTAACTAGAAAGTCCTTTCCAACTCAAAATCTATGATTCTATCATGTCCACATGCTTGCCACAACTGCATTTCAAACTCAACCTAACCAAAAGGGTGCTTTTTATCTTCCACCCTAAGCCTGTCCTCCAAATTTATCAATTTTTGTTGAGGACACCATAGTCCAACTTTTTAGTCACCCAAGTTTTCATCTTAAGAGTCATTTTTTGATTTCTCCTCCCCTCTGCATTCCTTATATCTCACTGACTATAGTCAATCATTTGCCAAGTTTTGTTATTTCTACCTTTTTGACATCTCTTATATCTATCCTCTCCTATGACCATTATCCTGTTCAGGCCATCACTTTTTACATGGAGTACTTAAAACGTCTCCTAATAATTGGTTTGCCTATGTTGAAACAGCTGTAGTATGATAAATTAAACAGAGAGCAGGCCTTGGAGTCAGAAAAGCTAGCTGCGTTTCAAGTCCTAGTTCTGTGACCCCAGGCAAGCCACAATTCTCAGTGCTCTAGGAAACTCTCTAAGACTCATGTACAGAGAAAGGTACTGACCTGCACTAGTGAAGTGTCATTGCTTTTGTCCCTACCTCTATTTCTAGTCATTCCTCTCTCCAATGTTTGGACTGCTTACGAGAGTTGCCAAAATAATCTTTAATGCACAGGACTAATATTCCTCATAGGATTCATTCTTCTGCAAAAAGTCTTCAGGTACTTCCTGATACCACGCAGATAAACTACAAACTCCTGAGTGTGACACTTAACGCCCTCCACAATTTGGCTCCCACATACCCTGCTATACTTATTTTATATACTTTCTTCCATGCATTCCATGTCCCAGTCAAACTGGCCTACTAAGATGTTTCCAGGTATCAGCATTCCATCTTACATCTCCACGGCCTTGTCAAACTCATCCCTCATAATCAGAAGTCACCTGCCATTCATCACTCTGAATCAGTGTCTTTCTCTGAGTCTAAGCCATATCTCCATGCTACATACTCAGTAATCATCCCTACCTAGATTATCACTGTTCTCTCCATCTTATCTGTGTAAATATTTACTTATCTGTATACACCCTCCTCCGACAGAAGGAAAGCTCCATGAAGAGAACAATTTTATTCTTTACTTTGTGTCCCTGGATTCCAAGACAGTGACATCTACTTAATATGTGCTTATTGAACTGAATTTTTCATCTTTGTGTCCTTAGACTAGTAAAATAACTTATTTGTAAGGGCTTAATAACAAAGATTTAATTTATTATTAGATGGCAAACTCCAAAAGAGCAGGAAACTACTCTGACCTCACCCCTGTTTCTTTCCCTTTGTCCACCACGTTTCTTTGCACACCGCAAATGTTTAGCGCGTTTTAAGAATGAACACACATGCAGAAGCACATATTGCTTCCTATAAAGATCTGTAGAATTATTTCTATTATTGTGTGAACTACTAAAAGTAAGTCTTAGAGATTTTTTAAGGCTTACATTTATGTGGGAAACTATAATTTGCAAAGAACTTTCCTTTTAAACCCTGTGGAGTAGGCAATGTGATTATCACAATCCTCATTTTGCCGACGAAGAAACAGATGCTGAGATGTTACTTCCTTACCATGAAGCAAAGCCAGACCTCAGAACATCCAAGTCTTCACTGTTCTTTTCACTAAAACAATAATTTTTCACTCTATCATGGCTGCCTCTCTGTAAATTACTGCAGACTGAACTATAACTTGAGAACATTTACTGCTAACCCTTCCCATACACCTATAGCCCTAGCTATATATTCCTGAACAAGACATGAAGTAGACTGGTCCATTATTATCACTATTTTATAAACATTAATGCACAGAAAGATAATTTATCTAATAAAATCAAGATTTTTAAAAAAATAAAGTTAAAATTATAACCCAGATCTCCTCACTCATGACCCTATTTCTCTCTACCACATGATCATATTTCTTAAAAGAGCCATGTAGCATTGTAACAACCATTATATATTATTATATACAAAGACTAACCTTGTTTTGGAACATGGTCTATAGCAAGTCCAATGAAACAAAGTTCTATTGTGTTTCATAAATCTAGTATTTTATGATGGGCACATTTTTTCACAAGTACAACTACAAAACCCTTATTCTTTTGTATTTCAAAATATTTCAATATGCTTTAAAGTGATGAATAATCATTTCAAAACAAAAAATACATGAGTAAAACTGAATATCCACTCATTACTTTATAACCCATCCTTCACGTTAATGAGTTATAACCATGTACATCAACACAGAGAAATATTCTGAAAAGCAACGATTGAAAACTTATGAATACTACTTCAAACTGTGCAGTAATGAAAAATTGTTATAGAATACATTCATTCCTTAAAGCAGCTAAATAAATGTCATTGCTTTGTTGATTTCCAAATAAATAACATACCTTTCCACTAGCAGTTTTCATAAGTGCAAACTCACGTCCTGCACCCAGTACGGCTGACTCCTCATCAAATCCTGTACCTTTAAATTAAAACTTTAAAATTAACATATGTACAAGCAATTAATAAAATAATTTAAGATTGCAAGTGCTCTTTTGCTTCTAATAGAGATCATATTTATGGTATGTCATAAATAGGAAAAAAAGGATAAATTTTTCATAAGTAAGAAAATATTATGGCACATATAATACTTATACTTTAGCTAAGAGTTAGGGTTAGGGAACCTGCAGCCTCAAGGCCACATGTGGCCTTCTAGGTCTTTGGGTGTAACCTTTTGCCTGAGTCCAAGTTTTAAAGAGCAAACCCTTTTCTTAAGGGGATTTGGATTCAGTCAAAGGGCTACACTTGAGGACCTAGAGGGCCACATGTGGCCTTCAGGTTGCAGGTTCCCCACCTCTGAAGTAATTACATAAAAACAGAAAACTTTAAATGGATCTTTATTTGAAAATTTTTCCTATGAATAAAGATGTTTTTTTTAATCTACATTACTAAAATATACAAAGCAAATCAATGATTGCAAGTTTTTATCAAAGTAAAAAAAAAAACATTAATTCAAAAGGGTATGACTTGCATTGCATCTCATGTCACCAAGCTGAGACCCTGATAGCCAGGACAGGCAGGCAAACCCAAATTCTCAGCATACAGAACATATTTTGCTTTAGAAATTTTTTTATGAGGAAAAGGTAGTGCATACTACTTCATCTTACTGAGACTGAGCCCTGAAGATATTCTGTGACTAAGTTAAATTGTTGTTTTTTAAATGATAGAAAATTTTATGGCTGTGAAAATCTCAAAAATCAATTCAAGTAAGGAAATCCTTCTGGACATTATCTAGTTCCTAAGACTTTGCCTCCAAATCAAACTCTCTTAAGATATACACAGTGGTCCCTATATTTTCACTCCATAATTCATTCTAGTAATAAGTTTTCTTTTGTAAATTCTGCTATGCTTCCAACTTAAGTAAACTTTCTTTTGTGATAGAATTTAAATTTTGTACTAGTCCCAATAAAAACAGTAGTTCTACTATGCCACAGACGGCAATGCCAAGAAATACACAAGACAAAATCTCAATAAAACTCATGACTTCAAATGTCTTCGAGTAAATCTGAAAGTATGAATAACAAACAAAATGAATTAGAGAGACTAAAAGAGAGACAAAGTTGACCTACTAGTCATCATTGAAATTTGTTGCATAAATACAAGTATACACCTGTTCAAAAGGAACACTATAGGTAAGAGTGAGGGTTGAGGAGTGTTTAATGATAAGAAAAGAATCTGAAGGGAGAAAATTCAGGAACCAGAAACATAAGTACAATGGAAAGATTTTGGAAAAAGAACAAGAGAGGTTACTTCAAAATTGACATTAGAACATCTACCTAAACAGTTACCTAGGGGAAAAACTAGGAGAAATTAGGGAAAGGAATCACAGTCTGGTACATAGGCAAGCTATGATAATGGTACTCTGCACTCCAACGAATATCAGCAAAAGCACTTTTCCTGACAAAAAAAGAGCAATTAATAATGTAACTTCTTGACTTGCCTTAATGATAAATACATCCTTTAAAAGCTAAGAGGAAGCAATTAAGGGAATTTCTATTCCAGATTATCACCAAAAAGGAAGAACGGATTGCTGTGTGTAGAAACATTTCCCCCTCCTTTCTTAAAGGGTAATAATTTGCATTAGAAAAGGGAAAACTCTGGCACAGTTTAACATGTACCTTACAGTTAAAGAAAGGGTAAATTCTAAAAACATCAAGGTGTTTTCCAAAAGGACAAGCAGAATAAGAGAGATGTTAAAAAACAAAAGAAAATCAAGAAAAACAGGAAGCTCTCAATAGTTAAATTCTAAAGATTCAAAGAATATTCAATGATGGCAGATTGAGTAGGGTAAAAAAAGAACAATTTTAATGGACAGAGAAGTCACCAATCAGTTTTTTTCAATGTACAAAAAATGAAAACGGCAAATAAAAAATGAACACAAATGCACAGAATAACCCTTTTAAAATAGCTTGAGGCAGGTAAAACTCAGAATGAATTAAAGCTGGCAAGAAAAGGTAATAAAAATTATTGTTAAAAAAAAGCCACACTGGGAAAAAAGAAGAGGCTCAAAGAAAGAATAGCCTGCTTTCTGGATGGATGCAGTAATAATGAACAAAGAAGAATAGACAGAACTGTTCAACTCTTATTTTCCTTGTATTCTCTACCAAAGCAAAAGATCTTTGCAGTGGAAAGAACAAAATTAGGATTGAGGATTCATGATAAGTAGGAATATAGTAAGAATACTTAGCTGCCCTAGATAAGTTCTAGTCATCAGTCCCAGATGAACCATATCTTAGACAGCGTACTGAAAGAACTGGCAGACAGATTGTTGAACCCTAGTGTTGCAGAAGAGGGGAAAATGTGGGTTCAATTTTCAAATAAGGGAAAGGAATGGTTCTTGCCTTATACAAATCAGTAAGCGTGACTTCAGTCCCTGACAAATTTCTAGAATATACTGTTAAAGGGAGAGTTGGTGAACATTTAGAAAAGGAAGTGGTGATGACTAAGTGCGAGTACGACTTCATTATGAACTTTCCTTTTTGTCTTTGTATTGCCAACACCTTGCACAGTTCTTGACGTACAGCTGGGTAGCTAAGTGGCACAGTGGACAGAGCACCAGGCCTGGAATCAGGAAGATCTGAGTTCAAATCTAGCTTCAGACGTTTACTGTATAACCCTGGGCAAGCCACTTAACCTTGTTTGTCTCAGTTTCCCTATCTGTAAAAATGAGCTGGAGAAGGAAATGGCAAATCACTCTAGTATCTTTGCTAAGAAAACCCCAACTGGGATCACAAAGAGTCAGAGACAGCTAAAAACAAAATTTTATTAAGTGCTGGTTGATAGACTGATCAAGAATAGACTGTGCCAGGACATATTCCATGTCCTTTTTTCTTTCTGAAAGGTTACTAGAGGTAGATGAGAGGAATGCATTAGATATAGTTTACCTAGATTTTAGTAAAGAATTAAAAAAAAAACTCCTATGTCATTCTTGGGGACAAGAAGCTGACACATTGAAAAAAAAAGAAGCTGACATATTGGCTAAAAAGTTTTATAGTTAAATGGACTATGAATTGACTACATGGCAAAACATAAAAGAGTAGTCATTTATAGTTCTATGTCAACTTGGAAGAAAGATAGTGGAGTGGAGTGTCCCAAGGATATATGAATCTAATAATAATGTTTAATTTTATTATCCATGTCTTGGATATGAATGAAATGCATATCAAATTTGTGGATTACACAAAACTATAGATAATAGTTGATTTTAGTTAAAATGCTGAATTATAATATCAGGATCTAATGAAATTTAATAAAGATAAATGATTCTTCCAATTCTGAAAAAAAAAAAATCAACTTTGCTAGTACAAGATGGGGGTATGGGGAATGATCAGGCAGTCATTAGTCCGAAAAAGATCTATACAGATGAACAAATAGACAGTGACACAAAAACTCTATATATGTCCAAAGTATGATCTGGCAGGCAAAGTATCTAATGTAATCTTAAGACAATGGTTTAGCGTCCAAAGTTTGGAAAACGCTAGTCCTACTATATACCATGTCCTGTTCAGACCACATCTGGAGGAATGTATGTTTTAGGAGGGACACTGATAGACTAGAAACCATTCAGAAGAGGGGCAAGTAGGATGGTGAAAGGTTCACGCCATATAAGTAATGTCTGAAGAAACTAGGGATGTTTCACTTGGAAGAGAGAGAAGATTTAGGGAAATATAACACCTATCTTCAAATATATGAAGGGCTGTCACATGGGAAAAAAAATGAAACTTGTCAGTTTGGTTCCACAGAGAAGAATTAGGAGCAATGTGTTGAATGTGCAAAAGAAGAATATCTTAAGGCTTGACGTCAGGAAAAACATCCTAACAATTTAACTGATTCAAAAGTGGAATGGGATGCCTTGGAAGTCCTGAGGACTGCTAACTAGAGATATTCAATCAAAGGACAGAGGAACACATATAAGAAGAAGTCATATCATAAATATGGAGCAGCAAGGTGGCACAGCAGATTAAGAGTACCGGAATCATGAAGACTTGAGTTCAAATCCAGCTTCAGACACTAACTAGCTATGTGACCCTGGACAAGTAACTTAATTTCTGTTTGCCTCAATTTCTTCATCTGTAAAATGGGGATAATAAGAGCTCCTACCTCCCCAGCTCATTGTGAGGATCAAATCAGATGATAATTGTAAAGTGCTTAGCACAGTTCCTGGCACATAGTGAGAGACATAAAAAGTTAGCTATTACAAATATATTACTAATTCTAATGGGATAAAATATACATGGTACTTTTGTTCTGATATAAGTAGGGCTAGTTGCCAACTGGACCACTTCCAAATTTTAGTCTCTGTGACTACAGAACTCACACAGATTTTACATATGAAAACCCTTATGCCATACTCTTAAGCACATATAAATCCTAGATTTCATTTAGGGCTACAGAATTATTCCCAAATATCAAACTGCTGGGTTATAAGTATTTTAAAATGTTTTAAAAGAGAAGGTAGTATTAAGAATCAAAGTAGCTGGCAGAGTGATCTTCATTGTACAATCTTACTTATAATGTGCAAGTCTTTCTCCAGATCAAATAAGGAGATGCCACAGGCATGTAAACATTTTCTGGCAAGTTTGAGCTGCAATTCTTGCTGAAGTACAGGTTCAGTGCTTGTTGCAAATATTCTAACGACGAAGCCATCCTAAACAAAACAGAGTATTCAAAGTATTAAATACTGCATAATTAGTCATAAATTCATCTGGATAAAATGTCTATCTGGTCTAATAACTCAAACAGAATTTATAAATGGGAAAACTATCAATCACACTGGAATCTCAATAAAAAGCTGGCCTTAGAGCAGCAGTTCTCAACCTGTGGGTCGTGACACCTTTGGGGGTTGAACGAGGTTGCCTAAGACCAGAGGAAAACACATGTTTCCGATGGTCTTAGTAACAGAGACACCGCTCCTCTATCTGTCTCCATGCAGGTCCGCCCACATACAGATATGCCCATGTATGAGTATTAAAGGGTCGCGGCATTAGGAAGGTTGAGAACCACTGCCTTAGAGTAAATGCTGCATGACCACATTTTAAAGGTGAAAGTAAATTTTAAGAGGTTTCTCTTAAACTTCTCTTGATACTTCTAATAATTAACTCACTTGGAAAAGGTTCAAATTAAAATTGCTTTGTAAGTTCCACACTATGAGGGAGAGAGTACTTTAGGCTCTTGTACCAGATTTAGTTTTCAGCTTATAATCACCATTCCCTTTAGAAAGTATACAAAATCAAATATTTGTTGACTGTCGTTACCCCTGTAAGATGAAGATATATGGATATGATTTTATACTTCTCTTAAGAATAATTTCAATGTTAAAGACACAGGCCCAAATATGCTGATACATACTTTCTGGGGCAATAAGCAGATAGCACCTTGTAAATTCTTAGTGAACAATTTAGGCAGTAAGAAAGAATGAATGAATATGCCAAGTACCGTGCTAGGGACTGGGCTTGCAAAGAGTCTTAAAAGTATACAAAATTAAATATTTACTATCCTTACTCCTGTAAAATGAACATATATGGATATAATTTTATGTATCTCTTAAAAATAATTTCAACACTAAAGACATAGTCCCAAATAGACTGAAACATATTCTTAGAGGTAATAAGCAGACCACAGTTTGTAAATTCCTAGTGAACAACTGCAACAACAGGGATCAAAGAATGAATGGATGAATAAGCATGTATCATTCATTTACTATGTGCCATGCACTATGCTAGGGGCAGAGGATACAAAGAAAAGTAAGACGGCATATGGAAAAGCCTCCGTGCTGAACTGAACTTCCAAAAGAATATTTATAGAGCTATAAAAAATAATAATGAAAGTTATATAGAAGAACAAAGGTCAAGAACTGTGAAGGTAATAATGAAGAAAAGTGGGAAGGAAATAAGCAGTAATCATTAAATACTTTGGCACTGGTTAAAAAATAGATGTCATTCACTGGAATAGATTTCATATATAACATAGAGAATTTTTTTTTAAAAAAGCACAGCAGCTGTTTTGGGGTGGTGGGTAGGGGAAAGATGGGGAGAAAATCTATAAATTGAAATCTCATGGAAATGAATGATATAAACTAAAAATACACAAAAGTTAAAAGAGACCTCAGAAATCCGACCCATCCCTGAACGGGATTCTCATTTATGCTGTCCCGGAGATGTTCACCCAGCTGTTAGCTGAAGACCTTTAGTGGAGGTCTCTTGAGGTGATGCATTCCACTTTTGGACAGCTCAAATTATTAGGAAATTGTCCTTTATTTTATTTTTTGTAGCTCAGTTTTTGAGAGAATTGTGGTAATTGTGTGAATCAAACAGACTCCATCTTGTAAAACTGACTCCATTTTGAAACCTAAGTTTCATTTTTCTGAAATTCCACCTGCTTGCTAATTGTGGGAATTGAATGAAATCCTGTTTCACATCCAGAAAAGTCCACCTGCTTGCTTTCCTTCCTCCCTACTCTCAAAACTCACTCACCCCCCACTCAGAAAGTGCTGGCCTAATCTTTCCTCCAATTGGAAATCAGATTACCCAATCTTGTATCCAGGTTTATATAATTTTCTTTTGATGCACAAAAATCTACTTCCCCCTGTATTCAGGGTCCAGTGTCAAGCTGCAGAGGCCTAGTCCCAACTTATTATGCAATTGGTGTGTGTGGCTTAATAAATCAATATTCCTGGAATCTTTTAAAAAAATAATTAATTAAATAAAATAAAAAGCACAGCAGCATAGTATTTGATCCCAGTTACTAGAGGAAGTACTCACTATTTGAGGACAATTCCTAGGAAAGTTAGACATCAGTTTGGCAGAAGTCAGATTTAGACTAATACCTCATGTCACCTGTCACAGTGATAAGCTCCAAATGACAGATGACAAATATAAAGTCATATCATAAACAAATGAGACCAAGAAAGAAATTACCTGTCAGATTTATGGATGGGGAAATAGATTATGAATAAACAAAGAGAATCACAAAAAATAAAGTGGACAATTTTTATTACATAAAATTAAGCAAGTTTTGCACAAATCAAATGTAATAAACATTAGACGGGAAATAGGAAACAATCTTTGTAACAAGTTTCTCTGATAATAGTCTCATTTCCAAGACAGATAAGGAATAGATTCAAATTTGTAAGACTAAATAAAAATATCTGTAAGACCGAGAGTATTCTTTAGTCTTTATGAAAAAGTAGTCCTCAAAGGAAGAAATATAAGCTATTAACAATCATGAAAACACAGCAAATTATTAATTCAAGAAATTCTCTGAATCATTAAGAATTAGAGAAACGCAAATTAACTTTCTGATGCTTCTTCAAACCTATCAAACTAGCAAAAATTACAAAAGAAAAAGATGATAAATGTGGGATGATTTATGACAAAACTGGTGCACTAGTGTACTAATATTAAAACTAGGAATTGGTCCCACCATTCCGGAAAGCAATTTGGAACTCTATAACCTGAACATAACCAAACTGTGCATACCCTTTAACACAGCTATAATACTAGGCCTATTAAGCCTAAGCTTCAAAGAAATAAAAAAAGTAAAATAAAAAGCATATACATAAATATTGCTATAGTAGCTCTTTTTCTGGGTAACTAAAATTGGAAACTAAGGAGGTGCCCTACTGGGGAACGCAAATTGTGGTACACAATGTAATAGAAGATTATTATGACAATGAGGCAATGAACAATTTTAGAGGAAACTATGAACTTTTATGTCTTAACGCAGAATGAAGTTAGCAGAATTAGAACAATTTATTACATTGATAATATTACAGAGAAAATTAACTTTGAAAGACTTTAAAATTCTTATCAGTGCAGTGCTAGACCACAAGTCCAAAAGAATAAAGATGATATACTCTGCTAACCTCCTCACAGAGAGATAGTGATAGACTTGAAATATACAGACAGACATCTTCCAATATGGCTAATGTAGGAATTAGTTTTGCCAGAGTATACTGACATATGTTGAGGGATTTGGTTTTTGGGTGGTGCAGTGGATAGAATACTGGGTCTGGAGTCAGGAAGATCTGAATTCAGTGATGACTTCAAATGTTTAATGGTGACCCCGGGCAATTCATTTAATTCTATATGCTTTAGTTTCCTCAAATATAAAATGGAGATAATAACAGTACCTACTTTTACAGGGTTGCTGTTAGCCAAAAATGAGATATTTATAAAGTGCTCAGAATAGTGCTATGTAGTAGGTGCTATATAAATGCTTCTCCCTCCCCACCAAGTCTATTTTTGAAATTTGTTCAATGAGAAGTGAGGGGGAAGTGAGAGGAGAGAGATACATATTTTTTTATATCAGTGAAAATTTTTTTTTATAATAAAAGCAAAAGAATAGTAAGGCCTGATGTTCCTTTAGGTACAGCATCAGTTATTACTCCAAAGGTCAGAGATTCAAAGAGTACAGGGTAACAGATGTTAAGTTCCAGTGGGCAAAAGGAAGTAATAGGTTTAGATGGTACTATCTGACAGGTCCCCTTTGACTGGAAGGATTGTAGTTGACTGCAATAAATGTTGCTACCACTTTCCCTCTGTCTATTTCTTTTGTGTCCCTGAGGTTTTCTAAATATAATTTTTCCCCTTTCTTCCCTCATTCTTTCTCCCGCATTTATTCTCTTGCTATCATGTTCTCTTCCTTACTCTGTGTTCTTTTCATGTCTTTTCTCCTTACTATAATATTAAGAGCACTCGATTTGGAGTCAAAGAAACTTGGATTTGAATCCCACAGGTGCTACATACTGGATTTGTACTTATTTCCTCAACTGCAAAATATAAGTCTCTTCTAGCTTTAAAGTTTATAAACCTAACTTACTTTCTCTCTTTGTTATTTTTCTTTATCCTTTAGTTGGCCTTAAAATGAAAGCATAAAATATCATAAATTCAGCGGTAAAGGGGACCTTAGATACAATCTAGTCTAATGCCCTCATTTTTTAAGTCAGTATAATCGTCCCTGGGTAATTACCTGTCCACAGTCACACAGATACAAGTGGGAGACCCTCAGTCCAGGTAGTTTTACTCCACACTCAATATTATTTCCATTATTCCACTGTATATTTCTTGAATCTAATTGCTTTTGTCTATTTTTAATTTTAAAAGCAAGTGAATTTAATACTTCACATTTCTACAGACAAAAGAAAAAAAGGCTAGACTTAAAAAATTATGGCAACTTAAAAACATGAAAAGAACATTATCAGCCTATCTTATAGGTGTTCAAATACTACTGAAAAAATTTAAAATTTAAAATTAAAATTAAATTAAAATTAAATTAAAATTTAAAATTTAAAAAAGCTAAAATTTAAAAATGCTTAATCAAGAAGTAGTCTAGGTCTGAGCTCAACAGATTTGTTAATATTACAGTAATAAAGCACATTATTACCACTTAATTAAAGATGACAAAAATCAAGTTTATATATAACTACTATGATTATGGGGAAGCTAGGTGGTAGAGTGGATGGAATGCTGGGCCTGGACACAGGAAGACTCATGTTCCCGAGTTCAAATCTAGCCTCAGACACTTCCTATCTGTATGACTCTGGACATGTCACTGAAACCTGTTTGCCTCAGTTTTCTCATCTGTAAAATGAGCTGGAGAAGGACATGGAAAACCATGGTATTTTTACCAAGAAAACCCCATATGGGGTTACAAAGAGTCAGACATGGCTGAAAGCAACTCAACAACAATTTGTCACTTTTATTTCATTCATTCAATTTCTTTCCTTATGTTTGGAATAGTTTGGACCAATGATGTTAAACTCAAATAGAAATGGAGGCCCCTAATCCAAACATAAAGATCTCTGCAGGCCATATATTGACTGAGTTTTAAAATGTAATGTGATCTATGTTTTACTTATTTTGTTAAATATTTCCTCAATATACTTTAATTTGGTTGGGGACCACACTTGGTTTTCTGAGGGAAAGACCATAGAAGAATGTGAGATACAAATGAAGAAATGGCATTTTGGTGAAGGTACTCTATAACTCGAAGGTGCTTACTTTTTTTCAGTTAAAACAAGTAGACAATAACAAAGTCATGTGCTTCAAGAATTTAAAACTTCTTTAAAATTGATTTCAAACATAACTGAAGGATCCTTAGGGTAAGTTTAAGTTTTACTTGTCCAAGCTATGCCCAAAAGTGAAAACTTCATTGTCAAAAGAGTTTAAATTAAGTCAGAAACCATATTCAAATATTTTTGTTTTGTTTTTAAGTGAAAGCATGTTTTTCAGTCTAGGTAAACAAGTCAAACACCATTCACATTTTTTGCCTTCCCCACCCTCTCTACCTGAAATCCTCTTCCTTCAAGGCACAAATGCCACCTTCTTCATGAAGCTTTTCCTAACCTCTTGATGTTGCTTTTCTATTACAACATTTTGTATGAATCTTTTCTTTGTTGCTGCCATATTCTCAGTGTCCAGGCCCCTCACAATGTATTATCCTCCTAGGAGGCAACATCTAGTTGCCCTAATTCTAATCTTTGTATTCCTAGCATCCAACACGACTCACACTCAGCAGACACATAAGAAATAGTCACTGGGTGGGATAGAAAGGGTTAAGCAGAAAATAATCTCCTTTTGATTGGAGAGAGATTTGTCCAATGAGATTGTAATGAATTGTATTTTCAAAAATAAGCATCTGCTCTGTAGGCTTCTCTTTTCTTGTTCCTTTTCTACACGCAGTGTTGCACAATGGTGGAATCACTGAACTGGGAATTGAAATATCCAGCAACTCAGTACTTTAGTATGAACTGGTTTCCTCATCTATAAATTTAGACTAATAATATCTGTAAGGACTGTACCTATCTCACAGGATATTACAAGGAAAGAAGCATGTAAATTGTAAAGAGTTAAATAAATGTGAATTATTATTATTTGTCTTCTGCTACAAATAAGAAAGGAAGCAGAAGCTTAAAAAACAGGAATTCTTTCAGAAAAAACAAAAACAAACATCATTTTTGATTAGTTTCAAAAAGGGTGGTTATAGGAATGATTCCCTAAATTAGAATATCCCATAACTTGTAGCTGAGGAAAAAAGTGTTGTAAAGGTCTATTGACTCCAATCAGTCTAAAACCATGTACACACCCTGGAAAGAAAAAACTACAAGATGAGATGGCAGGATAAGTTACAAATACAAACACACTCTAATTGGGGCTAATTATGAATCAAGTTGATATTAAGTAATGTCTAAGGATTAATAAGAGACGTATCAAATTGTAGGTGTGTTTCCTCATAAAGCTTATTCAGTTACAATCACAGCCTTTACAAAAATGATGATACTTAAACTTTCTTCTTCAAATTAAGCTGTGCATAGAAAGCCTCATCTAAATTTCAAAGGATATATACCTACTGCCCTGATCACGAAACTCGGACAACATAGCCAACTGTTGACATTTTTTGACAGGGATTTAACACCTTATGAAGGCTAAATCTACAGGGTAGGATGGAGCTAGTTCCATGGTGTAGACATTATATTAGATTTTATGTCAGAGGACTTGGTTTCAAATTCTGCCTTTGTTACTAAGTATCTACCTAGCTTTGGGCAAATCACTTAACCTCACAGGGCCTCAGTTTCCTCTTCTGTAAATTGAGGGATGCCTGGACTACATGATGTGACATCCTTCTCAGTTCTAAATCCATAATCCCATGATCCAAATGTAAACGTAGAAATAATAAAAACCTTATATTAGCATAAGCAAGGCCCTCTAGTAAACTACTGCAGCTATATATTCTTGATCAATAGTAGCCATTACCCATTGTAACCTTAGAGGAAGAGAGAGGAAGCAGCTTGTGTCAAGTGAGTCAAACCACGACCTCTACCTACCAATCCTAATGAAGATAGCTAAAAGCTTTGAAAAAAAATATTACCCCTTGACCACCAGTGCTACTTTCAGTTCAGGCCTCATAACAGCAATGATGGGAGCAATCACTATGGAAAAGAAGATTCATTTCCCACATCACGACTGATGCCAAACGTTGATTAATTGCCACCGATGCAAAGATAAGCCGAAGAGCTCAAAGAATGCCAGTACCCTCCAGACAACCAATACTACTTCCTGTCCAGTTTCACAACCATCCTCCCAGGAACGCAACCTGGTGACTGTTTCTGTTGATGCCCCAGCCCCTTGCTCTTTTACCACTACAGCTAATAGAGACCCAGAAAAGACGGTGGCAGTGTCAGAGAAGAGAAGAGGTCATATAGGAGAGTCTGTGAAGACAGAAATGACCGAACTTGAAAACCAATTGGACAGGAGATCAGAGAGAGAGAGGATAAGCTCTAGGTTTCAAGCCTGGGTGAATGGGAGGATAACGTACTCTCAACATCAATAGAGAAGTTAGGAAGGGTAGGGGGGAGAGATAATGAGTGCAGATTTGGACATGCTGAGTTTAAAATGCTTATGGGACCTCTATTCAAGATGTCAGTCAGAGATAAGAGACTAGAGGTCAGAAGAGTTTAGGGCTGGACAATAAGATCTGAGAATCATTTTGCAGAGTGATGATAATTGAAACCATAGGAGTTGATAATAATATCTATTGGAACAGTATAGAAAGAGAAGAAAAGAAGGTCTAGGACATTTCATTCATTCATTCTTCCCCCACGTAACAGTAATGAAAAAAACAAATAAAATAAGGAATTTCATTATATAATTTTCTGAAAATCAAACTTGGGTCAGATATGGGACTGAATAATACAATTAACCTCAGATAAAAAAAAAACTGGACCTATGATTTAATCAGTGTAAGGAACTCCTAATGAAATATTCCCTCTACCAAAGCAAAATGGTACCTCTTTTGTAACTTACAGTCTTAGAAATATTCCTGGAGTCACTAAAGAAGCTATGTGACTTGCCCAGGTTCACACAGTCGGTATATGTCAAAAGCAGGACTTGAAACTTGACTCCTCAGTTCTCAATCCTTTATGCTGCACTACCTATTAAGTACTAACATTTTTGTGCCTGAAAGGGCTGCATTAAAACTTTTAATACACATTTTTAAAAGAAATTAATGTTTTCCAAATAGTTCTAACAAAGAAAAAGCACTTTCAAATCATATCTTTTAGTTTCCTGCATATGTAAAAATTTAAAATGAAAAGAATCTAAACAGCTAACATTGTTGCTGAACGGCTATATGACAGCACTATATTATGAGTGATCCAGCTAATGATGTAAAGTACTGAGTTCTTCCAATAATAGTGTTATATTTTCATTCTTTCATTTACATACTTTTGGTCTTCTGTAAGGTTCTCTTTACAATCCAAGACTCACATTTTTGAGATAGCTTGCTAAGGCTGAAGATATAATAGGTAATTTTGGAATACAGCCAAAATAACTGGCATGGGCAGCCAAATATGAGACATAAATCTTTTTCCTACATTGTTTTTTCCCAGCAGTTCAAGTGCAGACCACATATTTTTGTCTAGAAGCTACCCATCAAGTCATTTTCCCTTGCAAAAATGCTAATTTAATTATAAAAAATTACTTACATCTCTTGAAGCAGCTATCTGATTAATATATTCTCCATCAGTGAATAAAATATTCTGTCCTTCTGTGTGGCAATCTGTACAGAAGGAAGAAAAAATAATTATATTATAACACAAAGACACAACCCAGAAGGGACCTTACTCCTCTGATGATGTCACCATGGGAGTTCTCCAAGGAATAAGTATAGGTTTTAACTCAAAGCAGACTGAAATTTATAATAAAGAATTCAACAAAATTAAAACAAGCTAATTCAGTAAATAATTCTATCTACAAATATTTGTGGTTTTAAAAATATTTCTTCAGTCTTTAATACTCAAAGATCTCAGTGTCAAACTACCTTCAAAATTAATTCTTATTAGGTATAGTCTGGTAGTATTCATGCACCATGATGAACAAGCGATAATTTTGATTATAATCATTGCAATACAACCACATGCGATGTTGGCAACAATCTACCCTTTCACAGACACCACTGTGGTTAGTGCCATTGAAAAATACTGGACTTAAAGCCTTTGTAATTGGGGTCTATCATTGTCCAATTACAGGTATCCCTTGTTTTATCGATGCATATATTTCAAAATCCAGCAACACTTCAGTTCTCTACAAATATTCATATTGGTAGCCTACACTCTGAAGTTGGGATTTTCTGTGAATCATTTCTTATATTTCCCAGTACTGTTCAGAATCCAGGATCCTTTCATTGGGAGTATGTACTCTACTTCTGTTTAAATAGTTATAATTTACTATTAAAAACAAGGTTCTATCATATTTTATCAGTAGTGTCCCTATCTAACATATGAATTACTGGAGTTTTAATCATATATTTTAAAAATATGCTATATATCAAGTCTGTTTATATAACAAGGGATACCTGTATTATAGAAGTACCAATGGGATCTGTATTAGTGATTGTTGTTGAGTAACATAGACCACAAGCAAACTTAGCTTCTTAAACAGACAGTATTCTTTTGGAAAAATAAATTTCAGCAAGCATAAAACACACAAACACACACACACTCACTCACTCTCTCTCTCTCTCTCTCAAAAATAACTGCTGACAACTGCACTATCTCTCTGTTAATCATGGTAAAAAAAAAAGGATATTACATTTCTAGCTGTACCTGAATCAAAGAAACACACAATTCCTTTCTTGGAATGCAGTAAAGGACCCCAAACAAGCTGGATTACTACAGACTTTTGCCCAGGAGCTAGCATACTTCCTTATTATAAATATGCAAAACACAGGCAGACCCTTACCCAAACAGAGAATTTCAGTGATCACAAACTGGAAATAGAAACTGGGAGACAAGGCCCACTGGAAGCCCAAGAGACTTGATAATCAAAGAGAGGAGAAATCGAAAGAAAGAGTTCCTATTCCACTGTACAGAATACAAAGAAGTACAAGAAAGATGCTTCTCAAGCTCTAAGCAGTAAGATTTTAAACTAAAAAGCAAAGAAGAAAAACTCATTATTTCAGGAACAAGCAGGGACAAGGAATGGCACGGCGCAGGAAAAGCAGCCCATCATCAGCCACAGACAATAAAAGGACATGGGGACACGTAATATTAAAGCTGCTCCTGGATACACAGAGTAAAGTGCCGATATGGTTAGAGCTTTACACACTCCAATAGAACCACAATGAACACTCTGGAATGCTGAGGAATCGCTCTTTTCATTATGGTATTTTGTGGTTATCTATAAAGGCCAAAATTTCTAGAGAGTGCATGGCTACAAGTGGCTGCATGAAGCTTAAGGAATTACTCAGTTAATACCCATTGTAAACATGTAGTTCACCAGCTGCAATCCTAACAGTAAATTCTTCTGTTCCTTGATTAGAAATCTAAAGATTACACACATCCCTGGTGCCACTTCCCACTTTTCCCCACAAAAAAACCTGACACTATCCAAAGAGGAGTTGAAGTGACAGTATCAGAAAAATGAAAGCAGCAGCTTCTTCTTGTTGAAAGGCTGAGTCTTCTTTCCAACAGCTTCAAATTTTCCTTTGTCCTTCTTAAAAGTGTAAGACAAGATGGATTTATTCTCCAAGAATGTTTCGAGAAGCTTCTATCAGTGCATAAGAAACAGAAGACTGGGGATTCCCCTCCCCTCCCCCCATGGACTTTGTTCCATTCTTCTCCCTAAATATTAGACGTGCATATGAAATATAAGTATTTAAAGCAACCCCTTCTGGCCTATAAAGCTTCATCTGACAATTACACCAAATACTGTTCAGAAGAATTCACAATTAATAACTAGATTATTCATCTTTATTTTCAGACAGTAAAAAGATAAAAACAATTCTGAGAGCTTTTCGAACAGGTAAGATGCGGTCATTCAAAAAGGAGACTTAGACAGAGGAAAACTCTATGATCAGAGGACTTGGAATAAAAGGAATCTTTAAATTTTATCTGAAATTGAACAGTAACTATCCAAAATAGATAGTTACTCTCTATTACAGAGAGTATATGAAACAGTGCTGAGTCTCAGTTGCCTTATCTATAAAATGTAAGTACAACCAGAAAAATAATTTTCCAAAATATCATTCAAATTAACCAATTGATATAAATATGTCATCATAGGAAATAAAATGTAACAAAAAGCATAGGGAAAAGTAGGCTCACAATGTATTCAAAATATAAATGCCACTTCACGGATAAAGATATAAATTCATACAGTACCAATAATTAAAATTTATGGTAAAAAGATCAATAGCTAAACTTTTTGGTAAAATGAATCAAGTCCCAGAAAGTCAGTTTGATAGACTAAAGTTTTCTTTTTTTAAAATGACTGTAGGACATAGATAAAAAAATTTGGAAGCCTTGCATACCTTTAACATTAATTTGTGGTTCCAGAAGCATTTTAAAAGAAAAATTTCAAAATATCCATTTGTCAAATAAAGTTTTTCAATAAAATCTTATTGTTAAAATAAAAAGAAAAATAAAGATAGAAGATGACTTGCCCAAGATTACATGGCAATCACTGCTACATTATTAGCAAGAATTTCAAAAAAGAAATTCAAATATTAAACCTCCTTTATTTTAATAGTTTAAATAATTTTTTCTAAAACATCAGGTTTTAGAAAGAGAATGATTTTAATATAAATTTTAATTAAAAAGCAATATCTTATATATAGTATTATATGTATGCCATAAATGTGTTTGGGTCAAATACATCAAATATACAAATTCTATCATTATTCAGGATGAAATAGTTCTGGAACCTGGTTTCAAACATATTTTTTTTTGCTAATGTTTCTTCATTCATACAGCTAAACAGTGTAACCCACAAACTTCTTATAAATCACTAAGATATAATATCAACACCAGAATAACATACCTGGCAATGTTACAGTACCATCTTGTTCCAGTGTTTCAGGGTTTATTCTTATGGCTGTCATGCTGTGATTATTCATATCTTTATATAACAAATAACCCTGACAATAACAAAACATTTTATGTGTTATAAAATATTTTTCATTTTATAAAACAAGTATCTTGTTTTACAGTTATATAAAATCATATTATATTCTTTGAGGATTATTATAAACAGATATTAGCTGTATCTATCTATACATATCTATAGCTATTAAATATACACAAAAGAACACATATGCATTTTAATAATGGGATAGATGTTACACTACTAAGCATATACTTAATCATTTGAACCAATAATAGGTACTTTCACTTGGCAAACACACACAAATTATGTTCAAGATTACCTAAGTTAATTTTAAAATAAGTCAGCATACAAATTAGCATCATAAGTTAACAATTATTTTGAGAAAAAGTGATTCAACACATCATAAGAGACCATTTAAAAGAATGAATAAAGTTATGGTTCTAGTTATAGTTATTGCTAAACTAAACTTGTCATCTTATAAAATAAGGTCTATTGACTAAAAGGCATTTTTTAGAAAATATAATAACATGTTTAGAAGAAATAGTAATCAGTATTTCCCAGTAGAATGTAAATTTGGGGGGGGGGGTTCCTTGTATTTCAACTGTTAAGGTAAATATTAATTATTCAATTCAGTGACAAATTTGAAAGGAGATAGCATTTTAGATTTTTAAAAAGATTTTATCATGAATTTGGTAAATTCAAATTCTAACTCCTAAGAAATAATTTTTTATAAATTTAGTGAGTTTGAAAAATTGCTATGAATGATTATTTAGATTACTTGCACAACAGATTTGAAACTAGTGAATTCACTGGGAAATCAACATAATCAGATACTTTAAAAGTAAAAGCATGTATCATATGTTGTTTTACTATATTTGAAACAAGTAAACTTTTTGAGGATGCAATTAAAAACAATTAAAGAATCTGTAATAATAGCTTCCCACAATTCTCTTCACAACACATTTAATAATAACTAAATCTCAAAACTGCTTGTTATGGAGATAATTTCACAAAATTTGTTCAAGTGGTTTTTAGGCAATATTTCTTTTAAAATGAATTTTACTTTTATAAATAATATCAAAAAGTTTATTTTTCCTTTTCTGATACATAAATATAAACTTTCTTTCCCCTAAAAATGCTTATAAAACAAAGAAAATATTAAGGGCAACAGAACAGTTTGCTGCACTAAGAATTTTATAGTTGACAAAAACAACAATTAGATATAGTACTTTTTTTCTTTTCCTATACTCGGAAAATGAGTATGTGTGATTTGTAACCAATAAGAGTCATACCCCTCCTTTAAATAAAGGAAGTATTTTGTTCATTTTTAATAAATGTGAACAATAAGGTTCTAAGATAAAAAAAAAAAGTTTGTCTTGCTTTAGACATTCTCCTACCTGAGCATACCCTAACCAAGACTTTTTTTCTTTTCTGTTTTTGATGCGGGATGTAGAATTGTATATATGGCCCTGTAAGATAACAAAAGTTAGTCTGACAATTATTAGAATGGCAGTTTTGTATGTTATCACTTAATCACGTAGAAATATTATAATGACTATAATGAGGGGAAAACAAATGAACAGAACAAGAATACAAAAATTGGAAAACATTTAGCATTGAATTTCAATTAGTAGGCTTTTAAAAGAATCACTCATCAGTACTACTAGATTAGAAGGTATTTTTAAAGTCAAGAAAGTCACAAAAAATATGAACAAACTTCTATTGTGGATTTTAACTACAAAGAGTACATTACCCTCACTGTTCCACTGTATCCAGAGCCAATTTTGTATAATCCATCCTTGCATAACAAATAGAGAAAAAAACCATCATTCTGAAGTAGGCATTGGTCATCTTCATCTACAGAAATTTCTTTCAAAGGCCACTTGTGCATCAATGCTGCCTTCTTAATTCCATTGCTAAACCAGTCTTGAATTTGAATTTTGCCCACCAAAACAGCTTGTACGCTCCTTTGAAGAGAGTTTAGAATTGTTGGCACCTACATGGATACAAAATTACCTTTGATGACTTCAAATATACAACACAGATAAGACAGTTATTAAAACACAGCATTTTAAAAATATGAAAATTATGCATAACATATAATTCAGTGAAAGTTAGTGACTTAAAACAACTCAAAAAGCAATACAAATAGGAAATCTAAAGCAGACAGTGTTTAAATATAAAAGTGAAAATACATATGAAATACCTGAATAGTTTGGCAAGCATGGCTGCCATTGTTAGTGAGGATAGCAGATATAGCCTGGAGTGTTCTTCCTGTTTCCCCCCAAGAAGCTACCAGGCTAAATAGACAAGCACAAGAAAGTGCAGTCAGAGACTGTCCTGTACTATCATTCATTCCAGTACTTCGAACAGTAATTTCCAAAAGGAGCTGGAAAAGAGACTCTGTGGATAAAATAAAATTTTATTAAATAAGCACAGGTAGAATACAATTTACATATACTAAACATAATTTCTTTCCCCTTTACTCTTCTTTCCCAAAAGGCAATTTGAACTAAAAAGAGCATTAAAGACCATCTTGGCTTAGCTCCATTATTTTATATGTAAGTAAAGTTGAAACTTATAGAATCTATGAAACTTGCTTAAAAAAATCACTTAAAACAGAGTTATCAATGCACTTAAGGGAGAACTGAATCATGCAAGAAGTAAGCTCATTTTACATCCATAGTTTCTCTTATAAAGTTGATGTAAAAAAAAATCAGCAGCACCATTACTTTGTATGTACTTATTTGCAAGTCTTTAATATAACAAGCAAAAGTTATATTACTACTATGATGTTATATGGTTAAGCACAAACTAGTGTTGAAGGTGGTAAGTTTTTATTTTTATCATCCAGGTTTTGTTTTATTACTAACATCCTACTTATTTGCATATTATTTTAAAAATCTTTTGAGCATACTTTTCCATGGCATTTTTCTATCCAAAACAGCCCTGTGAGACAAAGCAGGAATCCTTATCTTTAGATAAAGAAACTAGAGGTTAAGTAAATGAAGACCTAAACATTAAGTAATTTGTCCAAAGTCTCAAGGTCAGAGAATCTTAGAATTTTAGAGGTGGATGGGACCTAGTCAAACAGTCATCTCAAAACTAACCCATTCCATACTACATTCCTTACCCGAAAGCAGCGGTTCTCAACCTGTGGGTTATGTTCAATTTATAACAATGAAAATACATCCTGCATATCACACAGATTCATAACAGTAGCAAAATTACAGTTATGAAGTAGCAATGAAAATAATTTTATGGTTGGGGGGTCACCACAACACAGGGAACTGTATTAAAGGGTCACAGCATTAGGAAGGTTGAGAACCACTGCCCTAAAGGGAAAAAAAAATAAATAATAATAAAGAATTTACTACTTCTCAAGAGCCCAGTTTATTTTTGGACAACCTCTAAGTGTTAGGAAATTTTTCTTTATATTGAACTAAAAGCTAACTAGCTATATAACTATGAAAGTCCTTCAAATATTGAAGGCCACTGACCATGTCTCTCATTTTACCTTTGGTTTTTGTTTTTGGGGGTGCCCATTTCCTTTAACTTGTGTGGCATGGTTTAAACTTCCCTCAACATTCTCATGGCCCTTCTGCAGACATGCATGTCTAGTTTATTAATTCTCTTCCTAGAATTAATGGTGATGGTGGTGGTGATGGTAGTGGCATCTATGGGCATGAAATCGTGCATGTCCCTGTCAAGTTTTTTTTTTTATATTCTGGTCAGTTTTTGCTCAAATTTCCCCGTGCCAGTTTTTAAATTCTCTATTAATGAAATCTTTCATTTACCAAAATACCTACTCCATTGTGAATATGATATTAATTCTGTAGCAGGGAAAGATAGTACTTAGGAGGATCTTATATCTGAAGGTAGCTTCTAGGGGCTCCTTAAAAAATAACTGAGAAATAAACCACAAGGCTGACTGAAATCCTCTACAGTATCAGAAGTAAGCTAAGAAGTGGTCCTTGTGGTTCTTAAGGATGGAAAAGCCTTCTACATCAATAACTATGGACCACAATTCTACCTAAATTAATTTACTTATTAAGTGCCATACCAATCAAACTACCAAAATATTATTTTATACAGCTAAAAAAAAAGTAACATTTAAAATTCATCTGGAAGAGGCAAAGGTCCAGAATATCAAGGCAATTAATGAAAAGAAATGATAGGCAAAGTGGCCTAGCCATAACAGATCTTAAAATGTATTATAAACCACCAATCATCAAAACTATTTGGTACTGGCTAAGAAACAGAGGGGCAGAACAGTGGAATAGGTTAGGTACACAAGATATAGTAGTTAATGATTATAGCAATATACTATTTGATAAACTCAAATACCTCAGTGTAATGGTAATTAATTTAAATTTGAAGACCTCTTTTTGTTGTGTCAAGTAAGAAAGTACTTAGTCCTTAGTAACCAAACCTCTGTGAAAGAAACAGATGGCGTGAACTCTGTCTCCTGTTGCTGACATAACAGGAAGGGATTGGCTAAAACAGGAAGCCAATGTTGTGTGTGTATATATATATATAAGAAAAGCCCGAGAGGCACATTCAGAATTTTCTCTTGACAAGATCCTGGTGGAAGAAACTGTTCTGCTGGAGAGAGAGAGAGAATTTCTCAGTGAGCATCTGGAAGCTGACTGAGAACTGAGAGAGGATTTTCTTGAGACCAGAATCTGGTGAAGGCTGAAGTTGCTGGCGAGGAGGCTGCCTGGAAGGCCAACGTTGCTGCTGCTATCTGGAAGGCTGAGATTTCTTCTGGGTCCTAGGGCCAACCAAACTCCTGGAGGACTGAGGAAGCATGACCAGGATATTAAGACTTTGTGGCTTGGTTGATCCTTGAATTCCCAGAAACAGAAAGTGTGAAGGTTTTGAGATGTGCTGGACCCTGTGAACTTCAGTGTGTAGCAGGAACTGCCTGGAGGACTGGACAAGTACCTGGAGCTGTCTGCCTCTGAATCCAGGTGACTGTTTGGTGGATTCAAGTAGGAGCTAGCACAATGGAAGGGGATCCAGAGAATCTGAGAAACTACCCCGAGTCAAGAGGAAGAAAAGATCTCTCCTTGGATACTGAATACTGTGATGTTAATGTGACCTAGGGGTGGGGGATTTGTGTATTTTCTAATGATTGTATTTAGTGATTAATGATACTTCGTAATTGTGAATCTGAATAAGTGACTGATTGAGTTAACTGATGGGAGGTTTGTGTATTTTCTAATGATTGCGTTTAGTGATTATCATACTTAGTAACTGATTGCTAAATAAGTGACTGATTAAGTTAACCTAGTTGCCCCATGAGTGGAAGACTGACTTGTATTCTGAGATGATTGAATGACTAAGTAAGGAGGCAAACGTCCTTAGGGATACCAGATGATTGTTCTTTTGTTCTTTGTTCTAAATACTGTGACCACTTTGGTGAAAACTATGTGGCCATTTTAATGATAAGCTGTTGTGAGCACTATATTGTGATTTTCTATGATAAGATGTAATGTTGTGAATACTGTACCTTGATTTGTTGTGAATATTTTCCTTTGATTTGTTCTTGAATAAAGAGAGTGTTCACTATACTATGTAATCAAAACCTTAAAAGCTGTTCACAGTAGCATTCTTTTGGGAATCTACTAGTGCATGGCATTATACCCGGCTTCTGGGATAAGACTCATTATTTGACAAAAACTGCTATGAAAACTAGAAAATAGTCCAGCAGAAACTGGGCACAGACCAACCTCTGACACTGTATGCCAGAATAAAGTCCAAATGGGTACACGATCTAGGCATAAAGGCTGATACTATAAACAAATTAAGGAAGCAAGGAATAGTTTATCTGTCAGATTTATGGAGAATGGAGGAATTTATGACCAAATGAGAGGTAGAGAACATTATGAAATGCAAAATGGATAATTTGATTACATTAAATTGAAAAGGTTTTGAACAAACAAAGCCAATACAACCAAGATTAGGAGGGAAGCAGAAAACTGGGAAAGAAATGTCTCTGATAAAGGCTTCATTTCTAAAATATACAGAGAAATGAGTCAAATTTACAAGAATATATGTCATTTCCCCAACTGATAAATGATCAAAGAATATGAAGAGACAGTTTTCAGAGGAAGAAATTAAAGCTATCTATAATTATATGAAAAAATGCTCTAAATCATTATTGATTAGAGATGCAAATCAAAAGCACTCTGAGTTACATCTCACCTAGCAGATTGACTGACATGACTAAACAGGAAAATGATAAACGTTGGAGAAGATGTGGAGAAGCTGGAACACTAATTCATTGTTAGTGGATCTGTGAGCTGATGCAATCATTCTAGAGAGCAATTTGGAACTATGCCCAAATGGCTATAAAAATGTGCATAGCCTTTGACCCAGCAATACCGCTTCTAGGGCTATATCCCAAAGAGATCATAAAAATGGGTAAAGAACCCACACATAAAAAAATATTCATAGCAGTCTTTTGGGGTATGCCCATCTATTGGGGTAATGGCTAAACAAGTTGTGATCTATGAATGTAATGGAATACTAATGTACTGTAAGAAATGATGAGTAAGTAGACTTCAGAAAAACCTGAAAAGACTTATATGAACTGATGCTGAGTGATGTGAGCAGAACCAGAAGAATATTGTGCACAGTAATAGCCACAGTGTATGATGACTGACTTTTAAAGACTTAGCCCTTCTCAGTAATGCAAGATCCTAAAACAATTCCAAAGGACTCATGATGGAAAGTGCCATCCATATCCAGGGAAAGAACTATGGAGTCTGAATGAAGAATGAAATGGACTATTTTCTTTTTTTGTTGTTGTTTTGTTTTTCTTTCTTTCTCATGGTTCCTTCCATTCGTTCTAATTCTTCTATACAACACAACTAATGTGAAAATATGTTTAACAGGAATGTATATATAGAGCCTATATCAGAATGCATGTTGTCTTGGGGAGAGGGAAAAGGAAGGAGGTAGAGAAAATTTAAAACTTATGGAAGTGAATGTTGAAAACTAAAAATAAATAAATTAACTTAAAAAAATAACTACAGACTGCTGTAGGTAGATGTAGACCTCAGTACTACCGTATCTACTGGTAAATAACAAAATGTCATTTGTTCACCCAGTGTTGTAGTTCTCAAAGTGTGATCTAAGAACCCCTGGGAATCCTCAAGTCCCTTTCAGGGGGTTCATAAGGTCAAAATTATTTACATAATAAGATCTTTTAATTTCTAATAGAGTAAATATTGCTCTTGGGGGTGGTTGCAATCCAATGGTTTGGAATAGATATTATGGTTACCTACTTAGGTATTATGGTTACCCACTAATGAAAAGCATAATAAAATTACTAAACAATGAAGGAACTGGTGCTGAACAACTCAGGAAAGAGGAAAAATAAGTCAAAAAGAAAACATTGATTAAAGAGCCTGAAAATTTTAAAAAACTTAATAAAATCTACCAATGCAGCAAACTTATAAGTATGTGAAATGGATTTGAGGAGTTTTCTCTTGGTCCTGGTCTGTGATTCCACGGGAATAGGTAAGTCCCATTGAAAATTCCTCTATGACGCTGAACAGCAATTGCTCTACAAGTTATAATATTAACAAGATGCCTGGGGCACTAAGACGCTGAGTGACTTGGATAGTGTCATGTAGCCATTTACATGTTAGAGGCTGGACTAGAATCTCAGTTTTCCTAACTCTGAGGTCAGCTCTCTACTGTATCATGCTGCAACTCTGCCAGATATCAGAAGGTAAGAAATCAAGTTATTAATGAAAAACAATTGTCTTTTGATTACTGCTCTTTTCTATAACTATTATCTGAAATTAAGTCACTTGGCAGGCAATGATATCCTATTAACTACGTTCTTAAAACAACACATTTCAATCCTTTTAGATCCTTCTGGTAATATAAAAATTCTTTTTCAAAAATAGTTTATTTTTCTGTGGTATGCATAATTTAAATATCAAGATATTTATCCCACACATAACAAAATGAACAGCTAATAAAATACATACTCTGCTAAATAATCTAGACTAGAAGAAAAAAGACTGTTCTTTTACAACTAACTTGTATATATGATGTTTAGTCAAAGAAGGAAGGAGCAGTAATGGAGAAAGGATTGTATTCATTTATTTAATCAACATGTAATGCCTGATATATGTAAAATATTGCGTCAGCTGCTAAGGAAGACACAATTGAGAGCCTGTTCCTCCTTCAGCTTAAAACCTTGTCGGTAAGACATATAAATAACTGGAACAATAAAAGGGTTTAGATAAAAGAAAGTTGCAAAATACTATGAGAGTTTCAAAGAAGGAAGGATCATTTCTACCTTGGGTCCTGGGGTAAAGATTATAGTGGAGATCTGGGAAGCCTTCATTCAGAAGGTGGCATCTGGGTCAAAAGACATACAGATTTTAAGTTAGATTTGTGATAGGAAAGTATAAGGAACAATGTGAGCCAAAGAAAAGAGAGCACTGAATGCCAAGAGGTCCAATTTGGCTGGAAAGTAAAATACACAAAGAATACTAATATAAGATAATTTTGCAAAGGGAGCTGGAGTTGGTTGTGGAGGGCCTTGAATGCTAGACTTAAGGAATTCAGAATTTATTTGTTGGGCAACACGGAGTCATTCAAAGGTTTGAGGAAGCAGAATAACCTGATCGGATCTGTAGAAAAAGAAGACAACAATAACAACTCAGATTTACACGGTGCTCTAAAATCTTCAAAATGCTTTATGTGTTGTTTCATTTGACCTTCAAAGCATCCCTGAGAGGTAGGTACGATAGTTATTTTGACACCAGTCTTATAGATGAAAACACTAAAGTTTAGAGAGTTAGTCAGTGTTAGAAGCAAGATCTGAACCTGGGTCTTCTGGATGCCAAATTTTATATTCTGTCCCCTAAATTATGCTGCCTTCTCACAGTAAAGGGAAATAACCCTAGAGAAAGAGACTACTGAAGTGAGGTTTGAAGTTCAGGCATCAGGCAGTAAATTACAAAGGCTGTAGTGGGGAAAGAAAGGGACAGCAGCAAGTGAAAGTGTACTGGCAGGTGGACACGTATAACTGAAGGGATGAGGAAAGTTTGGAAAAGGAGAGGAGTCCAAGATGAACCGGATCTAGGCAAAGGGTGAACAGAATTTACAACACGAGTGAAACATTACTCAGTGCAATTAACTTTATTAAACATGCTAACAGTGAACTATTTTTTTCAAGACCTCATGCTTCTCTCTCTATAACACTTATATTTTATGTCTTGCACATAATGAGTGACTGACAACGTCAACAGCAAGGGAAAACCATCCATTCAGAAGGTGTTTTCCTGTTCATGCTTTCATTCTTTATGGCTACCAAAACGTTTTAGTCTTGATTACAGAAAATGTCTACAGACTGATTCTTTGGTATAAAATCACAGGATTACAGATTTGATTTGGCACTGGGAAGAGACTTAGGAAGTTATCTAGTCCTTTCTTTTCATTTTACAAATGAGAAACTTAGTTTAAGTGCTATTCATTCACTTATTCATTCAATCAGCATTAATTAAATGTCTCCTGTGTCCTGAATACTGGGGACACAAAACAAAAGTAAAGCAGTCCCTGACCTTGAGTAGCTTACATTCTACCAAGAGAAAAACATACATATAGGTAAGTAAAAATTAAATGCACACACAATTATTTCAGGGTAGAAAAGCACCAGCAACTCAGGGGACTTGGATAGGCCGTGGTTACAAGAGGATAATTGAGCTGAGTCTCAGTGGAAGCTAAGAATTCTTAGATTTGCCCAGGGTCACAAAAATAACAAGTGATAGAGATAGAATTTGAATCTAGCTCTTCTGACTCCAAATTCAACACTGTCTCTATGTGATCATTAATTTGTGGATAATTTTAGTCCCTCACTCTACTTTCTCTTTCCATTTTTAAGAATCATTTTACTCTATTACACTAGTGGCAGCCAGAGCAGAGGGGTAGGGAGGGGAGGACTCAAATTTTGCATTCATTCTATTTTATTATTGTTAATAGTTCCAGTTAAAAAAAAATTGGGGGCGGGAAGGAGTCAAGATGGCAGTCTAGAAGCAGGAAAACTCAGTGAGCTTCCCCATAACCACCTCAAATACCTAAAAAATATGACTCTAAAAAATTTTAGAGCTCCAGAATCCACAAAGTAACAGAGAAACAAATCTCCCGCTGAAGGCAGCCCAGCAGGCAGACAGGAAGGGTTGATTGCAGTGCGCTGGGAGCCAAGACCAGCTTGGTTTTAGCCCCAGGGTGGCCAGGACCACCCACAGTTGGAGCATTCAGGACAGTGGATCACTGGCAGCTGTGGCAGTTTCCAGAATTATCAACCCATAAATGCCAAAAACAAAGTGAAAGGTCAGTAGAACTCGGCTGAATTTGGGGGAGACAGAGAAGTGGGTCCAGCCCCTGCCCCAAGAGCCAGAAGTGGCAGAAGTGGCCCCTGCAGCTGCCTCCACGTGGCTGATTACAGGGGGGCCAAGTGACCATTCAGAAGTTAAGTGCTCTTGCCTTAACCTGCCTGGATCCAGATTGTGGTCATGGATGGTGGTCCTGAGGTGTGTGACCAGTGAGCCAAAGCAGGTGGGGGCTATAGAGATGGTGGCCTCCTAATAACTCCGATAGCTGGGAAAAGCCCAGAAATTTGGGACAAAGGTCTCCCCTCTGGAAGCAGAGTTCTACTGTGGCTCAAAAGTCAAGTTAAGTGACTGGCAACACGAACAGGCAAAGGAAGCAAAGCAAGCTCAGCAATCCAACTTTAGATTCCTTTTTTTGCGGACAAAAAGTATCAAAGCATGGAATGGGAGGAAGACAGCACAGTGAGAACCCCTGTACCAAAAACTAACAAGAAAAATACGAATTGCTTACAGGACACAGAGGAGCTTAAGAAGGATTTTGAAAATCAAATAAGAGAAGTGGAGGAAAAATTGGGAAGAGAAATGAGAATGATGCAAGAAAATCATGAAAAGAGGGTCAACAACCTGACTGAAGACAATAACACCTTAAAAAATAGACTAACTCAAATGGCAAAAGAAGCCCAAAAAGCCAATGAGGAGAAGAATGCCTTAAAAAGCCAATTTTGCCAGAAGGAAAAGGAATTCCAGAAGCTCACTGAAGAGAACAATTCCTTTAGAATGAGACTGGAGCAAATGGAAGCTCATGACTTTATGAGAAATCAAGATACTATTAAACAGATCCAAAGAAATGAAAAAATAGATGGGAGTGAAATATCTCACTGGAA
>CM053591.1:107087235-107113611 GCA_028646515.1 Pseudochirops corinnae | reverse complement strand
ATATATATATATATATGCAATTATTATTATTATTATTATTGACTACATCCAACTGGAACTTGAGATACACAGGCACTGTGGTTGGGAGATCCATCCTGCCCTACCGAAAAGTGACATAGGAGAGAGTAGACTGGGGGAGGGAGGACACACTGGGATGGCTGTTTTGGGGTGGTGGGTAGGGGAAAGAAGGGGAGAAAATATGTAACTCAAAATCTTGTGGAAATGAATGATGCAAACTAAAATAAAATTAAAAAAAAAGAAATGAATGATGTAAACTAAAAATAAACAAAAGTTAATTTAAAAAAAAGAAAAAAAATTTTTTTGATGAGAAAAGTTTAAACATTAAAAACCAAGACATGTTTTCTGAGTTATATGTGGATATTTATGTTATTTTTATCAACCACTATCACTATAAAGAAACATTTTCTATACCTAAATTGTGGCTTCTAAATACCACTCACGTGACAGTGATGAAAGAACAAAGTCTTTAAGTCTTCTTTTTATCTGTTTTATCACATTAATCAGAGATGACATTTCACACTATTTTGTACATTTATTTAGAGCAAATACTTGGTTAAATAAATCATTCATCAACAAGTATGAGATCTTACCAAGAACCTCAGGTGGTTCTGACTGCAGGCCTTCTGGCTGTTGACCCTGCAACACATTAAGCAGAGCTTGCAGACTCCTAAGACACAGGGATGGATGAGAAAACCGTGTCTCTTTGATCAATTCAAAAACTTCACAAAGTCCAACTTCAATGATCTAATTGAGATAAAAATATACATAAGGTACATAAAGTTAGAATATGCCTGAAAATAAAATATTTCCTGAACAATTTTCTTGGCATAAGCATTTCCTTAACAGAATATCTGGTGGCAAGGTATTAAGACCAATAAAAAGCTGTAACTTAATTTCAAGACTGAGGAAATCTCTCACTTTCATTGTATGGGAGGAGCCAAACCAAGAAGCTGCTCACAATAACTGTCATGATTTTCTTACAAAAATTTCATTTATCCATCAATTTTTTCTTAAATTTGTGGGCTGTACTTTATCATTCTTACCTACAATGCAACAATAACAAGTGATAATGCTACTAACTACCAGTTGAGACCAAAACCCAAGGCTATATAGAGACAGATTATGTATGTATATTTACACTCATATATATATATCACTATGTGTGTGCATGTATGTGTGTGTATATGTAAGTATATATGTGTGTGTATATGTGTATACATATGTGTGTGTGTGTGTATGTATGTGTATAGAGAGAGAGTGAAAAAATAACTAGGAATCACCTTTGGCAGCTCTCCCATGATAATTCTTTAAGGATGAAGGACTATCATGATTCTACTTCAGAAAATGTTCATCTGAATATTCCATGGGAATTTTATTACAATCAGTCATTCATTTTTGGGACTTGGGCAAATCTACTTCGTATTTTAATATTAATGAGGATATGTATGAGTAGGCTGGGATCATTATTATTTGACAATTCTTATGTCTCCAAAATTGCTTCTGTACAACAAAAAGAATATATATTTGCACAATGATTTAAATAATATATATTTACTAAGCACTCCTGTGCAGCAACCTTTAAGGTAGGTGATACAGGTACCATATGCCCAGTTTACAGATGAAGGAACTGAGATTCAAAAGGGTGACATGCCATGAGTCATGTACTTATTAAGCAACAGAATTAGGACTCAAACCCAGGTGTTTCCTGATTTCAAGTTCAGAGCATGTCCTACTCTGCCATGCTACCTACAAAAGAGGCCATAACCTTAAAAACCAAATATAGTGGTCCTATAATAACAGGAAAAATAATAATCCTCATTTTAATTTCTTCTATTTTCTGTCTAAAAATTGCATTCAAACTATGTTACTGAAAAGTGCTGTACTAGAGAAAAGTTATGATACTGACTATTAATTAGAAAAGTATTTCCAGTGGTTCTGTGGCAGTTCATCTGAAACTACACATTTAATCCATAAGAACTATAATGTTGTTCCAAGGCCACAAATTCTAGTATCAAAGAATAGCAGATTTAGTAGTCGTGACAGCAAACTATCATTTGGTTGCTTCTGACAATAGTTTCATGAAGCAGTATTATTTTTAAGAGCACATACTCTTAGTTACAAACTCAAAAGAGAAAGACATAGCTAACATCTTTGCTTCCTTTAATAACACTGTAGCTCTATAAACTCATATATTTTTTTCCTGTTCCATTTCTTGGAGGAAACAAATTCTTCAAGTTTCCTACCTAAAATTACTCCTTTGGGGTTTCAACAATCCTTACTGAAGGATTTGGTAAGCAAGATAACAATCACTCTATTCATATTGTTCATGAATTTTACAGACTTCAATGTTATGCTCATTTAGTACTAATCTTTAATGTCTATGCTAATATGTCTCTAATATTTTTAGCAGCCTTTCTCTTGATTTTTTTCAATGCTTTCCTTGATGTGCAAGGATCAAGGCCGCATCAAGTGTTCAAGGTGAGAATGAACTAGTTTTTGTAGAATTTGTTTGCAATGATGCCCAATCTTTTGATGGCCTTTTTAAATTTATTTTTTGGGTAGGAAAGGAATGAGGTAATCTTTTACCTGCCTACTTGAAGCCAATCTTCCTTTTGTTCTGCCTCATGAGATCTTCCTGTAGTTTCATTCTATTACTTTGGGATTTCACTGCCTAAAAGATTTCAGGGTAATTTGCTAATTTAAAAACTTCAATATGTATTCCCTCACCCAGAATTTATTCATGAAATATGAAATAAAACCAGTTCCAACTAACAATCCCTCAGCAATATTTTCTATCTCTTAAAAAAAATTTATCTGTTACCCATCTCTGATAAATCAATAAAGGATTCTCCACACTTCTATGGAGATGGGGGGAAAAAACATGAATGCAGAATAAGAAGCAAATACCCTCCCTAAAATATACATATTTTGGATGCTGCTCCTAATACATGGAGGTACATGGAGGCAGCACGGTGTAGTCCTTATGAAGGCAGAAATGACATGGCTGAACAGGTGACTGGATGGGAGAGGAGTGAGAGTGAGGAAATGAGGATGACATGTAGGGGTGCCTATGCAATTGGGAAGATGGTGGTGTCCCTGACAGTAATAAGGTATTTTAGAAAAAGGGAGAAATTTGAGGGAAAAGATGAGTTCAGCTGTTAGAAGTATAAGAATGGAGGTCAAAAGAGAAGTCAGAACTGAATAAGAAGATCTGAGAATCAACACAGAAATAAGAAATGAAACAATAGGAGCAGATTTGATCACCAAGTGAGACTGTATATAGGGAAGATACAAGTATGGAGCCTTAGGGGCCAATCACAGTTGGTGGAGGTGACCTAGCTGAAGATTCAACAAAGGAGACTGAGAAGCAGTGGTGACAGGAAGGAAGAGAACTAGAAAAAAGCAGCGCCATGAAAACCTAGAGTGTCACGAAGAAGAGAGTGGCTGGTTGTAACAAAGATTTCAGAGAGGTCAAGAAGTATTGAGAAAAGGTCATTCAATCTGGCAATTAAGAGGTCATTAGATAACTTTGGAGAGAGCAGTTTCATTTGAATGATGAGTTAGAAGCCAACTTCCGAAAAGTAGAAGAAAGTAAGATGAAAGGAAGCAGAAGCACTGATTGCAAGTCTGCCCAGATAATTCAAGTGGCCCATTACTACTACAGTCAATACCAGGTTTGACACACGTTTTGTACTCATTATCTATTTCCTTCTTTTGTCAAGACAATCTATAATTATAGATCCTTGACAATATTGTTTGTTTCTCCCTACACTGGTGCAGACCAGAGCTTCCCAAACTTATTTGGAACTACTGTCCCATTAAAAAAAAATTAATCAGTGCCTCCCTGGAAATCTACTTTCTTTAACCCTTTAATAATTGTTTTTTTTTTTAATTTGCATCACTTAAAAAAATAATATATGTATGTATGTATATATATATATTTTTTAAAATGACATGTTAAATTTAATAGCTTACTGTAAATTTGTGATTTTTTTTCCCCTGCACTGAAATTCTGATGATGCAATATTGCATCATGTAACCATATAGGATCATACTGTAAGCAAGTCATAACAAGCACTTATTCCTGCTGATGTATGCTGTACTTCCTGACAATGAGCAACATGTATGCCTGCCAACACTCACTTGTTAAGACCTGTCAGCAGACTTGACCACTGATCAGTTATAACTTACATTTTGTGTGTTTACTTGGAAAATAATGTAATCACTATGACTAACTCTTTTACACAACAAATGAAACATGAACAAACGATTTCTTAAAATTTTTTTCTCTTCTTTCCTTATGCTTCCACCACCCCCTTATTTTTATTCAATGTTCCCCAGCTGCACCCAAGGCTATTACCACCCCCCCTGAATTGGTTCTACTGTTTCTCCAGTGTGAGGTATCATACTTTTGGGAACCTATGGTTTCTTGCATCATTCTTGCCTGCACTGAATCTTTGTTTCATGTGTTTTCTCACATGAATCTATCTTATTAATATGCAATTCTACACTTTTGCTCCCATTTTGTCTATTCTATTTCCTTCTGTAAAATATATCTATTCTTTCTGTAGCTATATTTCATTCATAACATATATTTCCCTCCTAACAAACCCAGGAGGACCCATCAGGTTGAATTTGATACCTTGTAGTAAGATATTCCATACACTTGGATTACCTGTACTTGGTGTACTTGTGTAGAGACAGTTGGAGATATAGGTTTTGTTGCTGGATCTTTTCTTCAAGTCTATCCTCCTTAAATTACCTGTCTTTTCTGTTGACACTCTATTACTCTCTTAGCTTCCTTTCCTCTCCTCTCCTCTCCTTTTTACGTCTTGTCATCTGATACCTGAAATCCAACTAACTACCTATGAATCTGCTTACCATTCCTTTGACAAAAATTCCCTTCTTTGGCCATTCCCTGCTGGTTTCACCCTGCTTGGAATCTAAGCTCCTTGAGGTCAAGAAACGTCTCACTTCTGTATTTGTACCTTCAGCACTTAGTATATTGTCTAGCAAAGAGTACTTAGTTAATGCTTTTTCATTCCCTCACTCATGCCTGCATGCATTCACATATTCCATGGAAAGACAATACAACTCTAAAATCCTTTTGTTAGAATGACAAATGGTTACTTTAATACCCTTAACAAAGAATAACCAACCATTACTACTCATCAATCTCTTCTGCCTCAATTACTGCATGACCTTTCTTCTGACAGTACCTTTAGAACAACATCATTATAACCTGAAGCAGAATGAAGAGAAGGGAGAGAAAGGGAAGGGAAGAAAAGGAAGACAAGGATTATTAAGCACCTAATACGTACTGGGCGCTGTGCTAAGTGCTTTGCAAATATTATTTCATTCTACCTGCACAACAACCCTGAGGGATAGGCATGATTATTATCTATCATTTTATAGTTAAGGAAACTAAGGAAGGCAGAGATTATGTGACCTCCCCAAAGTTACATGTCTAGCGCCACGTGTGAACTCAGAGGTCTTCCTGTCTCCAGGCCTAACATGGTACCACCTAGCTGTGTCATAATAAACTCCTTCCTTAGAGGCTGTCCTTCAAAAACTGTCTACTTTTTAAGGCAGAAGTTTCTAACCTGGAGTCTGTAAACTTTTAAAAAAATACTTTTGATAACAGTATTTCAATATAATTGGTTTATTTTGTAAATCTATTACAATATTCTGAGAAGGCATTAATAAGTTTTACAAGACTGTCAAATATGTTCAGTAAGCAAAAATGATTAAGAAACCTGGTCCTAGGGAAAAAAAGGCCCAAACTTTTTTTTCAGTTGTGTCTGATCTTCGTGACTCCATTTGGGGTTTTCTTGGCAGAGATACCAGAGTAGTTTGCCATTCCCTTCTCCAGCTCATTTTACAGATATGGAAACTGAGGCAAATAAGGTTAAGTGACTTGCCCAGGGTCACATAGCTAGTTAGTGTCTGACAGCAGATTTGAACCCAGAAAGATGAGTCAGACTGACTCCCAGGTCCAGCACTCAATCCACTGTGACACTCAGCTGCTCATCAAACATCTTAAGGAACACCAAATATTAAATGGGCCCATCTTCTATCTTTCATCCTCCTGACTGAAGTTAACATTACTGTGTGCCTCTCTGGATTATTTTTATTCTTAAATTTCTTGCTGAAGTACTTCTATTCTATTAGGAAACTTCATTCTTATTAACTTTAAGTAGAAAAATGTTACTCCACTTTCACCTTTTATACTTTTTGTTATATATCACCGGCAGAAACATGGACAATACTTTAATTTCAGTTCACTAAAAAAGTCCCTAGGCTCTCTAAACATAAAGGAAATAAAATCTGCATTCTTCTATCATTGCATTGGTAAATGCCAGTCAACTAGTACTTATTCAGTATCTACTATGTGTAAGGCACTGTGGTGAGTCCTGCTAGGCTAAAGAGTTTGTGTTTTATCCTAGAGGCAAAAGGAAGCCATTAAAAGCTTTAAAGCAAAGGAATGACAAATCCTTGGGAAGATTATTTTAGCAGCTAAGTGAAGAATAAATTGAAAAGTGGAGAAGCAGTGCAACTACTAAAGAAAATATTACAACAATGGAGATAAGAGGTATAAAGATCCTAAACTAAAGTACTCTCTCTGAATAAGGGAAGAGAAATGCAAGAGATGTCATGGTGGCAGAATGCAAGAAATGGAGCAAGTGATAAGACACTGGTGTGAAACAGGGTAAAGAATCAAAAATCAAGCAATCAATAAGCATTTACTAAGAACCTATGATATGCCAAGTAACTGCAGATGCAAAAACAAAAATTAAACCCTTAAGTAGTTGACATTATAACAAAAAAATGGGTACAACATATACATATATAAGCACATATAAAACACATACAAAATAACCTTAGAGGAAAGGCATTAGTAGTTAAAAAGACCAGAAAAGACTTCATGTAAAAGATGGCATTTGAGTGGAATCTTAAAAGAAACCAGGGATTCTGAGAGGTGGACAAGAAGGAGTATATTCCAGACTTAGAAAATATAGTGCAAAGACACAGAGGTGTGGAGAGCCATGTCAGGAACAGCAGGAAGGCCAGTTTGATTGGACAATATAGTGTATGAAGGAGAACAGCATACAATAAGGGTGGAAAGGTTAGATAGGATCAAATCATGAAGAGTTTTAAATCTCAAATAGGAGCTAAGATATTATCCTAGAGATGGTCAGACATACTTTAGGGAAGTCATTTTTTTTGTCACTGTATGGAGAATGAACTGAAGAGAGTAGAAATGAGGCAGGGAAAACAGTTAGGAAGCTACTTTTAACAGTATTAGGGAAGAATAAGCAGAGCCTGAATCAGGGTGTTATCTGGGAATGAAGAGAAGGGGACAGTTTTAAGAGATATTATGAAGATAAAAGTAACAAGAATGGGCAACAACTGACTGGATATTTAGAAGGAAAGTGGGGAGGCAAAAGAGAGAGGATCTAGTAGGATGGATACCCCTGAGTAAAACACTTGATCATCATCTAGGTAGAAAGGGAGGAGAGCTATTACTCCATCTTTTCCTATGTTGTATCACTAAGAGAGGGAGACAAAACATATACATGTGGTGGTCAAGAAAGGGAAAGGCTAAGGAGTGCCAAAGACGGTATGTTGAATGACAGAGCAGTTAGCTCCCACAACCTTTCCAGGAACACTGGTAGTATGGTAGTACTGATTTTATTACTGAGCCCAGAAAAAGGGGTAGAAATCAAGAGGGGTGAAGAAACATATGTGGGTAGATGGATGTGAAGCATGCTTTGGTGGTCTGGGGCCAGCTGGTATAGCGGGTTAGTAGAGTTTGCACTGGCTAGCTCATTCACTCAGCAATTAAGAAGGCTTGGGGTAGGATGGGAGTTTTGAAGATGAGTAGATTAAGTTTCCCAGAAACTGGGGACATTTTTCTGGCAATCTAGTCTCAGGCTGCTATTTCAAGTAAGGAGAAGCAGCGCAAAGGCAGAGCAAATGGCAAGCTGGCTGGGATGTGTGAGGGAGTCTACACCTCTGCAAAAGGAAACTGATTCACAGGAATTAAGACAGACACTCTAGATTTAAAGATGGAAGAGGGAGAGAAGTAAAGCGATAGCGAGAGCAAGAGCAAGAGAGGAGAGAGAGAGAGAGAGAGAGAGTACACAGAACCTAAACCTGAGTTGATCTTTAAAGAAATAAAGATTCTAAGACATGGAGATGAGGAGGGAACAAACACTTTAAATAAACTCTAGAAACAAGCTTGGGATCGATCATTGGATACAGTTAGTCTCTCACAATATGACTGTTACAGAAGTGTTTTGCATGACTATAGGTGAATAACCTATATCGAATTGCTTGCCATCTCAAAAAGGGTGGGTGGGGAGGGAAGAAGGGAAAGAATGTGGAATTCAAAATTTTAAAAATAAATGTTAAAAATTGTATTTACGTGCAACTGGGAAAGATGTACAGGTGATGGGAGTATAGAAATCTATCCTGCCCTACAGGAAAACAGGAGTGAAGGGAATAAGGGGAGGGTGTGTGTGTGAAAGGAGGGAGGGCAGATTGGGAGAAGTGGTAATCAGAATGCACACTATCTTGGGGTGGGAGGAGGGGAGACAGGAAGAAAATTTGGAACTCAAAATCTTGCGGAAGTGAATGGTTGAAAACAAAAAATAAATTAATTAATGAGAAAAAATAATTAATTTCCTCATACACAAAAAGAAAATATACATGAGAATTTAACAGAGTAGAAAACCTCTAAGGATATTCTCCAGATGAAAAAGACAATAAGCAGGATAGTAGGTGAAATGCTAAAACAGGAATCAGATAATTTGGGTACCATTTCTAACTCTCTTAACTTCTTTAGTCTACTCATCTCCCATCACCTATTCTTCCATTCCACCTCAGCTACACAAAGGGATAGACATCACCTTGATCCTGCTATACCCACGTGTTCAAATTCAAGAACTTTTAATTTTCTCTGTCCGAGAAGTGAAACAAATAAAGTGTTCATTTATTTTTTTATTTTTGGCTTTTTGGAGGGGGAAAGGTATGGTAAATGGGGTTAAGTGACTTGCCCAAGGTCACACGGCTAGTAAGTGTTAAGTGTCTAAGGTTGGGTTTGAATCCAGGTCTCCTGACTCCAGGGCCAGTGCTCTATTCACTGTGCCACCCAGCCACCCCAAAATAAAACATTTATTAAGCATCTACTGTGTTTCAGGTACTGTCCTAAGCATTTTACAGATATCTTCTTATTTGATCACACAATAATCTTGCAAGGTAGTTGTTATGATCCCAATTTTACAGTTGAGGAAACTGAGGCAGAAGTTAAATTACTTGCCCAGGGTCACACAGTCAATAAGTGCCTGAGGATGGATTTGAACTCAGGTCTTTCTGACTCTATCTCATCCTAGTCTTTTATTTTATCTTTTCCTCTCTCCCTAGTCTCATTACTCAAACTCTTCATACTCATCATATCTTCCAATCTCTCTCCCTGAGTATTATTATCTCATGCTATCAACCTTGTTCTGGTTATACTTAATCCCCTTTCAAATCACTGATGAATTACTTCAACTCTATACCATCCTCTTCTCTTGAACTCCTTCTTTTACCATGACTTGCCAAACTCTAATCCTAGAATATTCCCTATAATCCGTCACTTTCACTCTTCCTCACATGTTCCTCCAACAGACCTGGAAGAAATCACAACACAGCTGACTGTACACTTCAAATTTATGCCATCTAATCTCAACTGGGCCCTCACAACCAGGCAATCCTACTCCTGTCTAATTCACTTTTTATGTCCCACTTGCTAAAGCCGTTCTTCCAGACTTTCCCTTGCTCCTTAATCCACCTGTACCACAGCACCTTCAACCCCCTCTACTGAGGACTTTATTCATTCTTTATCCCCCTCCCAGAAGTAAGGTCGATTCCTGACAGTTTCTCCTTCTTACCTCCTCCTGTCCTACCTTTGTGAGATCATCCTCCATTATTTCTTCTTTCACTCTAGTCTCTGATGAGGTGAAGCCATCTGCCTGACAAGACCAAAATCTCTACACGCTTCCACGGCCTCATCTCTTCCCACGTTTGCCAGCAGTAGTGCCTCTATCACGTTCCCCCACCCCCAACTCTCTTTTACCTCTCCCTAATTATTTGCTCTTTCCTTGTCACCAGAAGCACGGCCAAAACTCCCATCCTGTACCAGGTTAGACAAATAAAATAATATCCTTTCTCTCCCCTCTTTTTTTCAGCTAAATTCCTTGGGGGTGATGGTGGTGGGAAACTATTTACAAATAGTGTTCTGACTTCTCCTTTTGGTCTCCGTAAGCAGACTTTGGACCTCATCACTCAATTGTAACTATCTTCTCTAAAGCTACCAAGATCATTGTCAAGCTGAACCGGCCTCGTCCTTCCTGACTTCTTCGCAGCATTTTACACGACTGATCATTTTATTCTTCTGAATGCTCTCTCCTCTCTGGGTTTTTGTGACTCTGCTCTCTTCTGGTTCTCCTCCTACCTATTTAACTGCTCCCTGTGATTCTATTTTCCTGGATCTTTATCCATGACATCCCCTAAAGCTCTCTCTTGGCCCCTCTTCTCTTTTCTCTCTATACTCTGTCCCTTGATGATGTCGTCAACTTCCATGGGTTAAATTATCTTTGTACAAATGATTTTCATCCATACAGCCCTAGTCTGCCTCCCAATTTGCAGTCCCCCATTACCAACTATCTGTTGGATATTTCAAAGGCAATCTCCCAAAAACATCTCAAATTCAGTATGTCCAAAACAAAACTTACCATCTTTCCCCTTCAATCACTCTACCTCCTTGTTTCTGGGAGCACCTAGGTGGTGCACTGGATTGAGCACTGGACCTAGAGTCAGGAAGACCTGAATTCAAATCCAGCCTCAGACACTTACTAGCTGTGTGACTCTAGTCAAGTCATTTAACCTCTATTTGCTTATTAACCTCTATTTAATCAACTGTAAAATGGGGCTAATATCGCTTACCTTTTAGGGTTGTTGTCAGGATCAAATGAGATACTATTTGTGAAAGTGCTGAGCACAGGTTAAAGGTTTGCTCCCTCCTGAACTTCCCCACTACTGTAAAAAGCACCACTATTCTTCCAATCACCCAGGCTCACAATCTTGCTGTCATCCTGGATGCCTCATATGCCGCCACCATACATCCAATTAGTTGTCAGATGGTTAAATTTCTTTCTCTTTATTTCTCTTGCCTTTTTCTCCACTTGCCCAGCCATCACTCTACTTCAGGGCATCCATACCTCTTACTTTGACTATCAGAACAGCCTTGTGTAATGGATCTCTCTGCCCTGGATCTGTTCTTACTCAAATCCATCCCCTTCCAAAGTGACTTTCCTAAAGCACTGCTCTGATTATGACATTTCCTTGCTCAATAAACTCAAATGGCTCATAATGATGCCCAGGATCAAATATAAAGTCCTATTTGGCATTAAAGCCATTCACAACCTGGCCTAATTAGTCTTCTTCAATGTCACCAGCAGTATTCCATACCATATAAAATTAAACATGCATTATGATTATAGTCACCATTTCCAGAAAGCTTCAATTTCTACATTTCTACTACTTTGCATTACAGTTTGCCTGATACTTTTACTTGAAAAGCATAACCATACATGTCTAATTTCTGTGTGATAATTATCTGACTTTCCTGTTTATCCCCAGGAGTCCAAACCGTTACTTAGTCTATTCTGTTAAAGATACTAATGCTATCAGGAGCTCAGATGAAGAAAATAAGGATACCTAAGTAATTTCTAAAGGAAATAATTTCTCACAACTTATTGATTCCATCTCATCGATTAACTAGCTTCTAATTCAAGGCTATATCCCTTATAAAAGTGAAAGCTAACTTTACTGAAACGAAATAAACTCAGACATATTATGGTAAATCAGGTATGTTTTTGAAGAATGATTAAGGTTGCTTACCTTGGGAAGCTTGACAGGTGGCTCTCTAGATTCTTCTTCTTCATCACTGTCCGAGTCACCACTCTGCACAGAACTCTTCGATGCAGCAGCCAAAGATGTTTCCTTCTTCTGCCACTCCAGGACACAATGGCGTACATTGCAATAAACATTGAAAGCAGATGGATTGCTATGCAGCTTGATATCTGGTATGATAACTGCATTCTCCAAGTTCTCAGACTGAAATACAAAGAAAGTGTTCTTCAATTTTTACAAATGACTCATTTTCAATTGCCATTAAAAAAATTGACTATTAGCTCTCCAAATAGCTCAGTACCCACAATACTTAATATGGTAGAGGCAGCATGGAGGAGGGCTATGGTGTCAAATTCAAATAATGAATCTCTGTACACTGCACATTGATTTAGAAAACTACAAATTAATATTATCTATGTTGTACTGTGTTTTTATTCCTTCTGTTAAACACTTCCCAATAACATTTTAGCCACAGGGGCAAGTTGTACACCTCTGCTGTAGGGGATAAAAAGCTAGGCTTAGAATTAGGAAGCCCTAGCTTTAAATCCTGCCTCTAACAGACCAGAGGGGTGACTCTACACAGTCATTAACCTCTAAGTGCTCCAAATAATTCTCTAAAACCCCAAGCTTCTGATGCCAATGCATATTGGCAGAGAAAATTATTTCTTTTCTTTTCCTTTCTTTTTGGAGGGCAATTGGGGTTAAGTGACTTGCCCAAGGTCACATGGCTAGTAAACATTAAATGTCTGAGGCTGGATTTGAACCCAGGTCCTCCTGACTCCAGGGCTGGTGCTCTATTTATTGTGCCACCTAGCTGCCCCTGAGAGAGTTATTTCACATAAGTGAAACCACAGATTCAATAAATAGGAAGGTGTGTGAATTTTTATGGTAGATTTTAGAAAATATTTCTTTTCTCTCAGAAACGATGTTGCGTATCTTGCTAAATAAAATGCAAGCAAATGAACAATTTAAGATAAGTCTGTAATGTGAAATTAAACAAATTTAATGTCTACTTTTAGCATGTTTTACCCCATGAACATACCAACTAGTATTATCTGGTTTATCAATTTCAAAATGCCCTTAAACACACTAGCGAATCCTACAAGGAAGACAAATAACACAAAATCAGCAATGAAACAGAATGAAAAAGAGAAACAAACTGAAAATAAGAAAAGCCTGGGGACAAGAATGTTGTGAGATGTGTATATATGTGTGTATGCACATATATAACCAAAAGACAGACAACATGTCATTGACTCTCTCCTAACTCAGGTAATCTGATCCTTCCACACATCTACTGCTAGGCCTGTATTTAAAATCTTTCCACCTTGGAAAGACCTGCCAGAGTTTAATGGGGATAGACATGGGAATAGAAGAAAGAGTAAAACACAGAAGTACAGGAAAGAAAAGAGGAAAGCAGAGTCTCAGAGACAAATAATGTAGAACCAGAGAAAGATCAATACTGAATGAAACAGAATATTTTGTCTTCAACATTGTAAGAAAATATACTCAGAGAATTATACATCTTTAGAGTCACAAGGGGCCTTCCAGATGATGAATGGAGTCACTCTGTTTTACAGATGAGGAAGCTGATGCCCAGATGAGTTAAGCAACTTGACCAATATCACAGCATGTAGGAGAAAAAAAGATCAAAAACCAGGTCTCTTGGTTTCTAGTTCATTACAAAAGGTAGAAAAGAACCTGGTCTTTGGATGTTATCAGACCTGAGGTCTCCTGTCTTTTTTCTCCTCAAATCAACATATATTTTTTAAAGAAGGGAGCAGCAACCTTTCAAAAGTGGTATACTAGAAATGGAAAATGAAAAAGGCTAGTGAAGACAGTAGGTAAGAACTTTCAAAAAGAGAAAGACAAGATGGCAATAGGAACTTGGCACAAGCTTTCAAAATTGACAGATGTCCCATTTTTACACTTTCCTGGAATCTCTAAAATATTTTATTTTCATTATAGCCACCCAAGAGACATCTGGAATAACAAAAATGTTCATATTATCAGAGCTCAAGTAGGGACAACTGCTGTTTTTAATCTTGTTTAACACTAAAAGGACCAGAATTTAAGAATAATTCAAAGGACCAAGTAGCATTAATTGATGCAGTGCATTTTTTTTATTCATAAAGAAAAGAAAATTATGATAGGAGGATCAAAATTCTTATTTCAAAATAAAATTATATTATTTCTGTATCAATTGATGCCCAATAAAAAGAAAAATGAAAAAGCAGTAGGTATTGAGTAAGACACAAATGGGAAAAACTCTACCTCAGAAACTCCTAAAGTATTGTTGTGTTTTTGCAAGTTTAGGAAAGGTGTATAGGAAAAAAATATCTTGCTATAAAATACCCCAATATACAATGGATTAGTTTATTCTGAAGGCCAGCCTTTCTATGTTCTGTGCATAGCAATGCAGAGAGCATTTCTTAATATGTCATAGAAAGTCATACTATATAGATGCTTAATTTATCTCCTGACACCAGCAAAATGATTTTTTTTAAGCAACCAAAAAACATTTTATTAAGTATAGTCAGCAAGATTCCTTTCCTGAGTCCAAGTCTAGCCTCAGACACCTGCCAGCTGTGTGACCGACCCTGAGCAAGTCACTTCCCCCTTTTTTCCTCAGTTTCCTCATCTGTAAAATGAGCTAGAGAAAGAAATGGTGAACCACTCCAGCATCTTTGCCAAGAAAACAACAAATGGGGTCACGAAGAGTAGGACACGACTGAAACAACCTGAATAGCAACAACAACAACAACAAAATGTGCCAGGCTTTCTGAATCTGAGGTTGTTAACCAGATGGTACCCTCAACAGCTAAAAGAAAGTTAAGAAGAAGGAAGAGTTCTGGGGAAAAGACAGTAAGTTGTGGTTCTGGATATTGGAGATGCAGGACTCAAGTTCAGGAGAGAAAATAGGGCCAGGTAAATAGAGATGATAATGGAATCCACAGAAGCTGATGAGATCATCACCAAGAGAGTACAGAGTTAGAGGAGGGGGGCCAGTGGATCCTGGGGATACACTTGAAGTCAGGGGGTGGGACAAGGCATATGAAACAAGGAGGACTGTCGATGAGTAGCAGTAAGTGGGTGAGTGGTGGAGCTATGATTATATTCTGGGTGGTCTCATTCCATAACTAGTGTGACGCAGATTATCCCACATTATTCCTTTTGTCTTTTGCTATCCTCTTCCTTCATTGTACATGTTCCTAAAAGATATTTCATAGGACACTGACAAAGACTGACAAGGACTTTGTTTTCTTTTTTAGTCTACATATCATTTATTTTACAAGTGGGAAAACTGAGGCTCAAAGAGAAGAAATGACTTGTGTAAGGTCACACAGTAAGCTAGAGAAAGAGCTAGAACCAGAACCCAAGGTTCCTGCCTGCCTCTTGGGCCAGGGCTCTCTTATTTATTTATTTACTTTTGGTTTACAACATTCAATTCCACAATCCCTTGGGTTTCAAATCTTCTCCCCTTCCCTCTCTTTGCCCCCACCATGGCAGCATGCAATCAAATATAGGATCTACAAAAACCTTCACATTAAACATCAGGCAAGTTGTAATGAAGGATTATAACCCGTGGAGTGAACAATGAAAAAGAAGAAACAAAACAAAACAAGAAAAAGAAAGAGATCAAGTAGTTTGCTTCAATCTGCATTCAAACTCTGTAGTCCTTTCTCTGGATGTGGATATCCTTTCCATCATGAGTCTTTTGGAGTTGTCTTCTAACCTTGCATTGCTGAGAAAAGCCTGTCAAAATTAGTTGTCACACATGATGTGTCTGTAATTGTGTACAATGTTCTCCTGGTTCTGCTCTCCTCACTCAGCATCAGTTTATGTAAGTCTCTCCATGTTATTATGAAGTCTGTCTGCTCCTCATTTCTTATAGCACAATAATATTCCATTACATTCATATATCACAACTTGTCTAGCCATTCCCCAACTGATGGGCATCCCCTTGATTTACAATTCTTTGCTACCACATTATATATATATAATATATTATATATTATATATATAATATATTATATATTATATATATAATAATAATAGGACCTAATTTTCAAGACTGTTGTAAAAATCAAATGAGTTATTATTTGTAAAGTGTTTTGTGTACCTAAAATAGTATATAAATATTAGCTATGACAACGATGATGCATTCAGAAAATCTAGGTATTTAAAATGAGAACTACTTCTATAGATGAGCTTAGTAATTAATAAGCATGTCATTAAAAGAAAGGTTTTCAGAATAGGTTTTCAGTACAAGTTTTTTAAAACTGGAAAACAAGAAAAATGTTATTTAGGATATTTATTATCTATGGCTCCAATTCCTTCATAAATTCAGTCACTGCCTTTCTGGAGCAGAGTATGAATATAAGTTCTTTAAATTATTTTAGTATTTCAAAAATATCAACCAAACATTCAAGGTTCAAGAGGAAATTTTTTTTATAAAACGAATGTTTCATATTCAATATTATCACTAAGAAAAATGGTAATTTCTCCTTTTACCGTAAATGCCAATTGAAGTACTTTGGCAGGAGAAAGTCCTATATTAATGGCTCACAATAACATGTAAGTGCCCTATGTTCTGCTCCCATATTATTTCATAATTTTTCTCATTTTTTGGTTGCCAGTACTGACATTTGATGTTAAATTTCTATTAAATATTTAATTTTGTATAATTTTACTTAATATTTTATTTTTCCCAATTACACATAAAAATATTTTTAACATTCATTTTTAAAAATTTTGAGTTCTATTTCTTTCTCCCTTCTCTCTGCTCCCATCATTGAGAAGGGAAGCAATCTGAAACAGGTACTACTTGTGCAGTAGTACAAAACTTATTTCCATATTAATTGTGTTGTGAAAGAAAATGCAGAAGAAAATATAAAGAAAAAAAGAAAGTTTTCAAAAATATGCTTCAATCTGTATGCAGATATCATCAGTTCTTTCTCTAAAGGCGGACAGTATTTTTCATCATAAGCACTTCAGATTTGTTTCACATCACTGTACTGCTGAGAAAAGCTAAGTTACTCATAGTTGATCACACAATGCTGCTGTGACAGTGTACAATGTTCTCCTGCTTCTGCTCATTTCATTTTGCATCAATTCACTTAAGTCTTTCCAGGTTTTTCTGAAAGCATCCTGCTCATCATTTCTTATATCACCACCACAAATTGTTCAGCCATTTCCTAACTGATGCATATCCCCTCAATTTCCAATTCTTTATCACTAGATAAAGAGATGCTGGTGGGTGTGTCCCTAGTGAACACCACACCCACTTCCTTGCTGGAAGTTCAAATAAACATCTTCCTCTGCACACTGTTTCTGAGTTCAGTGAGAAGAGATTTGTTGTTTCAAGGGTTACATCATGTGGATCTTCCTAAGGGTCTCCAAAAGGGAAGTAGTGGGCAACAGAAGTTCACCCTAGGGTAACTCCCTGACCGCACCTGGAAGACCTGTGATCCCCACATCAGTGTTGAGGGGTATACCACATGGATCTTCCTCGGGCCCCCAAGGGAACAGTAGACCTGGAAGCTCATCCAGTCTACTTCCCTGACCCTGCCTGGGAAATCCTGTGAACCCTAAAAGCGTATTTCTCACACCATTACGCAAGAAATAATACAAAAAATTACCCAGAACTTGTGAACATAGAAAACAAGTACCAGTTGAAAGAATCCATAGATTGCCTCCTGAGAAAGACAAAAAACCCACAAGGTTGTAAACTCTAAGACACATACTGGTTAAATTTAACAATTTCATAAAGAAACAATGAATTCTGCAAGTGACCAGGAAAAGAATTTTAAACACAAAGGAAAAGAGATGTGAATAACACCAGAAAATACTGGAGGAAATGGAATGATGTGTTCCAGAGCAATGGAGCTCAAGATGTAACTCAAGGTGATCTACTCTACAAATTGGAGTTTAACCATATATTTTAAAAGATGAATATTGAGTAATAAAGAGTCATCCAAAACTTAAAAAAAAAAAAAGACAGATGCTATAAGTATTTTTGTACTTACAGGACCCTTAAAAAAAAAAGCTCTTTGGGATAGATGCCTACAGGCAAGATTTTATAGCCCTTTAGGCATAGTTCCAAATTGGTTTCCAGAATGGCTGAAGCAGTTCACAACTCCACCAAAAGCACATTAGTGTCTCAATGTACCCCCCACCCTCTCCAATGTACCCCCCACCCTCTCCAACACTGGCTAATACAAAAGAAAAAGAAAATGACGAATCTAATAGGTGTAGGGTGGAACCTCAAGAGTTGTTTTAATTTTGTCTTCCATCAATAGTGATTTAGAGTATTTTTTCATATGCCTATAGATAGTTTTGATTACTTCATCTGAAAACTGCCTATTCATGGTCTCTGTCCACTTATCAATTGGGGGATGACCTGTATTCTTAAAAGTTTGACTCAGTTTTCCTACATATTTGAGAAATAAGACCTTTATCAGAAAAACCTGCTGGGTTTTTTCCACAGTTCTGATGACTGTGTATTTCCTTCTATCCTATTTCCCCCTATTTCTCTCTCTCTCATTCCCTCCTCCATCTCTTTCTCTCTATCCCTGTCCTTCCTCAAAAGTATTCTACTTCTGACTACCCCTTCCTCCAATCTTCCCTCCCTTCTATCAGTCTTTCCCCTCTTCTCTTATCCTCTCCCCTCCTACTTTTATGCATGGTAAGATAAATTTCTATACCCAACTATATGTTATTCTCTCTTTTAGCCAATTCCAAAGAGAGTAAAGTTTAAGCACTCCTCCCTCCCCCCCACTTCATTCATCTTTCCCTCCACTATAACAGTTCTTTCACACATCTATTATGTGAGATAATTTACCCTATTTTACCTCTCATTTCCCCCTTCTCCCAGTGTATTCCTCTTTTTCATCCCTTAATTTTATTTATTTTTTAGATATCTTATCATAGTCTATTGCCATATACTCTCTATGTATACTCATAACTGCTCTAATACTGGTTAAGTTCTTAAGAGTTAAAGGTATCATCATCCAGCATAAGCATGTAAACAGTTAAACCTTATATTTTCTCTTTCTTGTTTACCATCTTACGCTTCTCTTCAGTCTTGTATTTGAAAACGAAATTTTCTGTCCACCTCTGGTCTTTCCATCAGGAATGCTTGAAAGTCCTCTATTTTATTGAACATCCATTTTCCCCAAGAATGATTATACTCTGTTTCACTGGGCAGGAGATTCTTGGTTGTAATCCTAGCTCCTGTGCTTTCTGGAATATATTCCAAACCTTCTGATTCTTTAATGCAGAAGCTGCTAAATCCTGACTAAATCTTGACTGCCATGGATCCATGATACAAGAACTGATTTTTTTCTGGCTGCTTGCAGTATGTTCTCCTTTGTCTGGGAGCCCTGGAATCTGGCTATAATATTCCTAGAAGTATTCATTTAGGGAACTTTTTGGTGGATTCTTTCAATTTCTATTTTACCCTTGGTTCTAAGTTATCAGGGCAGTTTTCCTTGATAATTTCTTGAAAGATGATTTCTAGGTTTTTTTTTTCCCATCATGGCTTTTAGGTAGTCCAATAATTCTGGGAGAAATTATCATTTTTATTATATAACAAATTATGTTATGTTATTATATAATAATACATTATTAATTAGGATACAGGATTTTTATTCCTCATTCAGGTTTCATTCCTGTATGAGATTTGCCTAAATCTTCCAGGAATATGCTCTATGGCAATCTTGACCAGGACCCCACCTAACTAGGAGATCTTACTTCTATTTAGAATGTAAACAGAATCTAATCTAGGTGAATTACAGCCCCAAAGCATCAAGTCTATGCCCTATACCCCTCCGCTGGAGTTTAGGGTGATCCAGATCATAAAGGAGAAAACCAATCAGAGTGGTCTGGATAGAAATGGATTTCTTTGTTCAGAATGCTAGAAAAGGTTGAGTCTGACGATCAAGCCACATTCTCAGCAGGAAGAGCTGAAGGTTTTCAGCCTACATCCTCATTTGAAAGTCCATTCCTTCACTAAGTGTTCACCAATTAGGGTTGATTTTCACCTGTCAGGGGCACTCCTTTTCCAAAGATACTTAAGCATTCACTTATCTTCACAGGTTTGTTTTTGGTTACCAAGGGAAACCACTGACCATAAATGTATTGATTATCAGCTAGTCTAATTAATAAATTGATTATTAATTACAAAGAAACTCTGTCTCTTGGGCTTTTTATTCATCTCAGTTCTTACATGATCTCTACTGGATCTCTTTTCCAGGTCAGTTGTTTTTCCAAAGAGATATTTCACACTTTCTTCTATTTTTTTCATTCTTTTGACTTTTTATTGTTTCTTGATATCTCATAAAGTTGTTAGCTTCCATTTGCCCAATTATAATTTTTAAGTAATTTTTTTTTCAGTAAGCTTTTGCATTTCTTTTTCCATTTGGTCAATTCTACTTCTTAAGGAATCCTTTAATGAATTTTTGTACATATTTTTCCATTTGGCCTATTCTGTTTTTGAAGTTAAAATTCTTTTTGAGTTCTTCTAGGAATTCTTGTTGGGCATGAGACTCACATTTTTCTTTGAGGCTTTGAATGTAGCAGTTTTGGCTTTGTTGTCTCCTGAGTTTGTGTTTTGACCCTGTCGCCACAGTAACTTTCTATGGTCAGGTTCTTTTGTTGTTGTTGTTTGCTCATTTTTCTAGACGATTCCTTGACTTTTAACTCTATGTTAAAGTTGTGCTCTGCTCCTGGGGTGGAGAGGGCATTGTCTTAAGCTTCAGGTTTCCCCCCCCCAGCTATTTTCAAAGCTATGGTGGTTTTATTTTTTGGGGGGGGGTTTGGAGGAGGAGAGGTGGATCTGTAAATTTTCTGTTCTTCCACGGTGGTAAGATCTAAGGAGAGCTATGTTTATATCTCTTTGGGTCTGTCCTCTGGTCTGTAAGTGACCATAAGTATTTTTTTCTTCCCTAGAACTGTTACAAGGGTCCTCTCTCCACTGTGGCTTCAAGCCCTGGTGTACTAGTGTTCCTCCTCGCCCTGGGACTGAGACCAGGCCTATGACCTAGATCTATATACAGGCAATGCAACAGAGTTGTACACTCAGTGCCAACAAAGGGAGCCTTGTAATCTCTTTCTAATCAGTTGCCTGACCCCCTTACCATCTGTGGGGTGAGAGCTCTGGAAGTCATTCTATGTCATAATTTTTCAAAGAGCTTTCCTTTTAAAGGGCTATTTTAAAAAAAATAAAACTGATCATTCTTATAACATCTTTAAAACTCCTATATGTAACTCCTCATTCATACTTACTGATACAAGTGACTATAAAAGCATGCAATCTGTTCAAATTGAACAAAGGACCACATTTTAAAATAGTACCTGCTGGGCACTGGGGTAGGGAGACCCATCGTGCCCTACCAGAAAGTCAGAGGGGCAATGGGGGAGGACATAGGAGAGAGCAGATTGGGGGAGGGGCTATACAGTGGGATGGCTGTTTTGAGGTGATGAGTAGGGGAAAGATAGGTAGAAAATATGTAACTCAAAATCTCATGAAAATGAGTGATGTGAACAAGAAAATTAAAAAAAAAATCTATCATTAAAAAAAAAAATAGTACCTGCTGCCTGACATCAACTGGGCTGCACAATGCATATTCTAATTCCATTCTTCTACATTATATTATTTTCATTAAAAAGTCCACCAATTATATTTAGAAATTTTTTCTCTCTGTGTCACTACTATAAATAGGTTTGCAAAGTAATAAATCTGCAATGAAATGAGCAAATAAACACATAGAGAACTCTCTTTCCCACAGTATTAACTCCAATTGGAAATCATTCAAATCTGCTTTGCGTATGATTCACCAAGCATTGTTTAAACTGTATTGATAGTAGGAAGTACCACCAATTAAGCAATTCTGTAAGCAGTCTTTTTCAATATAAGCGTTTGGGGAAACGGCTGTTCTTGGTTATTAAAAGAATTTAATTTTCTCAGGAAAAAAAATTTATCTTGAAAATGTATTCTGCATATACACTTTCATGATATTTCAATTTATTGGTTTCCATGCTATATACTACTAAAGCATCTGAATAGAGGAAGCAGTGATCTTTCTTCTCTAACAAATAAAACATCCAAGTTTCCCAACGTATACCAGTGCCTCACAGTCTCTAGACCTGGGCTTTTTATTTCTATTTCCACTACTTAACCTGTCTCTACTGTCTTTGCTTATATTACTTTTTAGCTGCTCCTGGGAAATTCTTTTCAAAGTGATTATATATTTATAACAAAATGACATTTTTTAAAGTTTTTAAAAAACAAACAATAAAAAAGTCATTAAATTTAATGGCATAAAATCCTACCTTATTATATATAGCTATTAAATTATTTCCATTTTTAAAAGTTGCAATTTTGGGAAAATTAACTTATTACATTTACCAAAATGACAAGGTGTTGATAGGGACTACAGCTGTGATTTAGTTAGCATGGGGAACTTCCAGATGAAGAAACTATTTCTATAAATGCACCTCAGCATCTCTGTCAAAATGTGTTATTTTCTCTGTCTGTATTTTTTGTCTGCTTGTAATTTCTGTTTGTATTCTTTGAAATTCAGGATGTTGACTTTTCCCCCTGAATTAGGTAAATGATATATGTTTGATTAAAGTAAGGCTATTAACCCTTTTTGAGTTGCTTTCCTTTAGTAAAGCAGATCTAAGTACTGTGCTAGCAGCCATCCTGGGTGTGCTACTGTGCTCACTGTTACAAAGAAATATACATTTTTGGATATGGATGGGATTTCTTAGGACAGGAGAATTTCTTACACGTTTGTTGCACAGATCTTTTTTTTACAGTGGAGGAAGAAGGTAGGAGGGAGAGAAGATAAATGCCTGTTAATTGAACAAAATAAAACATCTTACATAGTATCACTGTTTCCCTGCCTTCTTTCCTGAAACTTTATGTACCACTTTGACACTACCATAGAGAAATTGATAAGATTTATTACCAAAATACCATGATTTTCTTAGTACTATGTATTTTCTTAGGTACATATGGTAACATTATAAAGTAGTTATAATTCTTTGCCACCAAAAAGAAAGCTGCTATAAACATTCTATCTTTTTGATAGCAACAGTTTATTTACTTACTTTTAGTTTGCAAAATTCACTTTAATAAGGTTTTGAGATCCAAATTTTTGCCCTCCCTCCTCATCCCTTTCCCAGTACAGTACACAATCTGATAAAAGCTATACATGTACAATCATATTAAACATATTTCCACATTAGTCACGTTGTGAAAGAAGAATCCGAACAAAAGGGAAAAACCATGGAAAAAAAAGAAAACAGTATGCTTCAATCTGCATTCAGACTCTTTTTTCTCTGGATATGGATAGCATTTTCCAACCATCATGAGTCTTTTGGAATTGTCTTAGATCATTTTATTTCTGAGAAAAGCTAAGTCTATCAAAGCTGGTCATTGTGTAATGCTGCTGTTCCTATATACAGTGTTCTCACAGTTCTGCTCACTTCCCTCAGCATCATCAGTTCATGTAAAGCTTTCCAGGTCTTTCTGAAATCTGATCATCATTTCTTTGCTATAAATATTCTTGAACAGATAGGCACTTTTCCTTTTTCCCTGATCACCTTGGGAAATAGACCTAATGGGGTACTGCTGGGTCAAACGATAGACAGTTTTGTAACTCTTTGGACATAATTCCAGATTGCTCTCCAGAATGACTGGATCAGTTCACAATTCCACCAACAGTGTATTAGTGTCCCAATTTTTCCACATTGCCTCTGGCATTTGTCATTTTCCCGTTCTATTATTTTAGCCAATCTGATAGGTATGAGATGGTACCTCAGAATTGTTTTAATTCTCTAATCAATAATGATTTAGAGCATTTTTATATGACTATATATAGCTTTGATTTCATTGAGCTCTCAGTTTTTATTAAAGTAGAAATCAATTTTGATAAATCAATTTTGTATTACTTATTCTATAATTTGGTTTTCAACATTACAACTAATGAAACCACTAAAGTAATCAAAGAGTACACAAAGAATTGAGAAAGATCATTATAGTGTAAAAAACAATATACCTGTCCTATATTGTTCCAAAAATATGGGGTCCAACAACTGAATATACTCAAGGTAAATAGCATATAAAATACTAAAATCTACTGGCCTCACAATTCTTTACTGTTATTAACAAATTTAATGGTAAATGCAAAGCAGCAGGGAAGGCAGAACAAATAAAACAGTGGGCTTAAAATCAAGAAGACCTGACAGGGCTTCAAATCCTACAAACAGTACCACTTGCATGACCTCAAGCAAACCACTTAACCTCTATGTGCCTCAGACCATTAATTCCTTAGGACTAATCTAGTACATGTCATTAGCAGGCTGTTTGCATAACAAGGATTCTCTATACTGATGAAATCATAAATCCTTTGAGTAGAGGTATTAAATAAAACATTCAAGTTTTGTGCAATCAATAGAGTACTGGACTTAGAATCAGAAAGACTTAAGATCATATCCTGCTTCAGATACTAGCTGAGTCATCTAACTTTGCCTCAGTTTCCTAAAATGTAAAATATGAAAGAGATCAGGTTCAACGTCCTCTGAAATCCCTTTCAGATCTAAAGCTATGCCCCTATGACACTATATAATTATACTAGACGGCTTCTAAGGTCCCTTAAAAGTCTAGTACTAAATTTATATGAATGATGTAGTTGATAAAATGTGACAACAGTATATCTTAACACTGCCATTGCTATTCCACAAGCAAATTTCATTTTTAAATTATTCAGTAATCTTTTAAATAAGTTATATAATGATAAAACAAAGTTTCCTTAAAACTAAAATAGAAAATTAAAAGCTATTAAATATATTACCTCTGTAAAAAACGCATTTATCTGTAGAGCAGAGAAAGCTGTTTTAACCCCAGCTCAAAACCTTGAAAAATCTTTTTTTCCCTCCGCAAAGAACTGTTGCCATATCTGAGCCTTAAATTTTATAATATATACATGCTTACATGAAAATTATTTGCCTTAGCTATCTACAGGGCAATCTTCACTGAGCTGTCTAAATGACTGTCATTGCTGCCATCAATTCATTCCTGTTTCAAAGCAGAATCAATGAAGAAAACAGGTGATCTTCACCTTCCACTTCTTCCTTGGCCCTGACTGCTTTTTCTGGGGAAACAATAAGCTGAGAGAAGCTAAGGACCTGAAAAGAAGTCTGCAAGTCATTTTGCCCATAGCCCTGACAATGATTGTGAGGAAAACTCAGACTACTATATAATTGTGGGTACTTTGCATGCATATGTTAAAAATAGTTTATACTTCCCTCTACTACCCTAGGAAAATGGAATGTGATTTTTTTAAAAATTCAAGTGATACACAAAACCAGTATCATATAATATTCATTTCAAAGACAATTCTTATTCAAAATTATGATAGTTTCCTATGATACTCTCCTAGAGTTGACCAAAATTGAAATGGGTTGCCTTACAGCAAACTCTCTACCAATGATCAGTCAATCAGAATGTAAGGGAATCTGAAAGGGATATTGTAGAAAGGATTCCAATACTGGGGAAGATATTAAACTAATCACTTTCAAGAACTCTTCATATCTCTAAGGTTAATACTAAATATATATCTACATATGGACATTCATCTACAAATTACTGTCCATAAACAAGATTCTAATCTATTAACTAAATCAGAGACTAATACTAAATTCACTAAAAACAATGATAATTCTCAATTCCCAGAGAAGGAACACTTAGACTAACTAGAGAAAAATTTTCCTTTGTTGAAGTCATCAAAAGTCACAAAATCACAGTTTTTGAAGTGACACAAATAGTAACATCATTAACACACTGCTAAAGAAAAACAATGCCAGTATAGGGAGCACTCCTATTTTCTCTTTCCTACAAATAGTTATATTTCAAAGATATAATAGGATCATGTATAGCATAGAGAAAGAATCCTAAACTGACTCAGGAAGCCTGAGTTCTAGTCCCGGTTCTATGACTATGTGACCTTGAATCACTTAACCTTTCTGTGATAGTGTTTTGATCTGTAAACTGAGGTGATTACACAAAATTCTAATATCCTTTTCAGTAGTAAGTCTTGTGAGTCTAAGAATGGCTTTTTATCTGTTTTCCCCCTATATTTTTGTCTTTAAATGCTCTTATGTCAAACAGAAATCTTAAGTTTATCTATATAGCCCATCATTTACCTTGCTTCTTGTTTTCACTTTTGATTTAGTCTTCTGTTTCCTTTTCAGCTTTTTCTTATTTAAAATTTTCTTACTCCTAAAAAAAAAAAAGGAAAAATTAGATTGATTTCCACTAGAAAATAGTTATTAAAAGACAACAATATGACACATATGCTAGATGAAAGTAAATTCTAAGGTAATAAT
>CM053591.1:107061399-107086735 GCA_028646515.1 Pseudochirops corinnae | reverse complement strand
ATATGCTAGATGAAAGTAAATTCTAAGGTAATAATACTTTTGTATAGATCAAGACCTATGTATTTATAACATAAAATATATCAGTATATAATCCATATGTATAAAAACATGTATATGCATTTACATAGCTAAGGATGTAGAATTATAATAGCTTTATAATTTGTTAATATTTTTGTCAATTTATTTATTTATTTATTGGAGGGGGCAAGGCAAAGCATTTGGGGTTCAGTGACTTGCCCAAGGTCACACAGCTAGAAAGTGTGTCGCGTGTCTGAGGCCAAATTTGAACTCAGGTCCTCCTGACTGCAAGGCTGGTGCTCTATTCACTGCGCCACCTACCTGACCCTATTATTTTCCAATTTAGATAATAAATTCCACAAATTTGTCAAACCCTTACAAGGTACAAAGTAACATATTAGGCACTGAGAAAAATACAAAGATAAGATGACACAGGCTCTGCCAATAGAAATGACCATATAGTAAAGAGAGGAAAGCATGTATGTAAATAATTTTGATACTACAAAATAGAAGGTAAGTATATAAGGGAAATGTGGGGGTATGGTGGGGGGAAAGACAGTGTAGTAAAAAGGAAGAGAGATCAACTCTGGCTAAAAGGATTAAACAAAGCTTCATGCTAAGTAGACTCAATGTAAGGAGACTGCAGGATAAGTCAAACAGAACAAAACTGTGAAAAATAGATCAGTGGATAAACAGGAATCAGAAACCACTGAACTCAGTAGCACAATGTTCAAGGAATCTCAGAGCATAATCTATTTGAGGAAGGATTCCTTTATCTGACAAAAACTGTCAGAAAAAATAAGCAAAAAAAAAGACAAACTAGCATATAATACAACATAGCACAAATTCCAAATAAGTAGACAATCTACATGTAAGAGATCAAATATTTTTTTTTAATGGAAGAAAAAGGGAGGAGGTGGTTTTTACAATTACATTTGGAAGAGATTTTATTAGCCAAAAGGACAGGGATAATCCTAAAAAGAGAAATAAAATGGGTTGCAGTATAGTACAAAGGAAGAGAAAAATAACTCTGAAGTAAGAGTATCTGAATTAAAATCAACCTCTACCACTATTTGTGGGACCTTAGGCCTTCCACATTGAAAAATGCACCGGCTTCAGTATCCTTATTTGAAAAATGAGGGGATTCAACTAGACAGTCTCTGAAGTCTCTTATAGCTCCAAGTCTATGATTCTATTAATTATTAACAACCATATGAAAGACTACTTGAAATCACTAATAGGCAAACAAGTATTAAGAGCTTACTATGTGCCAGGAACTAAGTCAAGGATATTTTTAAAAACCAGAAGGAATACAGCCTTCTGTAGCAAGCCTTTCTCAAACTCTCCTCATTCTAGTGCCTTTCCACTGCTGATTATTTCCCTATTTATGCTGTATATACATGGTTTGTCCAGAGCAGTTTGTCCACATTTCCTAGTGTATAGTATAGCATCTGGCACATTGTACCTGGTGCTTAATAAATGCTCATGAATTGACTGCCCTTCAAGCGCTCACATCCTAATAAGAACACACAAATTAAATACAAAGTAGATGGAAGGTAACCTTAGAAGAAGTGACACTACAGGTTGAGGAAACAAGAAAAGGACTCCTGGATGAAATGATGCCTGGGCTGACTTTTAAAGGAAATTAGGGATTTTAAGACTTTAAGTCTGGGTAGGAGAGCATTCCAGACGGAGAAAAAAACTCAGTGTAAAGGAGATGAATTATTGTTTGTGAGAGATAGCAAAACAGGCTAATGTAACTATATCTTAGAAAAGATCTTCCTTAAACTGGAAAGGTGGGCAGGAACCAACAGGTGAAGAGCTTTAAATATCAACAAAGGACTTCATAACTGATCTTGGAGGTAACGAAAGCAATGGTGTTTAACAAACAGAGGGAAGGCATGGTCAGACTTAAGATTTAGAACAAAATCACTTTGGCGCCTATGTGAAGAATGAATTTGAGCGAAGAGAAACTTGAGGCAAGAAAACTAAATAAAATGCGATAGCCCAAGAAGAGGAGAGGAGGCCCTGAACCAGGGCGGTGACTGCATGAGTAATGAAGTGGACATAAGGAGGAGATGCTATGGAGAGGTATGTGGTCAAGGTGAGCGAGAGGATGATACTAAGATTGTGAGCCAGACTATAAAGACCGTAGTGCTTTTGACAATAGAGAAGTTCAGAAAGCAGGACAGGGAAAGTTTGGTAGAAGAAAGTTTTACTTTAGATCTAATAGAGCCTGAGATACTTCTAGTACATTTCAGTTCAAAATTGGGGGAGGGGGAAGTATCTAACAAGCACTTAATAACATGAAATTGGAAGTCAGGAGACAGATTAGAGCTAGATAAATAGATTTGGTTATCATCTCCATATAGATCAGTGGTTCTCAACCTTCCTAATGCTGCAACCCTTTAATACAGTTCTTCGTGTTGTGGTGACCCCCAACTATAAAATTATTTTCGTTGCTACTTCATAACTGTAATTTTGCTACTGTTATGAATTGTAATGTAAATATCTGATATGCAGGATGTATTTTCATTGTTACAAATTGAACAAAACCCACAGGTTGAGAACCACTGATATAGATGATGATTAAACCAATGAGAGCTGATGTGATCACCAAGTGAGAGTAGAGAGAGAAAAGAGAGACAAAGTGCCTTGGGGAACAGCCACAGGTGGTAGGTACAACATAGGAAGATCAAGAAAAATAGACTGAGAAGGACCAGTCAGATATTTAGGAAGAAAATCAGGATAGAGCAGTCATCATAGGCAAAAGCATCCAAAAAGAAGAAAGTGATCAAAAGCATCAAAGGCTGCTGCAACACCAAGAGAATGACGTTAGAAAAGAGACCTTTAGTCTTGGTAAACAAGACATCAATGGTGGTTTTGGAGAATAATGTCAGCTGAATTATGAGGTCAGAAACCAGACTGTAAAGAGTATAGAACAGAGTGAGAGAAGTTGACACACCAACTATGGGTAGTTTTTTAAGGACTTAAGCAAAGAAGGGAAGAAGAAATAAAGAGTGATCGCTGACCAGCCTGGTAAGATCTAAAGAGAACTGTTAAGGAATTGTTGCAACTTTGAAATTTTTTTTGTTTTTTAAAGCTGCAGGGAAGGAGTAAGTAGATACGAAGTCACAAGATTAGAGTGAGCATAATGGTGGAATAGCATGCAGACAAATATGGGAGGAGATGGGACCAATAGAAACATGTAGAGGTATTGGCCTTGACAGGCAGATGAAGCCCCTCATCAAAGACTGGAAAGAAGGGGGAGATAAATGGGTGATGATCACAGTCAGCACAGCTTCATGGTTTCCTCTAATTTCATGCAGCAATGTGTAAGTAGAAACAAAGAAGTATGATAGGGAGCAATCTAGGGACAAGGTTTGGCCAACTTGATAAAATATGGAAATAGCTGGTGTTGGAGGAGCTGAAGAAAGATAACTGACTGTTGTTGAATTGGTCAAATATTCCTGGAATTTTTGAATTATTGCCCTGTGACCCAGAGATCTCTCTACTGAACACATATTCTGAAGGATGTCAAAGGCAGAGGCAAGGTCCTCATGCAAAAGCAAAATATTCACAACAGCATTTTTTGTAGTAGCAAAGAACTGTAATCACAGTGAGTACATATTAATTGGGAAATGGCTGGGAAAATTATGGTACATAAAAGTAATGAAACATTATTGTACCATAAGAAAAGACAAATGTAAGAATTCAAAGAAACATGAGAAGATACATATGAATTGTAAATTTGGTGAAGTTACCAGAAAAAGAAAAATTACTAATAAAACTTTATTTATAAATGAGTGGACTGGCTTAAATGATCTCTAAGGTTCCTTTTCATGAAGCTCTAAGATTCTGATTCTATAATTCCATAAATTTAAGTAAAAGACTGTTTTTCTGTTTTGTTTTTTGCTTTTTGGAGGGGGGAAGGCAGGGCAACTGGGGTTAAGTGACTTGCCCAAGGTCACATGGCTAGTAAGTGTTTAAATGTCTGAAGCTGGATTTGAACTCAGGTCCTCCTGACTCCAGGGCCAGTGCTCTAATCACTGTGCCACCTAGCCACCCCTAAAAGACTGTTTTGTAGTAACATGCTTATTCCTTAACGATTTATATAATTATTTAGAATCAAATAATGCATAAATAACAACTGTAATGCAAAGTACAAAACTTGAATTTATGAAAATGCTGTTTAGCAATATTTAAAACTAATTTCTAATAAATTAGTAAATGCTGCAGTAAAAAAGTTTGTGTAAACAAAGGATTCACAATATGCCTATACTTTATATCATCAAGCATCCTTTCTATAGCATAGAGGCAGCCAGGTGGTACCACTGAAGAAGCACTGGACCTGGGGGGTTTCCCTGACCAAGTCTCAGGCAGTGGAAGTGTGACCCTGTACAAGTCACTGAACCTTTCTTTGTTTCAGTTTCCTCTAATGTAAAATGGGGATGGATAATAACAGTACCAACCTCCTAGGGTTGTTGCTAAGATCAAAGGAAACAAATATCTGTAAAGTGCTTAGTTCAATACCTGGCATGTTATAAGATGTAGGTGCTTAGTCAGTGTTGTCTCCTCCCTTCCTTTGCAATATCTGACCTTTTTACATTTATCATCTTTAAAAATATAATGCTTCTCTCCCCCTTTCCTTCTCCCCCCTATCTATCTATCTATCTATCTATCTATGTATCTATCTATCTATGAAAATCACAAGATAATCATCAACATAAATGATTTTTACAACAGAATTGCCACCAAAATGGTGGTGATCCCTCAAAGTAAGACTATGATAAAATGTACATTTTTAGGATTCCCTTCCTCTTCTCTGTTTTTTTCATATTACTGCTGATTACTAAAACACTATATACAAACTGAAACTTTTCTATATAAAAGACAGACTCCTACTTCTGGGTAATTAATGTAATAGAACTGTACTGAAACCTAGAATTTGAGTTATCCCTGAATGAATCTGGGAGGAGCAACAGTCTTACTTACAAAATAGAAAATTGCTATTTACATATATCCTAGTCTAGTAATTAGTGATAGAAAAGAAGGAAAATTTAACTTGAATAGGAACAGAAAAAGAAATGTTAAAGGATATCCTTTACGTACAAAAATAAAAAGTCCACTAGTTTCCCACCAAATGTTAGATGGATGCTAACATAAAATCAAGGGGAGAGCCAATGTTTTCCATTTTTTGCTTTGGTAATAGCAATCAAACTAAATAGTAATGCTACCATTATTTCTAGGAAGCATCTGCCGTTCCATTGCACTATGGTTTTACCCTAAGACTTTACCCATATTACCACTCTCTCTGGCAGGGACTGTCTGTCTCTTGCTGTTGTTGAATCTCAAGTACTTAATACTTACCAATTAATCATTTCACCAAAGTGCTATTGGTTTCCTTATTAAGGAAATTCTTCAAAAAGGGCTAGATGGCTATTTGCCAGCTATGCTATAGAAGGGATTCTAAGTCAAAAAGGAGATTTCCCTGCAGTATTTAAAAAATTCTTTGCGTTAAGTGGGACATGAACTAGGTTTCTGAAAGATGACTAGATTTCAAAAAAGTAGGGAAGAAACAGGAAGCGTTTTAGGTGAGGCAAAGTGAAGGATATAAGGTCTCATTTAGGGAGAGGAGAGTATCTAAAACAAGCACTTGGTAACATGAAATTGGAAGTCAGGAGATAGATCAGAACTAGATAAATAAATCCGGTTATCATCTCCATATAGATGACGATTAAACCAATGAGAGCAGAGAAACAAAAGAGGAGACAAAGACAGTGCCTTGGGGAACAGCCACAGTTGCTAGGTGCAACATAGGAAGATCAAGCAAAACAGACTGAAAAGGACCAGTCAGATATTTAGGAAGAAAACCAGAATAGAGCAGTCAGAAAAACCCAGAGGCAAAAGCATCCAAAAGAAGAAAGTAATCAGAAGTGTCAAGTGCTGCAGAAACACCAAGAGAAGGAAGTTAGAAAAGAGAGCATTAGCCTTGGCAAATAAGAGATCAAAGGTAGCTTTGGAGAATAATGTCAGTTGAATTATGATACCATAATGGTTTGTCATTTCCTTCTCCAGGGGATTAAGGCAAACAAACAAAGGTTAAGTGCCCAAGGTCACACAGGACGTGTAGACAGACTTAGGTGTGTGTGTGTCTGTCTCTTCCTCCTCCCCTCCCCCCAACTGAATGAAGCACTTGCTGAAACTAAGAACTCAGGAGAAAATACCGAAACAAGTCAATGGTATTCCTCATCTGAGTCAGCATTCAAGGACTATTTTAAACAAAACAGACTGAAAAAATTCAGGAAACAAAGGCAATCCCACTCTCACCCCCAATCCCACCACACCCAAACACTTATGTTTATAAAAAGTTCACGTCATGGGAAAGGTTTTGCATAAACCCATATCCACTTAATCCACTCACACAACATACCTCACCATACACAACTGAGGCCTGGGAGAAAAGCAAGGAGGAAACTGAAGTTTCGTTTCAGAAACGTCAAGTGTCGAATAATCGTAGGTCATTTGAATGGTATGTCCAGTAAGCAAGATTGGAAACGTTGATTTTTGAGGTCACTCAGGTGACAGCTAAAGTACTAAGAAGAGCTGTTTTCCACAGACAAAGCACACCAGAAGGTTACACAATACAGCTTGAGGATACACAAGAATGAAGAAATAAGAGAGAGTCACACTGAAGTAAGCAGAAGAGTGAATCACAGTAATAACACCTCAAAAATCATGCAAAGATGTTTATAAAGGGGTTTACAAAGTGCTTCCTTCACAGAATGTGAGATAGATAAGCAAAGAAATGGGCATGGGGTACCCACAGGCCAGTGATGGCCTGTAGCCTGTTTTTGTATGGGCCACAGCTAAGAATGGTTTTTGTGTTTTTAAATAAAAGTCACTGTATTTTAAGATGTAAAAAGAAATATTCTTAGCAGGACAAAAACAGGCCGATCCTTCTCTGAGGAATTAAGTCATATAAGCAGAGTAAGCTTTACAGAAGGACCTTCATTCTCAAGGACTGAAAGAAATGAGAAATAAGAGCAGTGAAGACAAGAATATTGGATGAAGGCAAATGTATAAACTCAATCTTCTCCACGAAGCGGGCAAAAACTTAATTCAACAGATATTTCTTTAGTGATTACTATGAGCAAAATACACCAGGAACTGACAATACAGAGCTGAAAAATGAAGTACCTGCCCTCAAAGTGCTTAAATGTTAGGCTTTGGGAAGATGGCACAGTAGGTGTGAAATTTCCAGGCTCTTCAGACTTATTCCCCCGACAGAATATCACCACAAAATGAACAATGACCGCAGAGCAGCAAAAATAAAGGGGGTACAGCAGTTGTCCTCCTAAGATAACTTGAGAGGACCTCAGAAAAGACAGAGCCTCTAAGGCAGCCGTTCTCAACCTGTGGGTTATGACCCCTTTGGGGGTCAAACAACCCCTTCACAAGGGTCACAGGGGTCGCCTAAGACCATCGGAAAACACCTATTTCCGATGGTCTTAGGAACTGAGACACCGCTCCTCTATCCGTCTCCAGGCGGGTCCACCTACATGCAGATACACCCACATATGAGTATTAAAAGGTTGTGCGGCATTGCGGCATTAGGAAGGCTGAGAGCCACTGCTCTAGGGACTGAGGTTTGGCCTGAGTGAAGTGTAGCAACCTCCAGGCTGACTCCATTGAATCAATAAACAGCAGGCCCTGTGAACTGATCCAACCATTCTGCTTTTGAGATTCTTTTTCCATCTGGCAAATTTGACTTTTTAAGGCATTCTTCTCATTGGCATTTTGGGCCTCTTTTGCCATTTGAGTTAATCTGTTTTATAAGGTGTTATTTTCTTCAGTCAGGTTGTTGACTCTCTTTCCATGATTTTCTTGCATCATTCTCATTTCTCTTCCCAATTTTTCCTCTACTTCTCTTATTTGGTTTTCAAAATCCTTCTTAAGCTCCTCTATGACCTATAACCAGTTTCTATTTTTCTTGGAAGCTTTTGGTGCAGGAGTTCTGACTGTGTTGTCTTCCTCCCGTTCCATGCTTTGATCCTTTTTGTCCCCAAAAAAGGAATCCAAAGTTGGACTGCTGAGCTTGCTTTGCTTCCTTTGCCTGCTCATGTTGCCAGTCAATTACTTGGCTTTCGAGCTCCGCAGAACTCTGCTTTCAGAGGGGAGAGCTCTGTCTCAAATTGCTGGAGTTTTCCCAGCTGCCGGAGCTATTAGGAGGCCACAGTCTCTGCAGCCCCTGCCAGCTTTGGCTCACTGAAAATGCACCTCAGGACCGCCACCCAAGACCATGGTTCCAATCCAGGCAGCTCAGGGCAAGAGCACTTAGCCTCTGAATGATCACTTGGCCCCCCTGCAATGGGGGGGCTGTGAGCTCTGAAGCAGCCACATGGAGGTGGTTGCAAGGCCATCACTTCAGCTGCTTCTAGCCCTGGGGCAGTGAGCCAGACCCTCTCCCCCAAATTTAGCCAAGTTTCACTGACTTTTTCCCTTTGTCCTTAGCTCTTATGGGTTGATAATTCTGGAAATCACCACAAACAACTGCCAGTGATCCACTCTCCTGAAAGCTTCAGCCGCAGCTAGTTTTGGCTGCCCTCGGCTAGCTCCAGCCAAGGGTTGGTGAGGTACTGGTCTGGGCTCCCAGCAGCGCTGTGATGAATTGTCTGCCTGCTGGGCTGCCCTCAGCAGGAACTTTGTTTCTCTGTCCTTTTGTGAGTTCTGGAGCCCTAAGATTTGTTCAGTCATATTTTATAGGTATTTGAGGTGGTTATGGGGAGAGCTGTGGAATTTTCCTGGTTCTACACTGCCATCTTGACTCCACTCCCTGCCTGATCCAACCATTCTGGAGAGCAATCTGGAACTATGCTCAAACGTGCATACCCTTTGACCCAGCAATACCACTTCCATGTTTGTATACCAAAGAGTTCATAGAAGTGGGAAAAGGACCCATTTGTACAAAAATATTTATAGAAGCTCTTTTTGTGGTGACAAAGAATTGGAAATCAAGGGAATGCCCATCAATTGGGGAATGGCTGGACAAGTTGTGATATATGAATGCAATGGAATACTATTATGCCTTAAGAAATGAGGAGCAGTCAGACTTCATAATAACCTGGACTTACATAAACTGAGTCAGGAGAAGAGAACCAGCAGAACTTTGTACACAAATACAGACACACTGTATCTGTGATGACTGACTTCAATGTACTGGGCTCTTCTCAGCAATGAAAGGTTATAAGACAACTCCAAAGGACTCATGATGGAAAAGGCTATCCATATCCAAAGAAAAAACTACAGAGTCTGAATGCAGATTGAAGCAAATTATTCACTCTCTCTCTTTTTTGTTTTGTTTTGTTTCTTCTTTCTTGTTGTTCATCCCAGTGGTTACAATCCTTTACACCTTGACTAATGTTTAATGTGAAGTTACTGGTAGAGCCCATATCAGATTGCATGCCACCACAGTGCAGGGGAGGGGAGAGGAGAGGGAGAAGAAAATTTGGAAGTCAAAAGTTTTTGTAACTGAATGTAGTAAACTGAAAGTTAATTAATTAATTAAATTTAAAAAAAAAAAAGAAATTTCACCTCAGAAACTTTCTCCTCACAAACTTTCATTTAAGGAAAAGCAGACAGCTGAGTAGGAGAAGACTGAAAGACCCTGGCTATTTCTGGAAGCCAGGCCTACCATTTCTGACTAGAAGTGATTCCCCCGTTGCGGCTGTGGGTGAGGAGGAGCAAGCACCTCCAGTGAGTGCAGTACCAGTACCCATAGAGAACAAGGACATTTTCAAGATAGCATGTCTAGGGGCCCTAACTGTGGCTTAAGAGAGGAGAACAGTCCCTGAGGTTGAATCCACATAGTTTAGAAAATAACAAGTAAGGAGTACCTGAGGTCTAGGGCAACATTACCCACAACTCAGGATTAAAATTTGATTATAATAATAAGTGCTAAAAATAAAATAAAATAAAAATGAGTAAGCAAAGAAAAAAGAAGATCTGGGTTCATAGTCAGAGGAAGATAGGTTAAAAAAAGGCACTCCTACTCCAAAGATTAACATCAAATGGTCACAAGGCCAAAAAGAGTTCTTGGAAGAACTTAAAAAGGAATTAAAAAAATAAAATAAGAAAGATTGAGGAAAAATTATGAAAAAAAAAAGCAACCCAAGAAAATTATGAAAAGAAAGTTAACCAGGGGCGGCTAGGTGGCACAGTGAATAGAGCACCAGCCCTGGAGTCAAGAGGACCTCAGTTCAAATCTGGCCTCAGACACTTAACACTTACTAGCCGTGTGACCTTGAGCAAGTCTTTACTTAACCCCAATTGCCCTCCAAAATAAAAAGCAAAAAAAAAAAAAAAAAAAAAGAAAGTTAACCAATGGGAAGAAAAAGGTACAAAATCTTAAGGAAGAAAATAACTCCCTGAAAATTAGAATTGGGCAAGAGGAATTGAATGACAACATTAAGAAATAATTAAACTAATAAAAATAGAAGAAAATCTGAAACATCTCATTAGGAAAACAACTGATCTGGAGAGCAGATCGAAAAGAGACAATATATAAATTATTGGGCTACCTGAAAGTTATGATTAAAAAAAAAAAAAGACTTTATAAGAAATTATTAAGGAAAACTGCCCTGAAGTTCTTGAACAGGAGGGTAAAGTAGAAATAGAAAAATCTGTCATTTACCACCTGAAAGAGATCCCAGAAGGACAACTTACAGGAATGTCACAGCCAAGTTTTAAAACTCCCAGGTTAAGGAGAAAATATTGCAAACAACAAGAAAAATACAATTTGAATACTTTGGAAATACAGTCAGAATTTCACAAGATCTAGCAGCTTCTATACTAAAAGACTCTAGATCTTAGAACATTATATTTGACTGTATCTAAGAATATACCCTGCAAAGTTAAAATATAATCATGAATTTTTAAAAATGGACATTTGACAAATTGAAATACTTTCGGGTATTTGTAACAAAAAGACCAGAACTCAATGAAAAATTTGATATAAAAGATCCAGAAGAAATATAAGGAAAACATTAAAGACTAATTAAAAGGCACTCATTAAGGTCAAACTAGTTACTTATTACATATGAAAATGTTATCAACATTCTTAAAACTATCATCATTACTAAGGTAGTCTAAAAGAAAGGTTGGGATTGTGTTGTATATGATGGGGGACAGTGTTGGGAAGGTACTTTTAGAAGGATGTATAGCTTCTACTAAATAATAATTTCTAAATTGCTTTATACCAAAATCTCTAGATATGTAGCTATTAACTACTGAAAAATAGTATTTTGGGATTTTCGTCTTAAGAGTTTTCACCACTACTTCATGATATAAGAAGTTAATATGACTGACTTTAGGAACTCTTGACTAGTAGAAACTAAAAGGTAAAATGTTTTCTATTTTATATAGACACTCAGAACTCCCAATTATATAATGCTTTCAGATTACCATGCTCATTACATAATCTCATTTGATTCTCCCAACAAATCTGTAGTAGGTGCTATTAATTTTCCCCATCTTATAGATTAAAAATAAGGCAAAGAGAAGTTATATGATTTGTCCAGGGTCACAAAGCTATTCCACATCTGAAGTGAGACTCAAACTCAAATATTCCTCTTAAAAATATTCTTTAAAAAAATGTTTTTTAATTTCAACAAACAATTATTTTTTCTTCCTATCTTCCCCCCAGCAGTGGGTTGGGGGTGGGGAAACCCAACATTAAAAGAATATGTCTAGTCAAACTGCACATGAAAGATCGCTTCAAATTACTAATAATCAGAAAAATACACATCAAAACAGCTCCAAGGTTCAAGGGGTGGCTGAAGGCAACACTGTGAAGAACAAAGAGCTTTGGCTCTGGAGTAAAAAGGTCTGGCTTCAAATACTCCTCCTGACAATGGCTACCTATGTAACCTAGGGTAAATAAGCCACTTGGTCTTTCTGTGCCTCATTTTCGTAAAAAGAGAAAATGAGGCTAAATGGCCTCTGCGGTCCCTTCCAGCTCTAGATCTAAGAATATTCAAAAATGGCAAACATGATAAAAGACAGAAATAATAAAAACTGGAAGAATTATGGAAGAGATAGAGACACTAACATACTGTTGGTAGAGCCATACATTGCTCTAGCTGATCTGGAAAACTAAATTTATGTTAAGAAAAGTAATTGGAGATCTCCTAGAACCTCCATTTAAGAAGAATGCCCACCCAGCTACACTCTCATGGACTATGACATCATGCCTCAGGAACCTTCTCATCCAGCAAGATCATTGTAACACCGGAACTCACACAAAGGTCACCATCCAGGTGGCTTATAAAATTTGTTGTCACTGGACTTGTTAAATTTAACTTCTATGCATCATGGACTTTAGTATAGGTTTTGTGGTTGTTTTTTCCTGGAAGCACTCCACAGATTCTTCCAATTGGTGCTTTATTTTTAGTCTTCAGAAATTCCAGACAGTTTTCTAGTATTATTTTTTTGCATTATGGTATTCAGGTTTTTTGAATGTTCTGGGAGATAACGCTCTGTACATCCTATCTTCAGGATAAATGTTTTGCTTTTATAAAAATCATGTGTTCTTTTAATGTTATTGTTTTTTGCTTCACTTTTCCAGATGGTCCTTCACTTCTGTATATTTATATTCTCAAGTCAGTTGTTCTCCTTTCCTTCTTTCAAGAGACCCACTGCCATGGATGCAAGATTTTTCTATTCTGCTATTTCTGCTGTACAAGTCATAATTTTCTCTCAAGGTTCTGGCTGGTCTCTTCAATTATTTTAGAATATCCTGAGGTGACTCCATGCTCTCTTAGGAATCCACAGGACCTTCTACCCAGTCAGGTGCTGATTAATTTTCTCTTGTCCTGCAATATTTATTTAACAACCCACTAACTTGTACTCTGGAATCAGGAAGCTTAGATATAAACTGAGAGGAAGGGATGGAGAGAGAAAGAACAAATGAGAGAACAGTAAGCATCAAAACAATTTGGTATTTATTAATTGATCAAGGTTAACAGACATACAAAAGACCCAGGAACAAATAAATGATCTTTCTTCTCTAGTTGATGCCACTGTAACCCACCACTACTTGTTACCAGCTCTCCCTACAACCTTTCCTCCTCAATACCAGTGGCTCCACTGCTAACATCACCACCCCCACCTTACCTTGCTATTAATAGTTTCCTAAGGTTCTTTCTTTAACCCTCTTCTATCAATTCCCTCACCAATATTATTCATTTCATAGCTTCAATTATCAGCTTTATTATGACTCCCATTTTTAAAAAATCTCTAGCCTGCATCTCTCTCCCTTGAACTTCCTTCCTACTTCCCAAATACATCCCTTTAGATTTCCTGCTCACCCCATACTGAACTCAACATAGTATCATAGGCTTTAAAGCTAGAAGGAAACTTAGAGAATATCCACAAAGACATGAGTTAGAAGCTCACCCCAGACACAAATGGTGTGACCTTGGACAAGTCATTCAATTTCTGAGTCTCAGTTTATTCGTTTATAAAATAGGATAAAGTCTTGAGGGAAGACATTAATGTCCAATGAGGGACATTAAAATCACTTAATCCAAATTGAGTTTATAGAAAAGAAAAACCTAGATGTAGAGAAAGTAAGTGACTTAGCCAGCATCACAGAGCTGACAACCATAGAGTTGGAATTTGAACTTATATTCTCTAACTTTAAATCTAATAGTCATTTCACTCCACTCATCTTCCTTTTAAAAACTACCCTTCCTCCTGTATTTCCCTGTCTTTTTTATTCTTCATTACAAAAGATGGGTCTGGGTAGCAGAAGCAGGAGGGGCATAATTGGCAAGGAAGGTGATATAAAAACAAAGGATATCAATAAAAATGCTTTATTTTAAAATTTTATTTTCAGTTCTGAATTCTTTCCCTCTTCTACCTTGTTGAGAAGGCAAGAAATATCAAACCCATTACACATATGAAGTCATTTAAAATATTTTCACATTAATCATGTTTCAAAAGAAAAATAAAAGCAAGCAAGAAAAATGTTTCAATCTGTACTCAATTCATCAGTTCTCTTTCTGGAAGCAGATGGCATTTTTCATCATGAGTCCTTTGGAATTGTCTTGGATCATTGTCTGTAACATAGCTAAGTCTTTCACAGTTGATCATCACTACTATATTTCTGTTACTATGTGCAATGTTCTAGTCCTGCTCACTTTATTTTGCATCAGCTGAAATAATCCCCTTCACCATTTCTTAAACTAAATAGTATTCCATCACAATTATATAGCGCAACCTGCTCAGTAATTGACCAAATGATGGATATCCCTCCAGCTTCTAATTCTTTACCACAAAAAAAAAAGCTACTATAAATATTTTTGTATATACACATCCCTTTACTTAATCTCTTTGAGGTACAGACCTAGTCGTGGTTTTGCTGGGCCAAAAGGTATGCAGTTTTACAGCCCTCTGGGTGCAGGTCCAAATTGTTCTCCAAAATGATTCAAAACAGTTCACAGATCTACCAATAGGGCATTAGTGTACCTATTTTTCCACGTTCCCTCCAGCATCAGTCATTTTAGGTTTTTGTCCTATTAGCCAATCTGTTGGGTGTGAGATGGTATCTAAGGGTTGTTTTTAATGTTCATTTCTCTAGTTATTAGTGATTTTGAGCAGTTTTTCATATTATGATGGATAGTTTTGATTTCTTCTTCTGAAAACTGCCTGTTCATATCCTTTCACCATTTACTAACTGAGGAATGGCTCTTACTTTTAAAAATTTGGCTCAGTTCCTCATATATCTGAGAGATGAGACCTTTATCAGAGCAATCTGGTATAAAAATTTTCCCCCAGCTTCCTCTTTTCCTCCTAATTTTCACTACATTGGTTTTATTCATGGAAAACTCTTTAAGTTTATTTTAATAAAAATTCTCCATTTTACTCACCCCTCAGTCATCTTCTATATCTTTTTAGTCATGAACTCTTCCCTTATTCATACACTTGACAAGTAATGTTTTCCATGCTCCTCTAATATGCTTATTAGCATATCTATGTCTATATCATGTACCCATTTTGAGCTGATGTTGGTATACAGTGTGAGATGATGGAGTATTACACCTAGTTTCTGCCAGAGTGCTTTCCAATCAATTCAACAGCTTTGGTCAAATAGTGAGTTCTTGCCCCATTAAGTGGGATCTTTGGGTTTATCAAACACTAGGTTACCGTGGTCATTTACTTCTGTATATTGTGTGACTAATTTTTCTACTGATCAATTACTCTATTTCTTATTCAGTACCATATTGTTTTGATGGTTATCCATTTGTAGTATAGTTTGAGATCTGTTACTGCTAGGCTGTCTTCCTTCACTTTTTTTCATCGATTCCTTTGGTATTCTCGACCTTTTGTTACACCAAATGAATTTTTTTTTTTCTAACTCTATAAAAAAATTCTTGGTAGTCTGGTTGGCAAGCAAATTATTTTGAGCAGTACTGTCATTTTATTATACTGGCTTAGCCTACCCATGAGGAATTAATAATTCTCCAATTATTTGTCTTTACTTCTGTGACAAGTATTTTCTAACTGTGTCCTTATACTATAGTTCCCTCACGTGTATTTTGGTAGATGGAGTCCCAGTATTTTATACCATGTGTAATTATGTTAAGTGGAATTTCTTTATTTCTTCCTGCTGTGTTTTGTTGGTAATGTATAGAAATGTTGATAATTTGTGTGAGTTCATTTTTATATGCTGCAACTCTGCCAAAACTTAATTGTTTCAATTACTATTTTTAATTTACTCTCTTGGGTTTCTAGGGTTTCTAAGTACAACTTCATACTATCTACAAAGAATGACAGCTTTGTTTCTTCATTATCTATCGTTATTACTTAGATTTCTTTTTCTTGAATTATTGCTATAGCTATCATTTCTAGTACAATATTAAATAATAATGGTTAACAACAGCTGGACATTCTTGTTTCACCACTGATCTTACTAAAAACACTTCTAGTTTATTCACATTATGGATAATGCCTGCTCTATACTTTAGATAGATACCACTTAACATTAAAAGTTCCATTTATTCCTAAGCTTTCTAGTGTAATTTTTAATGGGAATGTATATCGTATTTTGTCAAAAACTTTTTCTGCATATGATTTTTTGTTGTTTTTAATTATTGATATGGTCAATTATGTGTGGAGTTTTCCTAATACTGAATCATTCTTGAATTATTTGTATAAATCTGGTCATAGTGTATATAATCTTTGTGAAATGTTACTAAAATCTCCTTCCTGGTATTTTGTTTAAAATTTTTCAACCAATATTCATTATGGAAATTGGTATATAGTTTTCTCTTTTTTGGCTGTCCTCTGGTTTAAGCGTCAAAACCATATGTGTATAATATAAGGATTTTGGTAGGACTTTTTAAAAAAAACCTATTTTTCTAAATTGTTTAGATAATATTGGAATTAATTATTCCTTAAATATTTGGTTGAATTTGCTTATACTTCCACTTGGTCCTGGGTTTTTTTCTCTTCCTTAGGGAGATCATTTATGGCTTGTTTAATTTGTTTTTCTAACATATGGTTATTCAAGTACTCTATTTCCTCTTTTGTTTATCTGGGAAATTTATGTTACCTTAAATATTAATTCATTTCATACACTAATTGATTTAATTTCATCTTCATTGGTTGTACATTCACATTTTTCATTTTTGATACTGGTAATTTGGTTTACTTTTTTTTTTCCATCAACTTGCCCAATGGTTTTTCTATTTTATTGTTGGTTTGTTTTTTCTTCTTCAGAAAGCACACTCCTAATTTATTAGCTCAATACTGGTGTTTTTTAATTTTTAATTTTATTAACCTTGTGTGGAACAAAATGTGGTTTCTCAAACAGACTATGGGCTAAAGTAAATAAAGCCTTAGGCCTTAGTTTTAGTTTGCTAGAAATCAGGTGATTTCAGGGAAATGGAAACTAAGGAAATCCCCACCTCAGGCCTTCCTCCTTCCTTACCATCCCACCTGCCAAATAAGGGAATGTTGCAGTAATCACCAATCAAAGTGAAAGTTGGGGGGGGGGGAGGGTCTTTGGGTTTTGCAGTTTTTGGCTATTTACAGTTCTTGCTTCTGTACAGTGGTCTCCTCCCTCTGGACTTCCCAGTGGTGAGGACCGCCCCCTTCTCGCAAGATTCTAATAAACCTTTCTATTTCACCTTCAGAAGTCTCTGAGTACTCAATTTGGGGTAGGGTCTTCGTAACCCACACAACCTCTACTTTGATTTCCAGTATTTCCATTTTCGTATTTAATTGGAGATTCTTCTTTGTTCTTTTTATAGGTTTTTTTTTAATTGCATGCTCAGCTTGTTGATCTGTTCTTTCTTTTATTAATGTAAGGTTTTAGAGATATAAATTTCCCTCTAAGTATCGCTTTGGCTGAGTCCCACAAATTTTGAGATGTTGGCTCATTGCCGACATTCACTTTAGTGAAATTATTTTTTGTTTCTATTATTTGTTCTTTTGGACCCATTCATTTTTTAGGATTAGCTTAGTTTCTAAATTTTTTGTCTATGCTTCCAAGACCCTTGATTGTAATTTTTATTGTATTATGGTCTGAAAGGATGAATTTAATAATTCTGTTTTTATGCATTTGTTTGTGAAGTTTTTATGTTCTAGGGTCAATTTTTTGGAATGTGCCATATATAGCTGAGAAAAACATTGTTCCTTTCTATACTCAATCAATATCTCCAGAAATCTAACACATTTAGTTTTTTTTTTAAATGTCCTATTCATCTCCTTAATTTTTTTCTTATTTAATGGTTAGATTCACCTAGCTCTGAGGGGGATAACCTGAGGTTCCCCAGTACTACGGTCTTACTATTTTCTCCTGTAACTCATTTAACTTTTCTTTTAAGAACTTGGATGCATGGGGCAGCGACATGGCACGGTGGACAGAGCACTGGTCTTGAAGTTTGGATGACCTGAGTTCATAATCTGGCCTCAGACATCTGACACTTACTAGTTGTGTAACCCTGAGCATGTCACTTAATGATGATTGCCTCAACAACAACAAAAAATTTTTTGGATGATATGCCATTTTGTACAAATGTCCCAGTAATGATATTATTTCATTGTCTACTCTATAGTACCATTCAGCAAAATGTATTTTCCCTTAACATCTCTTTTAATTAGATCTACTTTTGCTTCTGTTTTGTCTGAGATCAAGATTGCTAGGTCCTATCTTTTTTATTTTAGCTGACGCAAAAGAGATTCTGCTTCAGCTCCTTATTTTCACTTTGTGTGTATGTGTGTCTGTTTCAAGTGTCTTTCTTGTAAACAGCATATTGTTGGATCCTGGCTTCTAATCCATTTTGCTACCTGCTTCCATTTTATGGGTTAAATTCATCCCATTTACATTCACAGTGATGACTGCTACGGTATTTCCCTCTACCCTCTTCCTCTTCTATTTTTTCTTCTCTGTCCCCTCCTCAAAAATCTGTTTAGCTTCTCATCATTTCTTCCCTTATTCTCCCTCTTATTGCACCCCTTTTCTCTTATTCCCCCTTCCCTCCTACTTTCCTATTGGGTAAAATGAATTTATATAATTAACTTTGTGTGCATATATACTGTTCTATCTTTGAATAGGCTCAAATCAAAGGAAGGTTCATGAACTGCCCTGCCCATTCCCCTCTATCTTAAAAGCAGCACAGTAGATAGAGCACCAGCTCTAGAGTCAGGAGGGCCTGAATTCAAATCTAGCCTCAGACATTTGACACTTACTAGCTGTGTGAGTCTGGGCAAGTCACTTAACCCTGATTGCTTTGCAATTCCCCCCCCCAAAAAAAACCTAACCTCTTCCTTGCCCCATTTTTCCTCTCCCTGTATCTTTCCTATGCACATGAATTTTTTTTTTGTTTACAATTACACATGTATACATAGAGGGCAATCTCAGTGAGACCATTAGTAGAGAAAAGATAAGAGTTTTACAGAAGATACTTTATAGTAAACTATATCTTTCCCATCATACAACTGACTGAAAGAGGTAAAGAATACAAGACTCCAAAAGTTGATCTGGTAAAATAAAGCTCACGATTAAAGGATCCTTTCCAACAAGGAGCCCCTAGTCATTTGTTAAAATCATTCAGGATTCTAGGAAAGACATACCCTACAGAGAACTTTGAATGGCTCTGATCAAACATGAGCGCTAGTAGAAAAAGGCTTTCTTATGTATAGGGAAGTACTTCAGATGATCCTACTTACAGACAATATACTGCAGATTACCCTGGAAGAGAGTCTTGATTACTCAAAAGATTTTGGCCTAACCATCCATACAAGAAAAGCTAAGTGGATAAAAGATGTCTAATTCTCCGCCCCCCCCCCCTTTCTAATTTTCCTGTTCATTCTCCCAATCTCTCAAATTTGATTGTATTATCCTCAACTCTTCATTACCCCTCACCACCTCTGACACTCAAGTCATTGCCAAGGCCTATTAACATCAAGTGTTTTCCCACTCCAATCCATTCTTTACACAGGTCTGACTATCTCATCCCTCTGTTCCCACCCCAAACCCACCCACACCCAATAAACTCTACAGAATCAAATTCTAAAAATCTTTATTTAGTATTTAAAGCCCTTCATAATCTACCTCCCTCCTTCTTTCCAGTCTTTTTACATCCTACTCTCTGCCAGGTACTTTTCAGCTTCCATGCTGTTCCACAAACAAGATACTTCCTATCTCTTGGCTCTGGGAATTTTCTCTGGCTGTCTCCCATGCCTGAAATGCCTTCCCCACTTACTTGTTTCCCTGTCTTCCTTTAAGTCTCAAATAAAATCCTTCTATAGGAAGCTTTTCTCAACCCCTCAATTCTAGTACCTTTCCTTTGTAAAGTATTTCCTATTTATCCAATATACATCTGGTTTGATATGTCTATTTGTTGGTCAGTCTTCCCCCTTAGATGGTGAGCTCCTCAAAGGCAGAGACTATCTTTTGCCCCTTTTTGTATCCTGAGGGCTTAGCACAATGCCTGACATTCAGTAGGAGCTTAATAAAGATTTATTGACTGATTACTTATAATATATGGGTTATCTATAGAGCCTGCGTGTGTATACGTGTGTATCTGAAACAGTGCTAGGCCCAGAACTAAAGAGAAGAATAAGATGGACTGCCTTCAGAAAATGACCTACAGGACTCCAAACAACTCCCCCAAACAAAAGCCCATCTCTTTAATACCAATATCCTACAAGGTATTGTTATGACTGCACTGGACTGAATAAGTATCTGAGCAGTCACATAAGTAAGGCATTATCAATTTATTAGGGCTTTGAATAAAATAGTGCTGAACTTTCAATGTGTTTTAGCTCTATTCCTTATTCCTCAGGCACATTAACCTCATCCTAATCATAACAGCAGTAGTTCACATATATATTTTGCTTCGGAGTTTACAAAGTACTTTCCTCATAATAATACTATAAAAGTAGGTAACTGAGTGTGCCACTGGGGACAAAGGAAGTTATTTCACGAAACGAAAGACAGTTGTTAGATCTTCCAACAGTGAACACTGAAAGGAGAAGGAGAAAATAAGGAGGCAGGAAAAAAAATTTCAAAGACTTCCAAGCAGACTTCAGGAAAAACTGGGTTAAATTCATCTAGGTAGGAAACAGTTGTAACTGCAGAGAGAAGTATTTTCATTGGACATATTTACAGATAGACCTCTGCTTCATATTATTTATTAATATTTTATTTTTAATATGACCAGAACTGTTATAAAGAAGTTTAATTCCTAGAGAATTCTTTAATCAAAGTATCATTATATACATAAGCCTGCACTACACATATAATGTGCTTCAAATACAGCCACACACCTTAACAAACCCAATTACTGAAATCAGGGTGACTTAGGGGAGAAGGAGATTATTATTATATATTATATAATACTGAAATACTACAGTTCTGCTACATTACAGGATAACAAGTTTTCTGTGGAATCTAGGCTTATTAACCCAAAGACAAAATTAGAATTAACCAAGATCTGGAAATAGGATTCACAAATAGAAGGATGTAATTTATTTAAAAGAATCATATTTGACAGAAGGGCAAGAGAGTAACAATCAAGAACACCTAAACCTAAAGCAAAAGTAATGTGGATGATCAAAAAGAGAGAAATCATACGTGATAACACTACATAAGATTATCAAAGACCATTCTGACAGATGGAAGAAATACAGAACTTCTTACACCCACACCACAAAACTAGCACAGAAGCAAGAGAGAGTGATGACGGGCAACTTGTACTACCTGGACACGTACTATCTCATTTGTAAGTTGGCTTAAGGGTAATCACACCTCTTAGAAGCAATTGGGAGAACTATTTCTCCCTAACTCTGACCAACAAGGAGGAAATGATCAGCTGGTGAAGTGGAAACCACAGGACATTAGGAGGGAAATGAACATGCCATCTTAAAAGTTTTAGCGAAGGAACACTAACTAGGCCTCGTTAGGTTCTTGAAACTAGAGAAAAACAAACTTGGTATCAGTTAATATGGAGTTACAGTGCTGCTAGACCACAAACCCCACAAGGAGGCGAACAGTCTTATCTAAACCTTCCATGTCCCTCTGTAACTATCATAGTGTTCTAGACATGGTAAGCTCTTAATAAATGTTTGATGAATAAAAGTTTAATGGTTTACACATCACTTTATATAATACTGATAACAGCAAGCTTTTTTACGCAGTACAGGAAGGTCTGCAAAGTGCTTTACAAATATCTCAATCTTCACAAAAACTCTGGAAGCTATTATTACAGATGAGGAAACTGAGGCTGAGAGAGGCCAAGTGACTTGTCCAGGGTCACAAAGTGTAAAGATCTTGAATTCAGTCCTTCCTAAGTCCAAGTCCAGCTCTCTATTCACAGCAACCCCTAGCTGCCTCATTGCATCCTCACAACAAATAGATCAGGTTACCCTCATTTCACTGAGGAGACTGAGGTTCAGAGAGGTCAGGTGACACCTACAGGTCTGTAGTCATAGAACTGAGGTAACCTAAAGATCATCTAGTCCAACACCCTCATTTTACTGATGGAGAGGTGAAATAACTTGCCCAAAGACAAAGGGAACAGGGGGGGTGGGAGGGGGGTTGGAATCCAAGTCTTTGGACACCAAACCTAGTAGTTCTGTCACTACACCTTCTACTCTAATGTCTCTGGGCAAGTCATTTCCTTTCCACTTCTCCTTATCTGTACATGAAGGGGTTTCATTTAGATCGGGAGTAAAATAATAACAACAACAATAATAGTTAACACGTATATAATGCTCATTATGTGCTAAACACTTCACAATTATTATCTCAAGTAATCCGCAAGTAGACCCTTCCAGGTAGATGCTACTACTATCCCCATTTTGCAGATGAGGAAACTGAAGCAAACAAATTAAGTGATGTGCCCAGGGTCACACAGCTAGTTAAATATCTGAGGTCAGATTTGATCTCAGGTATTCCTGATTCCAGGCTCCTAGATAATAGATAATAGGACAGAGATCCACTGGGTCACCTAGCTGCTCTGTATTTCAATATAACTGGTTTCTGTTGTAATCTCATATATTTTATTTTATGCATTTAAAACACTATTCTAAGAAGGGTCCATAGGTTTCTCCAATACTGCCTGAGGGACAGAAAAAAACCCCAAAACATTAAGAACTGCTGATCCGAGGGGGCGGCTAGGTGGTACAGTGAATAGAACACTGGCCCTGGGGTCAGGAGGACCTGGGTTCAAATCTGGCTTCAGACACTTAACACTTACTAGCCGTGTGACCTTGGGCAAGTCACTTAACCCCAACTGCCCCTCCAAAAAAAAAAGAATTGCTGATCCTTATTATTCAACATGACCATAAAAAAATAATGGACATTTATTTATATAATGTCTTAGGGTTTGCAAAACACTCTGTCTCATCAAGTGATCCTCACAAATCTATGAGGTAAAAATGCTAAAGTTACTATTAGCTCCCATTTTACAGATGAGGAAAATGAGGCTAAGAGAACAAGTGGCTTGTCCACCTGGGGTCACAAAGTAAGTAAGCATCAGAGGTATTGTGGCTCAAATCCAGAGCTCTATCCACTGTACCACTTAAATAAACAAAAGATCAATGAGAAGATCATGTACTCTTAAGTTCCAGGAAACTGACTTATTTGCTACTCCCTGCAGACAACATTGGGGGTAGTTAGATGGAGTATTGAATAAGAGTGTAGGGGAATGGGGGGACTGTATTGGAATGTATTCGGGCCTGGAGTTAGGAAAACTCATCTTCCTAAGTTTAAATCTGGCCTCAGACACTTACTAACTTAACTGTGTGACCCTGGGCAAGTCACTTAACCCTGTTTGTTTCAGTTTCCTCATCTGGAGAAAAAAATTCCATAGTCACTCCAGTCTCTTTGCCAAGAAACCTTCCCCAATGGGGTGACAAATAGTTGACACAACGGAAATGATTAAGCAACAACATAAATAACACACCATGTTCTCCCTTATTTTTTTCTAACAGACCTGAAATGCTTTCCCCCTCATCACCTTCACCTCATGAAATAATTACCTCTCTTAATGGCTCAATTAATTTATACCCAAAAAAGTAAATAAATAATACTATCAGAGTTTGAAAACAAAAATTATATAATACTGATAACTTTAACACCTACATTATAATTATGAAAATTTATATTAAATATGTCTCTGAGAACACATTTGTAGCTGAAGGTGACTAAGAATGATGCCAGTTATTACACTTGTGATGAAAGAGCAAACATTTTACTAGATGTTGGGGAGTGATATAAAATTTAGATATGGTACATGGTACTTATCGATTAATGAGACATGATAAATATGCAGATGACCATAATGATGGAATCTTAGAATTATAAAGGTCCAGAGCCAAAAGGCACATGAGAGGTCATCTAGTCCAACCCCCTCATTTTATAGTTGAATAAACTAAGGCCCAGGGAGGTTAAATAATTTTCCTAAAGACATAGTAAATGTTCAAAGAAAAATTTGAACTGAGATCCTCAGATTCCAGAGCCAACACTCTTTCCATTGTACCAATTTAACTCCATTCTTTGATAGCAGACTCTATGCCAATGTTCATAATTTCATAGATTTAGAGCTAGAAGAGTCCTTAGGGGTCATATTCCCGCCCCTTTTTTGGGGGCAAGCAAGGTTGACTTGTCCAGGATCACACAGTTAGCAAGTATCTGAGGCCACATTTGAACTCAGGTCCTCCTGACTCCAGGGTGCTCTATCCACTGCACTACCTAGCTTGCCCTCCCCTTCTTTTACAGATAAGGAAACCTTAGAAAGGAACATTGATTCTGCAAAGGACTTTCAAATCCTACTTCTAAATTTAATGTGTGACTTTCTTATAAAAGTGAGTGCTGGTCTCTGAGGAAACTTTCTGCTATAACACTGATTCTATGCTCCTCAGAGAGGCAAAGGAATTTGTCTAAGGTAACAAAAGCAGTTAATGGTAGATATAGAATTTGAATCTTTGACTCAATATTCAGTGTTTTTTCCCCACTATGCTATTCTTTCTGTTAAAGCTAAATGAGAGGGCAAATAACAATGATTAAAATTTAACTGAATAATACTCAAATTATAAACAAAGTAGATTCAAAATATGTGATTTAGAGGGGGCAGAGCCAAGATGCGGTGTAGGAGCAGCAAGAAATTGCAGCCCCTACACAGCCACATCAAATACCCAAAAAATATGACTCTAAACAAATTCTAGGGCTCTAAAACACACACAGCTATATTTCCCGCTGAAGGCAGCTCGGCTCAAAGCAACCACCTCAGCTCCGGAAGCTGAAACCAGCCCAGCCTAAAACCGCGGCTTTTGCCCCGGGGCAGCTCGATGAGAAGAGCCCTGCCTGGGCTGGAGCTTCAGGAGAGCGTATCCGCAGCAGCTGTGGCAGTATGCAGAATTATCAAGACATAAGAAAAAAGGACTCAGGTTAGTGGAACTTGGCTAAAAACCAGGGAAGAAAAGCAGTCCGGCCAAGCCGCCTCCAGGGCAAAGAAGTGGGGAGCAGAGGTTCTGCACCCACCTCCACACTGCTGCTTCAGAGCTCCTGGCCTGCAGACAGCAGGGGGGCCAAGACATCATTCAGAGGCCAAGCGCTCTCCCGTTGAGCGGCCTGGATCCGGATCTCGGTCTCCAGCGATGGTCCTGGGTTTTTTTTTTTCAGTGAGCCAGAGCTGGGGAGGGACCCAGCAGCCTCCTAAAAGCCCCGGAAGCTGGGAAAACCTCAGCAATTTGGGACAGAGCTGTTCCCTCTGGAAGCAGAGTTCCACAGAACTAAAAAAAAAAA
>CM053591.1:107045093-107060899 GCA_028646515.1 Pseudochirops corinnae | reverse complement strand
TAGGAAGGAGGGACATGTAATCAGTCTCTCACAATGTGCCCACTGTGGAGAGGTTCTGTGTAATTACACATGTACAGCCTGTATTTGATGGCTTGTTCTTCCAGTGGGGGTGGCTCACAAGGGAGGAAGAGAAAGAATCTAGAATTTAAAACTCTATAATCAAATGTTAAAAATATATATGTGTATATATATACACATATATATATATACAGTTATTATTACTATCATTATTAACTACATCCAACTGGAACTTAAGATTCACAGGCACTGTGGAAGGGAGATCCATCCTGCCCTTTCACAAGTTAGAGGAGTGATGGGGGAGGACATAGGAGAGATTAGATTGGGGGAGGGGTTATACAAGGGGATGGCTGTTTTGGGTGGGGTGGGGGAAAGATGGGGAGAAAATCTGTAACTCAAAATCTCGTGGAAATGAATGATGTAAACTAAAATAAATAAAATATAAAAAAATAAAAAAATTTTTAAAAAATTTTAAAAAAAGAAAATAGTATATATCAATCTAAAATAAAATAAAATAAAATAAATGAACAGCATCTTAAAATGGAAGCTCCAGTCCCTCTGCAATATGTTTTAAATTCTAGAAAGGAAACTTTTAAAAATTAATGCTTAAGACAAGTATCAAAGGAATTAAAACATATGAATGGCATTTTCACATATCTGCTTGTAATAGTTATGGTCATAAATGAATATATTCAGTGAACGTAGAAGAAACCTATGGAAGTTAGAAAATAAAGTTAGAAGGAAAATAAAGGTATTCTTCATTCTGAAAAAAAAAAACAAATTATGTGATTTACATTAAAGATGTAGTCAGAGATTTTAAAAAATCCATCTATAGAGCAGATGAAATTTAAAAATTTATGGCTTATTAAGTCTAATATATTAATTTTCAAAGCACAGGAAATCAGCTTGACAACGCACTGAAAACTTTTTTTTATCAAGTTGAAAGAAAAAATGCAAAATACCCTGTTATACACCAGAAATTATTACTGATACAGGATGCCACACCCAACCCTGTTCCTACAAGAAGTTAAGAAAGTTAATACCATAAAAAAGTACAATAGATGTTTCTACCCCAGGGCAGACTGATTATCTGAGTTATTAAGAGCAGATACATATGGAAGTAAAAATGTAGAGGCAAAAAAGGGCATTAGATTTGGAGTCAAAGAGCCTGGGATCAAATTCTGGTTCTACTTCTTACTACCTTCACACTAAACCTCTCTGGGCCTCAGTTTCCCAATCTGAAAATGAGAGGGTAAGATCAGATATTTTCCAAGGAGCCATCTAGCTCTAAATCCTATGGTTTTATGACTTAAGAACCGCCATACACATGGGAGCAGAGTAATCACTATTTGAGGACTGCAGGTACTCCTGTCACCTTTATCAAATTGATAAGATCTTTTCCCCCTGCCCCATCCTAACAACCTTATAGCAAACAAAAGTCCCCATTTGTTTCTGTCCCAGTACTTCTTTTATAGTCATTCATTTTGTATTTGAACTGGCAGTATGAGGTCCACTGTACTGCTGTTGCATAACAGAGAAACAATGGGACAGTGACTACTAGAAGTTATTTTGACCAAAGTTCTTTGCATTTTCTCCACACAAAATGGCACTCGTGTGCCAAAACCAAGTTTGTATTACCCAATTTCATGACTTTCATTCACTCAACATTTATTCGGTGCAGTATTTATGTGCAAAACACTTGAATCTGTTCAAAAGTCATCACAATGTCATCTTGCAACATGTACAATTAAAATGGAATTTCTTTGAACTAGACAAGCCCAAATCAAGATAACCTATTTTAAAAGCACTTTAGATATGCCAAGTCAAAAAATTAAAATCAGCTTTACTTATATGTACAAATAACAATAACGATCAATGATTTGCAGATGAGAATTTTTTCCACAGTCTATTCTGAAGTAACAAATTAATTTCATCTCATGTCTAGGGACTTGTTTTCAAATTTCATACTGCTGTTTTTTACCATTTCCTTCCCTATCCTGCATTATGACAACGTATCTTTCCAAAATGCTGCATGTTCTATTTCTTACTGCCTGCAGTGGTAATGGTTCTGGGTTCTCCTCTCCTACAAAGTCATAGCTTTTTCTCTTTAGAGATTGGAAATAAATCACATTACAAAGAAAGAATTATGGTATTCTCTATTGTGCAAATCAATATATGTCATTATTTACATCTACACATTTATCTATTTGCCTCTATATGAATATCTACAAGTAGATATTTGAACATCTGAGTCCAAAAGAATCTGATGTACCTGGTATCAAAGCATCTTCTCCCCCATCACTTTTCATTTCTGAACCATCCCCCTCTAGTCTTCTTCAGGTCTGATATACTACTTCACTTCCCTGGACACCCTATGTTGGGTTCCCCTAAGTTTGTCTTACTTCTACTGTCTATGTCCCACAAGTAAAGATCTTTCTTTGACATTCTTGCAAGTCTATTTCTATCAGGCAGAATGACAAATAAGCCCACCTACTGACGGATATGACAAATAACTGAAACTAGGGCCTTATCTTGAATATATATTTTATATAATTTTTCAATTCCTCAATCACTAGGCCTAGAAGTAGAAAAAATAATCTCTAAAAAGTAATATAAGCCCAGGCTCTCCTAAACTAGTAGAATCAGCTCTCATTTTATCAATAGGAGATTCTAAAAATATAACAAGACTACTTTTATAGCAAAGTGCCAATAACAATTTGATATTTACACAATTAAGAGATGATGAAAATTTGTAATTTCCACTATTCTAAAATTATCTAAATTATCTAAATTACCTAAAATTAAGAGTATTAGTTAAAAAAACTGATGCTTTAACCATTATCAGTATAATGCAGTTGAAAAGCCAACATACAAAAACTTATCAAACTTCAGGAAGCGATATGGCAGTATTTAACTTTGGTTTAAGACCTTTCATTAAATATATCATTCAACATCTGAGATCACTCCTGCATTAATTTTGGCTAACAGCTGGCACAAAAAAAAAAAATGACCAGAAATTAAAGACAAGTGGATCATATACTAATTATGATTACTTTGAGATAAAATTGTTAATGTAATTGTAGCTTTATACAAATTTTAATAATGAAAAAGTTATTTTTCACCAAATCTCAGAACCGGAAGAAATTCTGAGGTCCTCAAGTTCAACCTCAATATGAATCTTTTCTATAGTACACCTATGAAACTCAACAGTTCATCTTTGATGTAAGGTTGTCCTCTTGCCTCACTGTAAAATGAAGATGACTGACCCTAGCTTCTCAAATACTATTTCAGTAGAACACTGCAAGTCTTCAGCAAGCTGAAGAAGCATTAAAGACAGAAAAGGAGAGGGCAGACAATGGATTACATCTGCTGGACAAAACTAGCTAAATCTGGAAAAGTGCATCAACAAATTGGCTACCAGGTAATTTTTTAAAGCTAAAGTGCTTTCTGAAACTGTTTCATATGGCAATCTACTTCAGTATAGACCAGCTGTATCTGGAAAAGTTCATTAACAGATTAGCCATCAGGTGATTAACTTCTTTTAGCTAAAGTACTTCATAAAACTGCTTCATGGCAATCTGCTGATTCTAACCAATTCTAGTGAATTCTATAGGAAACATTTAAATAGACTGTTTTAACTTTTAGTTTAAATTTTTTTAAAAAACACACGAACCAGTCACAAATCACTGAAGGATTCTGAGCCAACATATTCATGCAGTTTAGACAAGGTGCAAGATACCTGCAATACAGTAAACTATTCCAACCATCTTGGTTAAACACTAGCTGTGTGACTGTGCAAATTACTTAATTTCTGTGTCTCAGTTATCTAATCTGTAAAACAGAGATGAAAACAGCAACTACCTCACTAGGTTCTTATAAAGATTAAATGAGTTAACATGTAAAGGGCTTTGCAAAATTTGCAAAATTTAAAGTGCTATATACATGCTAATTATAAATATCAGGTTGAAATTATACTAGCTTCAGGAAAAAATGCCATTGCTCTATAGAAGGGGTGTATGTTTCTCTGTTTTGAATGCTACTTGTTCAAGAATTGGTCCTGCCCTGTTGTTCTAGATAGCATAGGGTGCTACTCATACACAAAATCATGACATGTCAAAGTCAAATGCCCCTGATCTTCAACACAATAAATAAGAAAAAAAAGTTGATATAGTCTAAAGGAAAATAACAATACTTGTACACTCAAATTAAATACAAGAAACCACAACGAAATCTTCCATTCAATTTAGCTCCACTCCACTTATTTGATAGAGGTATGCACAAATATTAAATATATAAAACTGGCCACCTTCTTACGGTAGTTCATTTAAAAAAAATATTTTCCTGTAACCTTTACCTCTGTACAGGGTTACCTCAAAACAAAATACCCTTAAAGTGAAAAGGTCTATTCCCAGTTACAGTTTTCAATCCCATGAAAATCAGTGAAACAAACTGTCACTCTCTTTCAAAGTTGGATGTAGGGACTTGGGGAAGAAAAACAACGGCAGACTCCTTAGCAAAGAAAGGCCTTAGTTTAAAAAAGAAAGAGAGAAAATGAAAGTAACTTAACCCTCAAGGCAACATGGAAGCTTCAGAACACAGAAACTGGACAAGGATCAGAGGAAGATCTAGAAGGTAGTAGATGACGGAGAAATACCCACCAGCCACCCTCAAATTCAGTTGTCACATTTTTTGGCACTTACATCCAATTTTCACTTTCTCTGAGAGAGTCACCCTCCACTCTATCTGCCTAATAGCACCATAGAGAGGAATACAGTAGAAGATGGAAAAGGCGGCAGTAGTAGTAGTAGCAGCAGCTGCTGCTGTCAAAACACAAGAGCAGCTGGAACAAAACACTTCTGGTCCAGGAAAAAGCAAGTCCTAAGATCATCAACATTTACATTTACCTCTAAATCTTTTTAAGGTGTTCCACAACACTTAGATCACTTTCTGTCCTCATCTTTCTGTTTCTAATCCTCTCCAAACGCTACCTGTTATTCTTTTAAATATGCTTTATGCTCCAACCTTGCTACTAGCTCTAGCTTAAAATATCACATTATTCCAATCCCTGCCCCTCTGCTCTGCTACAGAACAGCACAAGGAAAAAAAGGATGGTTAGTCGAATCCATTCAATGAAGATGACAGAAAGAGAGGCGAGGGAGAAGAGAAAAGACGAGGCTCTGCTGGTTTACAAGAACAAAACCTGCCACCTCAGAAGTGCCTCTCCCACCTCCACCCCCTTCCTCCGACTTGTCAATTCTAGACTTCGTGCCTTACCTCCGCATAAACATTACCAGCCCGTTCCAGACCCGATCCTCTCCCTTTGCCAAAGACCAATACCAGTTTTTCTTTCTTTTTCTAAAGGAAGCATGAGCATGTGATATATGCACCCACCCCACACCGTTGGCCCCATCCAGGCTTTAATTTCTCTTCTTCCCCCCTTTCTTCCCCCAACCATCACTGAGGGGGAGGAACTGCAGCCACTGCACCCTCCCCTCCCCAGGAGACGCCCTCCACCTCCAACATAAAACGGTCTAACAGTGCACCACGCAGCATCTCCAAGGTTCAAGTTTACCTACGCGGGAGAAAGCGCCCTTCAAGAAAGCGCTAATTCTCAGCGGGGGGTGGAGATAACACACACGCGCGCGCACACACGCACACATGCACTCATGCATACACGCGGGGACATACATGCACACGTACACGCATGCATGCAAACGCCACACTTGCACACACACCCATACACACACGCGCACAGGCGCAGGGAGGGGGCCCCGTACCTAGAGCCCGGGTGCCCCGCGCCGCTGCCTCCCTGCTCGCGATCGCTGAGAGCGGCAGTGTAGATCCTCCGGTAGCGGTCGGCCAGGGCCCGGCCCGAGAGCAGCAGCTGGTAGTGGCTCCGTGAGTCCGAAAGCGAGAGCCCGAGTCCCAGCGCGGCGGCGGCTGCAGCAGCGGCTGCCGCGGAGCCCTCGGGGCCCGACATCAGCAGCGCCCCCGGCGCCGGGCAGGACACGGGGAAGAAGCCTCCCTCCACGCCGAGACCCGAGGAGGCGGCGGCGGCTGGGGAGGCGGTCGCTGCACACATCATCCTCCTCCGCCGCCTTCTCCTCCTCCTCCTCCTCCTCCTGCTCTTCCCCGCCTCAGCCGCCGCCGCCTCCTCCCCGCCTCGGCGGCCGAGGCCCGCCGGGACCCGGGTGCCCCTGCACAGGCGCGCACACGCACACGCAGTCCTTGCCCAACGACAGTGGCGGCGGCTGCTCTGGCGAGGGCTCTGACCGCGGCCTCTTCACTCCCTGCCAGAGAGAGACGGAGACAACGACGACGACCTTCTCCTCCTCCTCCTCCTTCTCCTCCTCCCCCCCGCGCCTCCGTCGCCACTACCGGAGCCGCTCATCTAACCCCGCCGCGCCGGGGAGTGAGAGGAGGAGGTACCGCTGCTCTGCCTGCTTCTGCTGCAACCGCTGCCACCCCGGCCGTGGCTTGGAGCAACTGCTGCTACGCCTGCTGCTGCTGCTGCTGCTGCTGCTGCTACTGGCGCTGCCGCTGCCACTGCCCGCATCGGGAAGCAGTTCGATGCCAGGAGCATGCGCAAGTCCTTCGCACATGCTCAGTAACACTAACGCGTCTACTCTCCCTTCCTCTGTGTAGGGAGCATGGAGGTCGGTGGCTACGAAAGGAATCCGCTTCTCCGGGTTTTAGAGGCAGCTCGTGGACGAGAATATGGAAAGTGCCGGCGAACCACGGAAGGGTTAGCTGTCAGTGTTAGCATGGGGAAAGGGGTGGAGGCGCCAAAGGCTGGGAGAGGCAAAGGAGAAGGTGACCATCTCCCCAGTTCCTTGAGCAGCTTTGTGCTTTGCAAATAATGTGTGCCGCATTTAATTGAACAGATATCAAATGTGTTAATTCCACTTTAGGTCCAAAGACTATACTATACAAAGACTTTACTATAGACTGGAGACCATCTGAAAGCCTGTTTGAGCTTCAAATATTGTCAGAGCTGAAAAAATTTTTAAATCTCATTGATTGCTGTCATTTTACAGGCGATGTGGGGCCCACAGAGTTGAATAGGACCTTTGCAACTCAAAGTCAAGAATGAGTTGGGGGACAGAGTAGGATCAACTGGAGCTCAGGTCTCTTGACAACCAGTCCAGTCCTTTTTTCATTGCACCATATTATGCCAGATTAGGTTTTGTCTTCCGAAAGCTTTGGAATTTATTGGTTTTAGTCTCTGAATGTGTATGTGTGTATATACACACATATACATACATATATACACAAACATACACAACACGAACACATAGAAGGTTAGTTTGTTTTTTTTTTTTTGGTCCACACTGATCTACCTCACCTTCAAGGCTTCCTATCAACTGCCTTCCTGCCCCTATCCCATGCCCTTATCTCTCTCACCCCATTTCTTATTAGTCCCTAACTTGCATTCTCCATTTTGATCAAGTTACATGCTTGGCATCTTTTGTGGGAAACCTTCTAGATAAATCTCTGTTCCCTCACTGCAAATATTCTCCCTCTCATAGTGAATCACTGTCCCTCCCTTAGTTTAAGACTAGGACAATCTCATTTCTTTCAAGAAGCCTTTGATTATTAACTCCACCTCATTTCAATCATTCCTTTTAAATCTGTGTTTAAATTAACCCCTTACTACCCAACCTGTTCACACTGCATAAGTTTGCATAGGAGTTTGGAAATGTTCTTTAGTATTTTCTCTAATTTGGATCTTGTTAGATTCTTTGAAGACTAGGAGTCAGAGAACCTGGGTTAAAGTCTCCAACTACCTACCTATGTGACTTAGGGCATTACAACTTATTTGAGCCTCAGTTTCATCATCTTTAAAATATGACAGTTAAATAATCTCTGAGGTTCTTTCCAGCTCTAAATCCTACAACCATGTCATCTGTCTTCTATGTATTTAATTATCTCACCTGTAAGACAGTGTCCTATAGTTGAGAGATCAGTTAAACTGATGATTGATCCTCTTTCCATAATCAAAAGTATATCCTCTTTCACCCATGGTCCTAGCTATGCAAATCATATCTACAAGAATTTAAAGGTAAACAACAGTCCCTACAGGACACTTTATTTATTTCCCTATATTGAATAGGTAAGGGGCAGCTAGGTGATGATGTGGATAGAGCACCACACCTGAGGTCAGGAAGATCTGAGTTAAAATTAGACCTTAGATATTTAACTAGCTATGTGTGACCCTGGGCAAGCTGCTTAACCCTGTTTGCCTCAGTTTCCTTATCTGTAAAATGAGCTGGAGAAGGAAATGGCAAACCACATTATCTTTACCAAGACAATCTCAGATGGGGGCACAAGGAATCAGACATGACTGAACAACAACAAAAATGGATAAATAAGGCTAGAATGGTGGGTTAAGATCAGAGAAAGGACCCAAGTCAAAGACTGTGAATCATGTCAATTCAATAATAATAAAGCAAGGAATTTTCGGCATTTTAAGATATCAACTCTGTAATAAATTATTCCATCTGTGATTTTGGTAAAAATACTCATACTTTACCCTCTAATTGTCATGGTTATTTCTTACCTGACTTATTTACAACCATCAGCTTTTGCTACAATTATTTCCTGGCTTCCTACTAAACATCCCTCTTATTTATGCTTTTTTGATAGGAAGAGAGAAATCTTCCTTCTTTTTACTGGCATGTGTTCTTTTGACAAGATCTCTGTGAGTTTATATTGAAGATTAAATCACTCAGGATCTAAGATCTGTTTTCATCTTTGTTTTAAATGGGTATAGCTTTGCTCAGGGGGCAAGGTAAGAAAAGGCTCTCCTGTCTTATTTTTTCCATTAAAATTAGAAAGGAGTGGGGCAGCTAGGTGGTGAAGATCAAATTCAGCCTCGGACATTTAACACTAGCTGTGTGACCTTGGGCAAGTCGATTAACCCCACTGCCCTGCCCTCCCCCCTCCAAAAAGGAAAAATAAAAATAAAATTAGAAAGGAGGGTTTGCATTTGTATGAAAGCAAGCACTAGGCAGGCCTCTGGCATGACGGGAAAGAAAGTGCCACAAATAATGCAGTAGGTCTTAGCAGCCCACACACAAAACAGTGGGTATGTTTCTTCATAGATAGATTACAGAAGCTTATTTGACAGTATACAACTGAAAAGATAATATAAATTCTAATAAATAAAAAAATAAATTCTAATAAATAAAAAAATTCTTTTTGAAAGATAGTGCTCTGTTTTATGAAGAATAAGTAGACATGCCAATTTGTGAATTGTTTTGACTTCATTAATTCAACAAGCATTTATTAAGTGTTTACTATATGCAAAGTGCTGTATTCTGTGCTGGAGGAGATCTACAAAATGGCACCTTCCCTCAAGGGGGCTTTATTAATCCCCATATTAATGGGAGACTTTGTTCTTGTCATTTGTGTGCTCACCAGTTAGAAATTTGTTAACTTTTTATAAATTTTCAACATCTTTAGTTATTTGAAATGAAATATATGTGCACATGTATCTGTGAGGAATGAGCATGTAGTGTATACGGAGAAGTGAACAAATTCATTTATTCTAAGACTAAATGCTCAACTCAAATATTGGGGTGAGGGCTTATGTCCACTCATGTCGACCTAAATTCTGGATATAGAAGCTAAGTTTTTGGTGGGAACTACAAGATATAATTCTTCCAGGGGCTCAGGAGTCATGTGTATTTGTTCAATATCAAGCGTCTACAAGATATAAAGCATTGTGCTAGATGCTGTTGTTGTTCAACATAGTATACTAGCTATTGTTTCAGTTGTGTCAGACTCTTAGTGACCCCATTTAGAGTTTTGTTGGCACAGATGTTGTAGTGGTTTGCCATTTCCTTCTCTAGCTCATCTTACAGATGAGAAACTGAGGCAGACAGAGTTAAGTGACTTGCCCAGGATCACAGAGCTAGTAATTGTCTGAAGCCAGATTTGAAATTCAGGAAGATGAGTTTTCCTGACTCCAGACCCAGCTCTATCTGATTCACTACCTAGCTGCCCATGCTAGATGCTGAGTTCAAAGATGAAAAACAATACAGTGCCTGCCCTCAAAGACATTGCAGTAAACCAGAAGGATAAGAAATGAACACAGATAACAGGATATTGCAAGTTAGAAAATGGTTAAATGCATAGGAGAGCCCAAAAAAGTTTCCCTTCAGGGAAGATAAAGGATTACTTTTTAGCTAGACAAGGGAGACCAAGGTAAAAGGTGAGATTTTCAGTGGTCCGTGAATGACAAGAAAGTAAATGTGCAAAGATTGAGGAAGGTTGAGTCTGTTCCAGAGGCAATGTCGGGGGTTGTTGTACACAAAAACAGGGAGATAGGAAAGGACAGAAAGGTAAGATCTGGATACAAGAAGTAGTCTAGTTGGACTGCAGATCAGGTAGACTAGTTAGAAAGCTCTTCCGATAATCCAGGTCAGAATAATTAGCATTTGGTCCCTGGATGGTGGCAATAAAACTGGAAAAGAGGGGATGGAGAGAAGGGCGCTTTGAAAGACTGGATAGAACGGACTTGACTGCATGCGGGAGGATGAGAGAGAAGAAAGTGAGGAAGATTACTCCAATCAATCAATAAACGTTAAGCGCCTACTTCGTGCCAGGTACTGGTCTCCTAACGAAACTGCGCCTATCTCTTGAATAGAAGTGCTAACTGAAACCAAAGGAGTGGATAAGATTGTCTGTGGACTCAGGGTAGTGACATGCATGTGTCAGCAAACAGCCCATCCCAGGGATGAAGGTTGGCCTGTTACAAGACTCAGGTAAAGACTAATGAAGACCAGAGACATTTAACCCAGAGTTCTTCCTACCCTCCTTGCTTCTTGCCTCTTTTTTTTTTCTTTTTTAAATCGCCACTTCAGTCACCGACGGGTGCTTTTTTGAGTCCTCTGCATACAACTAAAACCTGGTAAGTGGAGTTATCCCAGCGAAAACCGCTGGGTCGTGGGAGGCCTTCCTGAGCATGCGTGCACCCTAGCACACATGCTCCCTTTGCTGGGCATCCGCCTGGTCCGTGTTGCGGTTGGCAAGGTTTCATACTACAGCAGCGGCAGTAGCTGATGTAAACTGCAAGCCAGTGCAGCCTTTTCTTCCCTCCTCCTCTTCCTGCCCCCGCAATTCTCTTGCTTTCGGTTATAACTGTAGCAGCAGGGCACCTTGAAATACTTCCCACCGGGAAAGACGAAGAGGTGCGAGAGAACCGTTCAAATATGAGAGAAAAAGAGGGAGGGAGAGGAGAGAAGGAGGGAGGGAAGAAAGGAAAGAGAGACAGAGAGAGAGAGAACGAGAATGATCTGTGTCACACCCCACACCCTCCTTCCCAAGGGACATCCGAGGGTCGGAAGAATCAGGGGCCACGCACCCGAGTGCACCTAGGGCAAGAGACAGCTGACGCTGCAAGGAGTATCCCTGTATGTTCCAGACTGCAGCTGCTGCAGTCTAGGGGTGTGTTTCTGGTAATGTCTCGGTTACATCTACCAACCAAACCTTCCTCTCCCCCTCTCCCGTCCCCCAGCTCTTGATGCTGCTGTTGCTCCCGCATGCCTGACCGCTGTGTACACTGATTGCTATTACTTCAGAAAAGGTGGGAAATGGCAGGATGAAGACTGCTTTGCTTTAATTTTTCCCAACCCAATGAAAACTGTTGCAGCAGCAATCACAGTGCTGCCATCTTAGCTTTATTATCTTTCAGGCTCCTGTTTAAATATGTGTGTGCGTGTACGGGCCCATGTCTGTCTGCACTGACAGAAAGAGCATGAGTACATAGGAGTAGTGGAGTAAACTGAACAGATAGAATGCCAGAGAATGGGTTTAGGAATGATTTCCCTCTAGTGATACAACGAACATTGTTTTTTAATCTTTTTTGGTTGTTCTTGAGATCAGGCCTATCCCCGAGAGATTTCTAATCTGTGATCATATGATCATATCATGAATAGTCTTCACGCAGTGTGTGCCTTTAAAGTCATTTGACATTACAACAAACCCTCTTGCTCACATTTCTAAAATCTTGATGTCTCATTATATATACATTGTTACAATTCAGTAATGTGGCTATCTATCTCTCCACTTAAGATTACATAATAGTTCATTAAAGCTGATATACTAAGTACAAAGTGACAAAAGCTACAATGTATAAAGAGTCAGATTAGGTAAGTAAGTAGGTAGAGACAGAGCATTTGTCAAACACTATATGCCATGTACTGTGCTAAGCTAAAGAAACGCTGAAGTTAATGTTATTTCATTTGGTGAGAAACTTTAATACTGTAACAAGGGCTGGATGAATACGTATACAACAAACAGGATACTATCAAATGTTCAAGTACACCTAGAAATGTTTTCTATGTTGAATCAGTTACAGATTTATCTACCTAGCACAGCTCCTGGCATACAGTAGGCCCTCAATAAACAACTGTTGAATTGAATGTCCATTTTATATGATAGTTTATTATAGCATTTAAAAAGCAAACTAGAATACTTCAACTTAGTAGCTACGAACAGTGAACAAGAAACATGCCCTGTTATGTGAAGTGGAGGAAGGGCTTCAAGTTACCTTCCAGTGACCAACAATAGTCATTCTAAGGGCTATAAAAAAAACAAACAAACAACTACATTGTAGATTGTCAATTCCAACAAATTGCTTTAAAATAAAAGAAAAATGTGTTGTAGGAGGCAGCAGGAAAATCATCAACATGACATTTGAAGTTCTGATACTTTTGAGCTTATACCCACTTCGTGCAGAACACTTCAAAACATCTCTCAATTCCAATAAACTACACATTTGATATTTTGTCATCAATTAGGCACCATTCCTTTCAGTTAGAATTATTACTTTAAGAAGATACTAAATGTAATGGTAGCATATAAAAATGTTTTAAGTGTTATATTTGGACTTGTGACACTAAACTTGAAAGGATTAGTCATGAAAAAAATTAATCTTTTTTTAACAAAAGCCATTTTGTAGTTCATAACTATATGCTGTATAAAAAAGGGTAAATTACAGCAAAAAAATTACTTTTCATGTTTGTGATGAATTTTATAGAATGAAAAATAGGCAAAATTAAGTGCTCCTTATTTTCAAATATTTAACTGAAAATTCTAACAGTATTTTAACCTATACAATAACAATATTATATATGAAGGTACACTTTGAATCTAATTACAACAGACTTAAAATATCATCAAAATTCATTTTCTTTACTGGAATTTTAGGGTGGACTTTATAAAACATTACTTTAAAAGAAATTTCAGTAAACTATGACCTCCTGAAGGTCAGGGACTGTTTTTCATTTTTGTCTGTGTATGCCCAGCACCTCTGTCATGGGAACCACCATTTCCCCAGTTATCCAGCTTTACAACCTAGGAATTTTCCTCAACTCTTCACTCTTGTCTATCACTCATATCCATTCCATTCATTTGTCTTGTCTTGTCAATTCAATCTCTACAACATCTTTTGCATCTATCTCCTCTCTACTAAAAACCATAAGTATTTGGATAATAATAAGGATAACAATAATGGCTAGCATTTATATAGTATTTTAAGGTTTGTACAAAACTTTTCAGATGTCATCTCATCATCACCACAACAACCTTGGAAGAAAGGTGCTATTATTATCTTCATTTTACATATATGGGAACCAAGGCATAAGGTTAAGTGACTTGCTCAGAATCCAACAGCAAGTAAGTATGAAGGAGGATTTAAAATCAGAACTTCCTCACTCCATGGCCGATGCTCTATGCACTGTGACACGTTGTTGCCTATACCATTGCAGTGGACCCCCAACTGATTTCTCTGTATATAGGATCTTCCTTGCCAGTCTATCCTCCACATAGCTGCCAAAAACAATATCCCTAAGACATACATCTTACCATATTATTCCCATGCTCAAAAAGATTCATTATCTCTAATTGTCTCTGCGATAAAATAGAAAGTCATCTTTGTAGCATTTATAACCTGCCCCTTCCATTTTTTCAAAGCTGATTCATTATGTTTTAGTCCTCCTCAGAGTTTCTTTGTTCTAAACAAACTGACTACTTCTGGGTTGTTGTTTTTTTCCCCTACACATGGCATTCTGTCTTCCACCTCCACACCTTTTCACAGTGTGTTCTCCAAGCCTAGAATGCTCCCCCTCTTCAACTCTATCTCAGAGAAATTCTAGCTCTAGCTCTAGCTCCCTTTGGTGTTCTATTCAAGTGCATATACTTCAAGAGACCTTTCTTGATTCATTGTGTAGTTAATACTTTCCCTGTTATTGTGAATTTATTTATCTATGGATTTCTTTGAACTAACTTAGAATCTAAGCTCTTTTTTTGTTGTTCAATTGTGTCCAACTCTTTGTGATCCCAAAGTTTCTTAGCAAAGACACTGGAATGATTTGCCATTTCCTTCTCTGGTTTACTTTACAGATAAGGAAACTGAGGCAAACAGGGTTATGTGAGTTGCCCACAGCTAGTAAGTGTCTAAGGCCATGTTTGAACTCATGAAGATGTGTCTTCCTGACTCCAAGCCCTATCTTCCTATTCCAAGCTCTCTATCGACTGCATCACCTAGCTGCGGCTAAGCTCCCACAGGCCAGGAACTATTTTGCTTTTATCTTTGTGTGTGTGCATTACACATACAGATGTAAATGGATGTTTATATATGTGTGTGTATACACACACACACAAACTATAGCGAGTTACAGTGAAATATAAAAATCAGCATGCATTTAGAGGCATCAAAGGAAAGGAAAATGTGTTAGTTCATTTTGAGTAGTTCATGATGTTGTACTAAGAAAAACAAGTGATATAATGGAAAGAGCTGTTCGTTTGAAGTCAGGCCTGGTTTCTAATTTTACCTGTACCATTGATTTCCTAAGTACTTTTGACAAATCTGTTGACATTTGGAGCCCTAGTTTTCTCATCTATAAAATGGAGTAATACTAAATGATGTCTCAGGTCCTTATAGAACTTAGAATCTTACAAATGATATAGTCTTCCCAGAGCATATTGGGCGGGGGTGGGAGGGAAGACTGACTCTTAATGAACTGGTATAGGTTTCATCATCTTCCTGTGATAAATATAAAAGTATGCAACTATACTATGGGTGACCTGGAAATAATACACTATACTACCCCCTCCCCCTTCTTGCAAACTCTACAACTTCTCGTCAGTAATGTGTATGCATAGTGTAACTTTGAAAAGTTCAGTACATTTTAGTGAATTTAAGATTTTCTTGTGTTTTCAGGTCTTGTAACCTGTTTGTTTTGGCAGGGCAACAAGAGTCAAGTTTCTGAAACAACTGAGGGCTAGAGAATAGATGCCAGCCTTCTTCAATTAATTTCTTATTAACATAAAATGTATTACAATGTCCACACTGCCTGATTTGAGATTTTTTTTTTAACTTTCTGTTTTCAAACTATATTTTCTTTGTTACTTAATGTAACTAGTTTGTTAATTCTAGAATACATGATTCTTTTTTAAAATAAATTAATTTATTTATTTTCTTGTTTACATCATTCATTTCCATGAGATTTTGAGTTTCAAATTTTCTCCCCATCTTTCCCCTATCCAACACCTCAAAACAGTCATCCCACTGTATAACCCCTCCCCCAATCTGCTCTCTCCTATGTCCTCCCCCTCACCCCTCTGACTTTCCAATAGGGCAGGATGGATCTCCTTCCCACAGTGCCTGTGTATCTTAATTTCCAGTTGGATGTAGTTAATAATAGTTTTATATATATATATTTTTAAACATTTGATTATAGAACTTTAAATTCTAGATTCTTTCCCTTCCTTGTCACCAC
>CM053591.1:107019140-107044593 GCA_028646515.1 Pseudochirops corinnae | reverse complement strand
AAAAACCAGAACTGAAAAGAAAATTTGACACTCAAATACAAGAAACATGAGAAGGTAAACATAGAAAAGAAATCATAAGGAACTTACCAAAGTTGAACTATTTACATGTCAACATGGAAAAATGATAATTGTAACCTATGAAACTTTTCTCAGTATGAGGATAGGTGAAGGGAATACAAATACATATATATACGTATACATACACATGTGTCTATGTAGAAGGGTTTATATATGTGTATGAACACATATCTGAGTATATGTATATATGTGTACATAGAGGGCACAAGATCAATTGAATAGGAAGGGATGATACTTTAAAAAGTGAAATTTTGAGGTGAGAGAGGATTAGAATGAGAGGAGACAGGGAGAGACAGAATGGGGTTAATCATCTTATAGAAGAGGCTAGGGATAATTGTTACAGTGGAGGGGAAGAACAGGAAGATAAAAGGGAAAAGGTCAACCTTACTCTCATTGAATTTGGCTTAGGGAAGGAATGACATAAACTCTAAACTGGGTGTCTTGCCACACAGGAGAGTAGGGGAGATGGCATGAGAGGTGGGATGATGGAGGGGAGGGCAAGGTGGGGGAGAGAGTTGCTGGAAGTACACACTTCTGTAAAGGGACAGGGTAGAGAATAAAACAAGGGGGGAGGGGACGGGATAGGAAGGAGGGACATATAATCAGTCTTGCACAATATGTCCACTGTGAAGATGTTCTGCGTAATTACACATGTACAGCCTCTATTGAATTGCTTGTCCTTCCAGTGGGGGTAGGTGATGAGGGAGGAAGGAAAAGAATTTAGAATTTAGAATACTATAATCAAATGTTAAAAATATATATATGTATATATGTTATTGTTATTATTATTATTATTAACTACATACAACTGGGAATTAAGATATACAGGCACTGGGATAGGGAGACGCATCCTGCCCTACCAGAAAGTCAGAGGGTCAATGGCGGAGGACAAAGGAGAGAGCAGATTGGGGGAGTGGCTATACAGTGGGATTGTTGCTTTGGAGTGGTGAGCAGGGAAAAGATGGGGAGAAAATTTGTAACTCAAAATCTCATAGAAATGAGTGATGTAAACAAGAAAATAAATTAATTAATTTTTAAAAATACAAAAAAAAATAAAATTAAAAAAAAAAAGAAATATAACGCAAGAAAATTAGAACATGGAACATATTACCTATCAGGCTCGTGGATAGGCCAGCAATATATGGGTAAACAAGTGACAGGGAGCATTGTGAGATGTAAAATGGATGATTTCAATTATACTAAAATTTTAAAGTTCTCATACAATTAAAAGCAATGTAACCAAGATTAGAAGGAAAGCAGAAAACTAGAGGGAAAAACTTTCATAGACAGTCTCTAAGATGAAGATCTCATTTCTCAAATATATAAAGACCTTTGTCAAATTAATAAAATATAGTGATAAAAGTATTGATAACATTTTTATAAGAAATAAAAAGTTTGACTTTATTGAGTCCCTTTTCAATGGTCTTTAATGTTTACCTTATATTTATCCTGGACCTTATATGTTAAATATTCTGGTTTAATTTTGTGGTCTTTTTGTCACAAATACTTGAAAGTCTACCAGTTTATTAAATTTTCTTTTTTTTTTTATCCGGGCTTACACTTAACTTTGCTTAGTAAGTTACCCTTGGTTGCAACCTCAGCTTTTTTTGTTTTTCAAAATTTAGTGTTCGAAGACTTAAAAATCCTTCATCATAAAAGTTCTAAGTCTTATTTGATCATGATTATAATTTGGAAGTATTTAAATTGGTTTTTTTTCTCATTGTTTGCAATATCTTCTCCTTAACCTGGGAGTTTTGAAACTTGGCTATGATGTTCCTTGACCTGGGAAGTTCAAAGCTTAGCTATGATATTCCTGCGAATTTTCATCTTGGAATCTCTTTCAGGTGGTGATTTGTGGATTTTTTCTATTTCTATTTTATCCTCTCAGTCTAAAACTTAAGAACAATTTTCCTTAAAAATCTCTCAAAGTACAGTATTTAAACTCTTTTTTATTGCCATTTCTAACAATTCTTGTATTGTCTCTTCTCAATCATTTCTCCAGGTCAGTTTTCTAATGGGATGTTTCGCATCCTCTTCAATTTTTTTTTCATTCTTTTGATTTTGTTTTATGATTGCTTGGTGTCTTATGAAGTCATCAGCTTCCCCTTGTCCAATTCTAATTTTTAAGAAGATTGTGGGAAGGATCTAAGGAGGTTTAGAAGAGGAGTTTGGGGAGGGTCTCGAGGAGGAGTCTGAGGAGGTTCTTGATGGGACTGAGGTCAGACTCCAGGAATGGGATTAAGGGTGGGAGGTAGCTGAAGACTACCTGGAGATGACAGACAATGGAGGGCTAGGCTAGTTTAAGAGTAACAGATTTGGGTATAACTATTTTGAGAGGATCAAGGGTGGGGAGTAGCTGGACAATGGAGGGCTAGGCTAAGTTAAGAGTAACAGAGATTTGGGTCTAGCTAGTAAAAGGCTTATGGCCTCAGACACACACCTCATCAAGCGGGAAGATTCAGTTCAAGGGGGTTCCCAGAGCCTATACCCCCATTACTACCATGCTCAATGGCAAGTGCTTGCTCCTCCTTCCCCATAGCTACAGCCTGGGGCCACATATGCTCACTGCACCTGAGCCCAGCATCCAGAGCCAAATAAAGGCCCTCCAATCTTTCCCTGATCAGTGGTCAGACCCTCACACTGCCTATGAGACAAAAGTTCCTCAAGCTAAGGCTGCTGCTGACATAGCTGCCCCCAGGGTTTATTTTTTGTTGATTCATAGATAGCTGCACTTCTTCAGTCAAGTTAAACCACTGCCCAAAGAATTCAGGCCTTTCCTAAGGTCTTCCCAAGTTGTCTTAGGTGGGCAACTGCTCTACCTCAACTTTTAATCATTTCTGACACTCAAAGTTCACTTTGAGGCATTATTTTATATTGTTTATGGGAGAATTTAGGAGAGCCAAGTAATTTCCTGTATTACTCCACTATCTTCCTAGAATCCTCCCACCCTATATTAGCTGTCCTTAACTTTGTGCCTTCCACAAGTTTGATCAACATACTCCTCTGTCATTAAGAAAAATACTGAATAGAACAGGACCAAGAACAGCCCTGTGGCACATGACAATTTATTTCCTTTAGCTTGACATCTATCTATGTAAACTTTAATAAGTCACCTAATATCTATGGATCAGTTTATTTATCTATAAAAAAAGAGAGCTGGATTAAGTTATCACTAAGATTTCTTCTAGTTCTAAAATTATAAGACTTTTTATGACTAACAAAAAGTCATTGGAAGATATACTACATTTCATATGGTTAAATGATATAAAAAAAACTAAAATTGGCAATAATTACTTTTTCAAGAATAAATGCCTGTTATTTATTGTTGTATTTTTTAAAACCATTATTATGGTTTTAAAAAAATGCATTCCTCATCAGAATAAATACTAGACACTCAGTTTCCAGAGTTTTCTCAAAACTTCAGTTAAAACAAAACTATGTGGTACAATGGAAAACAAATAGAATTCCATTATTACAGTCATTTTTGAAGAGAGATACAGATTCTTTCTTTGGAATATCAGGGTATTTACACTCCCCACTAAAGTCTGGAAATATATAGAAATTTTTTATTATTAATATTCTATAGGCTTCTCTAAGTCACAGTGATATAGCATAATGAACACTGGATATGTATTAGAGAATCTAGGCTTAAATCCTTATTCTACCACTTACTATAAGTATATCTTGGGGTAAATCACTTAAATTCTCTTGGCCTCAGTTTATATATAAAGGAAAGGATTAGAGGATTTCTAAATTTCTTTCTAACTCCAAATTCTATGATCCTATAGATCAGCAGTTCTCAACTTGTGGGTTATGTTCAATTTGTAACAATGAAAATACATCCTGCATATCAGATATTTACATTACAATTCATAACAGTAGCAAAATTACAGTTATGAAGTGCAACGAAAATAATTTTATGGTTGGGGGTCACCACAACATGAGGAACTGTATTAAAGGGTCGCGGCATTAGGGAGGTTCAGAACCACTGCTATAGATTATAGCGCCTGAACTAAAGCAATTGTCACTTCTAGGTCAACTGGCATTGGTCAAGAAAGGGTTGCCAGCTGGGACACTGACACATAGGAACAGCTGTGCAGAGAAATCAACAGAGGAGGAGAGCAAAGCAGTGAACAAAGCATGACTGGTGCAGAGAGGCAGAACCAGGACATACCAGGTTGTGGCATCAAGAAAATGGAGACAACAACCAAAAGCTGGGATGCAGGCTGGATCATTTGCACTAGAGGAAAATGCAAGAGCAAGAACAACAGCAAAATGTGGAGGTAAGTCAGGAAGTCAGGAGTCATGTACTATGGTCAATCAAAGAAGAAAGTTTTCACTGGGGAATTTTTTTTGTCCCTTTTACAGAACCTGCTTTGCCTTCTATTGATTAAAAAGGGGGATGCATAAATGTACTACCAGCACAAGAAGCCTCAAATGCATTCATTTAATGAATGGTGACTATAGTCACTCAAATGCAAGATCATGGTGTTTAATTGAATTCTGGAGTCTTTTAATAAGTGTTCCAAAAGGACATAATCAATCAATTACAGTGTCTACTGAAATCATTCAATAGAATGGCACATCCTGAGCAAATAAGTGATTGTTCTATGGCATAATGAAATAAACACTAGTTTAGGAGTCAACGATCTTGGTTTCTAATCCTAGTTTTCTAGGTGGAAAGCCTTGGGCAAGTCCATGGTCCAGTGTGAAGAATATTGAGGTTAGATATGGATGACCTGGGTGGGTTTGGATTCTAACTGCTGTTTACTAACTCTATGGCCTTGGGGAAGTAATTTAATCACGTTAGGCCAGTTTCTACATCCGTAAAATAAAGGAGCTGGATTAGATAGCCTTTGAATTCCCTTCTTGCTTCAAATTGTATGATCCTCAATCACTTACTCTCTCTTGAACCTGATTTCATCTATAGAATATAGATATTATTCTATTATCTAATAGAAATAGAATATAGAATATTCTTTTATCTTTGATTAGAGAATTAGCATGACATCATGGATAGCAAACCAGTTTAGGGTTTGGAAGACCAGGGATCAAATCTCCCTTCTGACATGTATTATCTATGCAATCCTAGACAAATCAGTTAACCTCTCAGTGCCTCCAGGCAATTCCTGAGGTCTATAAACTGCAGAGTAGCTGCTTCTCTGCCTTGGTAAAGTTTCCTCACTAAGTACTCCTTATAACAATTTAATCACAAGTTAGGTTCCCTCCCAAAATCTAGGTTGTTTAGTCATTTTTCAGTAATGTATGACTCTGAGACCTCTTTTTGAGATTTTCTCAGCAAAGATACTGGAGCAGTTTGACATTTCCTTCTCCAACTCATTTTACAAATGAACAAACTTCAGAGTTAAGTGACTTGGCCAGAGTCTGAGACTGGATTTGAACTCAAGAAGAGTCTTCCTGACTTCAACCCTGGTACTCTATTCACTGCAACACCTAGTGGCCTCTCCCAAAAAAAAAACTACTTGGAGATGTAATTGTATTCTCTCTAATAGAATGTATGAACTACTTGAGTGTTACTTAATACTCTCAGGGACCACAGGTAACAAAATTTATATTGAGTCTGTAGTACCTAACGCAGTGTTTGGCCCATAGTTGTCACCAAACAAATGTTTGTTGGTTGAATGATTGATATCTGACCTATATACCTCATGAAATGCATGCAAAAGCAGTTTGCATACTTTAAAATCCTATAAAAATGTAATTAATATTTTAACTAGTAATATCATTATCTCTCATCATTCAGAAGCAGAGCAAATGGAAAGAAATCTGATAGCTTGTAATTATATACTTCTAATTGATATTCTACAAAAACTTGTCTTCTCCATAATTAAGAGAAAAAAATAAAAGTTTGAGGAAAAAATAACAGGATTTGACTGTTTAAAAAGATAGGTGGTATTACTGTAGCAATCTAAATTCTCTGAATAACTTTTTCCCTCATGGGCTAATCTATTCTGAGTTTGTCTCATTAAGGTGCTTTCATTATGTTTTGCTCCTATACAACCTCCTATAGTTATATTTAGCATATCTCTATAATTACATATACTTGTCATTGCAAACTCCTTACATTATTTTTTTTAGCTCTTTCCTTCTTTCTTTTTAAATCAGACTCCTTATCCCTCCACCAGAATAATACTGTCACTTATCACAATTAGGGACTGTTTTATGCAGCTTGGGGTTAAAAGAGTGCTTCTCATACACCTTGTTGATGTCATTGATATCCATAGACAGACTGGCATCTAAGAAATAATTTTTGACAATGATGCAGATCATTATACTTCTAGACAACCAGTCTCTACTGACATTTCACATATACATTGTTCTGTGACTTCTCCTTGAAGCTTACTTCTGTATCTCAAGTCAAATCAACAAGTCAATCAGCATTTATTAGGTGCTTACTTTGTGCAAAGCATTGTATTAGGCTCTGGGAATACAATTATAAACAGAAAGAAAGACTCCTTTTCAAAGACTTCACATTCTATGGTGGAAAGACAGAATATAAAAGGTATAAAAGGAAGTGGAAAGAGGGTTGGAAGAAGAATTAAAAATATCTGGCAGGGGATCATGGTAGAGAAAATCTAGATAGTCAGGAATGCAATCTGTAAGGAATGAAGATGTAGATGGCCTGAATGTTCTTAAAATGAAGTTTCTGTGATGCCAATCAGAGGGAGAGACTACAAGAATAGCATGTACTTCTAAGTTTGAGGTCCAGGGATGGAGTGAGCTTCCAAAGTAAAGAGGTTTCCATGGCATAGTGGAGAGAATCCAAAGTGGAGTCAGTAGTGCAGCTTCAATAATAATTTTCAGTCTTTATAATAATGCTGGGAATAGTAAAATTAAGGAAGAACTCAAGGAAGGAAGGATCCAGACAGATAAATGCCCTTAAGAGCCATTGGGAGATGAGTTCCATTGCCTCCTGGATAGAATTCTACCACTTGCAAGTGAATAGTAATGAAGCATTTTGAACTTCCCTGACTCTGTTGATCACTTAGGGGGCCAGAGACCATCAGGTACCAATTCAGTCCTCTGAATACAAACAGCCCAACATTAGTATCCTTTACCTTGAATTCAGTAAATGGAATGGACCCAACTTCAAGTGCCAGTGAACTTGCCAGAGATTTTGGCAGTCCTTAGCCATTATTGGTGATTCAAAGTCAATAGCATTTATTAAATACTTGCTGTATACCCAGCAGTGTGCTAAGTGCTGACTGGAAATACAAAGATAGGCAAAAATACTTTCTGCCTTCAAGGAGTTCAGATTCTAATGGTAGAGACAATATATGAATGACTATGTATATAGATGGTAAATATAGATGATAAAAGTATTTACCTCAGAGGGTAGATGCCATCATAGAGGAGGATAAGGAAAAGTCTCTTGCAGAAGGTAGAATTTGAACTGAAACTTGAAGGAAGCCAGAGAAGCCAGGAGGCAGAAATGAGGAGAGAAAGTATTCCAGGCATGGGGGATAGCCAGTGAAAAGGCATGGAATCAAGAAGTAGAATGAAATGTAGGAGGAACTATGTTACTGGATCTTAATTTATGTGGAGGGAAATGAAATTCAAGGAGACTAGAAGAGTAGGAAGGGAACAGGTTATGAAGGAATTTAAAAGTCAGAGTATTTTATATTTGATCTTGGAGATAATAGAGTACCACTAGAATTTATTAAATAAGAGTGTGAAAAGGTGACAACTGCACTTTAGGAAGATCATTTTGACAGCTGGGATGTTTTGTTTGTCCTTTGTTCTTAAAGACAACCAATGGCATCATGAGAGGACTATCTTGAATTGCACGTAATTGGATTTAAGTGAGGCAGAGCTATGCAGAAAGTTGACAGGCTCACTCTGTCCTCCAGAGTCATCAAAGTTCAGTGGCAAATGGCAGCTGAGTAGAGGGTGGACTGGAGTGAAGTCTCAAAGAGAACAATCAGTAGGTTATTACAATAAACCAGATGTGAGGTAATGAGGGCCTGCAGCAGAGTAGCAGGTATGTCAGAGGAGAGAAAGGAGCATATGTGAGAGGTGTTGTGAAGATAGAATCAAGAGGACTTGACATGAGTGTGGACATATAGGATAGATGCCAGTAGGGTTAAGGATGACACTTGGGTTGTGAACCTCAGTGACTGGGAAGATGGTGGTGCCCTCAAGAGTAAGAGGAAAGTTAGGAAAGGTGGAGGGTTTGGAGGAAAAGATAATCAGTTCAGTTTTGAAAAGATTGAGTTCAAGATGTCTATAGGACATCCAGTTTGAGGGGTCTAATAGGTAATTGAAGATGTAAAACAGGAAGTTGAAAAAGAAGTCTACACACATAGAAGTATTAATTGAACCTATGGACATTGATGAGATCACTAAAAGAGATCATAGAAAAAGAGAAGGGAAGACAACCAAGGATAGACTCGTAGACTCGTAGGGAATATCCATAGTTAGCAAGTATGACCTGGAGGAAGATTGAGAAAAAAGACTGAAAAGGTAGGAGGAAAATCAGGGGAGAGCTTGAAAAATTAAAGAAGAGAATATCTGGAAGATGGTGATCAACAATGTTGAAGGTTCTGTATACCAAGATGATTCTGTGTACCAAGGACAAAATGGATACATGATTTAGAGATAAAGGGTGATACCATAAGCAAATTGAGAGCTTTAGTTTAACTGTCAGATCTATGGAGAAAGGAAGAGTTTATGACCAAATAAGAGATGGAGAACATTATGAAATGTAAAATGGATCATTTTGATTACATTAGTTTTAAAAGGTTTTTCACAAACAAAGCCAAAGGCAATGCAAGCAAAAATAAAAGGACATCAGAAAGCCGGGAAACTATTTTTACAGCCAATGCCTCTGATAAAGTCTTCATTTCTAAAATATATACAGAACTGAGTCAAATTTATAAGAATACAAGTCATTCCTCAATTGACAAATGGTCTATGCATATGAACAGACAGCTTTCAGATGAAGAAATTAAAGTTTTCTATAGTCATATGAAAAAATGCTCTAAATCACTATTGATTAGAGAAATGCAAATTAAAACAACTCTGAGGTACCACCTCACACATACCAGATTGGCTGATATGACAAAAAAAAGGAAAATTACAAAAGTTGGAAAACACGTAAGAAAATTGATACACTAATGCATTGTTGATGGAGTTGTGAACTGGTCCAACCATTCTGGAGAGCAATTTGGAACTATGCCCAAAGGGCTATAAAACTGTGCATACCCTTAGATCCAGCAATACCGTATTAGTTTCGGTCTGTCTCCCAAAGACATCTTTAAAAAAGGGAAAAGGACCTACATATGCAAAAATATTTATAGCAGATTTTTGTGGTGGCAAAGAATTAGAAATTGAGGGAATGCCCATCAATTAGGGAATGGTTAAACAAGTTGTGGAATACGAAAATAATGGAATACTATTGTGCTATAAGAAATGATGAGCAAGTGGATTTCAGAAAACTGTGGAAAGACTTATATGAACTGATGCTGAGTGAAGTGAGCAGAAATAAAAGAATATTGTACAGAGTAACAGCAACATTGCGCAATGACCATCTTTGATAGATTTAGTTCTTTTCAGCAAAACAGTGACCTAAGGCAATTTCAAAAGACTCATCATGGAAAATGTTATCCAAAGAAAGAACTACAGAGTCTGAATACAGATCTACGCATACTATTCTCTCTTTTTTGTTTGTTTGTTTTTCTTTCTAATGATTTTTCCCATTTGTTCTGATTCTTCTTTCACAACATGACTAGTGTAGAAATATGTTCAATATGATTGTACACGTATAGCCCTTATCAGGATTGCTTGCCATTTGGGGGAAGGGAGAGGGAGGGAAAGAGGGAGAAAAAAATTGGAACTCAAAATCTTATAAAAGTGAATCCTGAACTACACACACACACACACACACACACACACACACAAATAAAACAGTGTTGAAGGTTGTAGAGAAGGCAAGAAGAATGAAAATTGAGAAAAGGCCATTATATTTGACAATTAAGAGATCATTGGTAACTTTGAAGAGAGCATTGAATGGAATAAATGAATAAATAGAGCATTTGTTAAGAACTATGTGCAAAGCATTGTACTAAGTGCTGGAGATAGGAAGAGAAAAATAATATAGTCCCTACTATCAAGGAGTTTGTATTCTAATGAGGAAGACAAAACAGATGGAAGATTTCAGCTACAAGTCAGTTGGTCCTTAGGGAGCAGTAGCAGGGCAGATGATTGTGCCTCATCTTTAATGTCATTTTCATTAATAAAATATCAGTTTCTAATGTTGAACAGTTTGACGGTGCCAGTGACTTTGGTGGTAAGAACTTTCTTTTCTGCGTCTTCAGTAGCTGTGGTTGTAGCATCTAAAGGAGCATTGTCAAGTTGCACCTCCATAGGAGTTGCTTCCTGGGATAATGGGTGAGGGCACTGAGTACTAGGAAGCATTTTGGTATTCTTAGGGCTCTTGGCTTTGGGGTCTTGGACTGTCTGCATTAGGATCTTAGAGGAGATGGTGGTCAAGATAGTGGTGATGGTTTGACATACATAGCAGATGCTGTTTCCCCTGACTCCCTATAGACACCTCAATGATTCATTTAAGCTAGCTTATCAGTTGAAATTCAGAAGACAGACCACAAAGAATTTAGAAGAGAGTAAGAAGAGAGCATGAGGAGGCACTGATTTTACATGTTGAAGGGTTTGCCTTGTGTGACTGCAAGCAAGGCAAGATTTTTGTTGTTGTTTTTTTGAAGTTCACTTTCCCAACTTAGGCTAAATTGTAAACATCTGAAAGACTGGTCTCCTTTGAACCCTAGCAATCCACACCTGTAACATATTAATTAAGTGCTGAGGCACAGATTTCATGCCTTTGGGCACTAAGCCAATCAGATGCTGAGTTTTGGCACTGTGCACATGGACTCTCTATGCTGAGCCAATCAGGTAATACACAGGGGTTACACATGTGGGCTCAGCCAATCAGGTACTGTACATGTGGGCTATGCAAGTGGGCTCTCTGCACTGAGCCAATCAGATGCCCAGTAAAACTATATATAAAATGGAAGATTGATATTGCCTTGTGACTCACTCCTTGAGAACTCTTGATGTCCTGGATGAGACTGTGGGTAACTATTGTTAAGGGGTCCCTCCCCCTCATCCCTTGCTATAAATGTGATCCCAGAAGAAGAAAATGAGCATTGAGCATGGAGCATTGAAGAGGCTAGTGGCAGCAGCAGCAGAGACTGGTTGAATTAGCTTCATGGTTGTAAAAGTGAATTGAGCTATGTAAAGCCAAGCATAAGCAGCTTTCCAGAGGACTGCTGCTGTGAACAGCTTCAAAGTTCTGATTACATAGTATAGTAAACTCTCTATTTATTCAGCAGTAAATTAAAGCAAAACATTCACAGAAATTACAGTATTCACAATGTTATGACATAACAACTTATCACTAAAATGGCCACATAGTTTTCACCAAAGTGGCTACATAGTTTTAAACAAAGTACAATCACTTAGTAACTCAATCATTTAGTAAGTCCTTAATTCAGTCATCCTTAAGGGACACAAAATACAAAGGATAAAGTTCTCCACCCCTAGGTCTCAGTAAATCATAATCTTCTCAGTCAGCATCAGGTATCCAAGAAGAGATCTTTTTACCTTGACTAAAGGCTGGCTCTCAGCTTCCATGGTTCCTCTTCTATGGTCCCAGCTCCTGCCTGAATCTACACAATTGTCACCTGAGTTCAATGGCAGGCAATTCCCAGTTCCTTGTCTAGCTCCTTTTCCAGTTCCCATTCCATATTGAAGCTCCAGTCCATCTCAAGTCCTTCACAGTTCCTGTTTCTTGGAAGACAGAGCTTGAGAGAGCCACAGTAATATTCATATACATTGCCAGCACCATCATCAATTCACTATCTGCCTGTGAAATCAACTCAGACCACCAACAAGGCCCGAGAACTCAACACAAATCATTAGTATAGAAATCAACACAGACCCATAAACAAGGTCCAAGAGATCAGCACAAATCATCAGTAAAGTCCCAGGACCTCCAAAACCCTCCTCCAGGACTTCTGTAACCAGACAACCAGAAAATCCTCTTTCAGGGCTTCTAGTAAGGTCCCAGGGCTTCTGTAGAAAGTATCGCAAACAAACATAGACACAGACAGAACAGAGAAACATAGAGTGCCGGGATACCACAAGTTTTCTTCTCTACCACAAGAGCTCCCTTCTCAGTTCTGCTCTCTCCAGCCTGGGCCTCTCCTGATTTTTGGCCATTAGCTCCTCTCCTTCCTGTTGCAGGAGTTCACAAATTCTAGGGTTCATAAATTGTGGGATTCACAAGTTCTGGATCTTAATACTTGATATAATCAAGAACTGAAACAAGGTGTTAACTACTTCTGTGTTAAATAGTTGAAACAAGGTACTTCTTTGTTTGCCATTACAAGCTAATGCACAGAGACCCACCCACAGAAAGAAGGCTTAGCTTGGGCCCCCTTTAGGAGCTGTTATCAAGAAGCCTCTGAGCTTTGAAAGTAAAATGAGATGGAGTTGCTGGTAATGTGTGTAAATATTGTTATTGCCCTGTTAAGCTTTGTTTTCCCAGAGAACGAAACAGGGGGCAGGAATCTCTGGAGTCTGTTGTCAGGCAGTCCCTTCCCCCATGAGCCAAGACAAGAAGCAGGAGCAGAGAGCTGCCTGCATCAGGATCCAGGCAGGAGCCAAAGCAGTCAGTTCACAGACCTGCAGGAAGAGGAGTTGTGGAGCTTGTAAGGCAGCCCTGGTTGCAGCAAGGCAGGAGTGGTGAGAATGTCAAGTGAGAGCCTACAGTGGCAGCATGGAAAGGACACACCCCTAAGAGGACATTACTTGGACATTTTGTTTTGATTGAGGTTGAGAGGATTGTAACTTACTGGGACCTAGGGGTGGAATGTGTAATATTTTCTGCTACCCCTGGGGATGTGTTGTGCTAGGAAAGAGCCTAGCCTGGGACCCCCTGATTGTATAAAGAAATATTTTGGAGAATGTTATGTGATATACTGAATGCAATGATGGGAGCTCTCTGCTCCTGCTCCTTGTCTTAGCTCATGGAAACATGGGGACCGCTCCATTCCAAGCTCTCCCTGTTTCTGCCTGACAACAGGCTCCAGGGACTCCTGCCCCCAGTTTCTTTCTCTGGGAAAACAAAGCTAAACAGGGCAACAACAATATTTACACACATTACCAGCACCTCTCGTTTTACTTTCAAAGCTCAGAGGCTGTGTGACTGAGTGTTACATATATACTGAATGATATATTTTGTTTAAGGCCGTATGGCCACTCTGGAAATAAGTTATGTTGTTATAAAAGATATACTTTAGTTTCTTGAATAAGACTTAGTTTTGAATAAACAGAGTACTTATACCTTGTGATTAAACCCTTAAAATTATTCACAGCAGCCCTCAAGTGTACTGCGTTGCTTGGCATTCCACTTTGGCAAGGAAAAAGGCCCCTTCTTCATGTGACACAGGGGTAAAAGAGAAGGTGAGGAGGGAAAATAGTACAGAGTTGAAATACTTCACCAGGTGGTCAATAAGAACTCAAGATACAGATACAAGCCAGGGATAGAGAGATTAAAGGTGATATTGAGGATGAAGAACAAGCTTGGGTTCATATGAAAGAAGAAATTTGGGATGATAAAAGATTATAATCAGAGAAAAACATTTATAAAAGTTCAAGAATATTGAAGTGGAATACTCATGAGTGATGATGAAGGTATGAACATCTCTGTTCATTCTATATCTGTGTGGATGAGGATAATTAGAGAGTAGATACCTAGTAGGACCTGGGAGATTATGGCATTTAAGGAAATATTAGTCTGTATGTTGAAGTCTTCTAGTATGAGATCAGGCACTGTGATGTAAGACTGTGAACCAGGCCCTGAACTCATTGAAGGGCAGAATTCTGGGATTAAGTACATAAAAGCTAACAGAAGCTTGAATGCATGACAGATTTGGATTGAATAGATCACAAAGGAGAAGAGGTTCCTGAGTGATGATGATAGAAGGAGAGGAATGGTCATGTGGAGAAGGGGATAATCCAAATCCTCCAACATGACAAGTGAGTCAGGAACATGAGTGAAAGTGCAACCTGTCCTGGAAAGGATGGACAAGGATGCTGTAGCATCAGGAGTGAGCCAGGTCCCAGTGAGAGCCAGAAGATGAATGGGAAAGGAAAAGCAAGTTTGTTAACATCAGAGCAGGTATTTCAGAAAGCATAGCGGAAAAGGTGGGTAGATCTAAAGTGGAATATTGAAGAAGTAGAGTCATGTGGGAAGGGAGTAAGGGAGTAGGTAGTGGGTGGTGAGGAATGAAGTTTGTACTGTGAGAGACAGGGCTTCAAAAATTGCTACGATGGGGAGAGCATATATTTGGGGTAGGAGTATGCTAATCATTGTGGAATAAATTTAAACTGATTATTCAGTGACTGGATATAAATCCATCTAGGGAGGAAGGTAATTAGACTACTCAGGTAGTAAAGTTGAGTCCTGTCAGGCCTGGGAGAGCTGACTCCAAGTAGACAGGATCAGAGGAAGATACAGCCTAGGAGAGTTGGTACAGGAGGCTGCGTAGTCTGAGAATAGACTCAGAAACACTGGAGAAGGCTCTGGAGGGAAGAGAGAAGTCTGAGTCCTGGATCTGGAGTGATATGAAGTAGCCTGGGAAGACCCTGTCTGGGGAGGAGGAGTTCACAAGTATGCACACTGAATTCTGGCCTGATTTGGGTTAGTGAAGGCAGAGACCAGACAAGAGCAGCTTCAGCTGCTGCTTCTTGGGAAGTCCCAGGACCTATGAGGCCACAGGCAGGAAGGCTGGTCTGGGACAATGCAGTACTCCCTAGTGTACAATAAATTCCTAAGCAATGGTGGTGCAGTATTCTATATGTTATGCAGATCATGGTATTGAAGATAGCTTGCTGAAATACAATAAAAACGATTCACATTCATTCAGACAAGGATAATTTATAACCTAGTTTGAGTTTGGACTGTAATAGATCAAAGCTGGTGTTAGCCAGATGGTACTGGGAAATACATAATATAAGCATAATCTCTTTGGCAGCAGAAAAGAAAGAGAAAAAAATCAAACTAGCAGTCATGTAAAGACATAGCTAAAGAGGTTAGGGTTAAAGAATGAAACTTTAAAAAGTACAATCACTATATGATTCAATTATAGGAAAAATAAAGAACATTGAGCTCTAATTTACCTTGTACCCTGGAAGCCATTAAGTCTGACAGCTTCCAAATTTGAAATTTAGACAGGACTTTATACACCTCTCTGGAAAATGGAATAGCCTCTATTACAACAGTCAGAAAATACAGGGAAGCTAGACTTTAAAACCAGCAGGCAGCAGTTCTAGGCAATAATCCTAAGGACCACACCAGCTTCTCTTCTCTCTAAGGTAGAATCAGATTTCTCCGGGTTGGTGTTTGACTTTATTATACTGTGGTTCTAGAGTTGATTGTCTTGGAAGGAAGAAGAGTCATGAGTCCTAATGAATTGAATCTTTTCTGGATGACTTTCCGTGTCTTAGGCTCCTGTGTGCTCTCTGTGTATCTTATGTTCAGAACATGCTGCGAAATGCCTGATGTCTTGCACATGAGAATACCAAAGGCCTTGGGGAATGACTTTGCATCACAAGGCCAGCAATAACTGTGTCACTGACAACTCCTGAAATCTTTCCTATCTCAGATGTGCCAATTTAGAGGTCACAAGAATAATAGTAATGTCAATATCATGAATGTTTATGTCTTCTTCATTCCTCTCCCTCCCCTCCACTCCACTTTGGCACTCGGGAACCCTAAAGAATATATGGGCTGAGTAAATGTTTGCAGGATTTGTAGGAGAAGGTTGATTGGCTTGTGATGCAGCAAGAGTGCCCTATACAAGTGATCATGATGACTTTACCAGTGACTCTAGTGGAGGCAGCTTTGCTGCTTCCTGACCTAGTCATTTATTAGTGTTCAAGTCCCAGGTGAAGACACTGGTATTTCTTTGTCAGTACAATCTAGGAAGTCTTGTATAGTGAAGAATAGTGGCTATCTGAGCACCTAGTTTCAATTCAATTCAACAAGCATTTATTAAGTGACATTTAAGGTGTTGCACTATGCTAAATACTGGGAATAAAAAGACCAAAAAAAAAAAAAAAATGACAATCCTTACCCTCAAGCAGGGTAATTCTACTGGCAGAGAAACAACATGTACATATAAGTCGATTCAAATATATGCAAAATAAAATCAAAACAAGTTTGTAAAAAGCAGGAAGAATTGAAAAGACCCTTGAGCTGAGCTTTAAAGGAGGTTGGAGTTTCTGCAAAGCAGAGGTGAGAAAGAAGAGTATTGCAAGAATGGGAATTTTCTGTGCAAAGACAAAAAAGAGAAAGATGAAATGTCTTATCCAGGGAACCATGAGTAGGTTAGTTTGACTGAAACCCAGAGTGCATATGGGGGAACAATGGAATGGAACTAGCCTGGAAAGGTGGGCTACACCTAGGTTATAGAGGGCTTTAAATGGCAGAGAGAAGTTCATATTTAATCCTAGTGACAGTAGAGGGCCACTGAAGCTTTTGATAAAGGAAACGAATGATCACACATTTTTCATGTGACCTTGGTGGTGATGTAACCTCTCTGGATCTCATTCTCCTCATCTGTAAAATGAGGGGTTAAGATGGTTAAAGACCCTTTCTGCTCTTAACCTATGACCTATGATCTAATCTCTGGGTCTTACAATGTCTTTATAGGTCTTTATAGTGCCTCTTATAATGGTAGCCCATATTCTTGATATTGGAGAGGCAAGAGCTACCCTGAACTCTAACCAATGTACCCACCTTATCCACCTAAGGCAGCAGAGCTCAACCTGTGGGTCACAACCCCTTTGGGGTTCAAATGACCTTTTCACAGGGGTCACAGGGGTCGCCTAAGACCATCAGAAAACACATATTTCCAATGGTCTTAGGAACCGAGCCACAGCTCCCCTATCCATCTCCAGGCAGGTCTGCCCACATGCAGATATGCCCACATATGAGTATTAAAGGGTCACAGCATTTGGAAGGTTGAGAACCACTGAAGGGTTGTTGAACAGGCAAGAGAGGTCTGAGCTCATGCATCTGGAGCTAGAAATTACAGAATTTTCCATGTTGGCAATACCAGACTCAAAATTGTCATCTCTGGTTCAGGAGTGGAGCCCCTGATTTTCTGTGCCAGCATTGCCAGTGGGCCTAGGGTTGTGCCATTTCTAGGGAAAGAATAAGAGAATTAGGGCTAGGGGTGAACCAGAAACTTTACTTCCAAGGGAATAGCTATACTGGGCCCATAAAAGTATTCATATTTTGATGTGGCAGCGTAGTTACCTGACCCAATATCCAAGTGGCAGGATCTCTAGTGTGATTGTAGATCAGCACAATACCACCCCTCCTTCAGAACATCCAGCTAGGCAAAGGGTGATTTTTTTTTAAAGAGCTGTAATAGCTTCTTCAAGAACAGGCCATGCAAGCCTAACCTCATTTCTTTTTTTGACAGAATTGCTAAACTAATAGATGAGAGGAATGCTGTCAGTACAGGTTTTGATAAAGTATCTCATACAATTCTTATAGACAAGATGGAGAGATAGGGATTAGACAATAATACAGTCAGATGGATTTGGAACTAGTTAATTGGATTCAAAAAAGTAGTTGTTAATGGTTTAACAGTGAGTGGTGTGACAAGAGGTCTCCAGCTTCTCGGGGATCTTGGCTTGGCTTTGAGCTATTTAACATTTAGGCCCATACCACATATGTATTAGTTCAAGAAACTGGGAGTGTTTCATCTGGAGAAGAGAAGACCCAAGGGATAGATGATGGCTGTGTATAAGTATTTGAAGGGCTGATATATAGAGGATTAGATTCATTCTGTTTATCCTCAAAGGGCAGAACCAAGAAAAACTGGTAGAAGTTGCTGAGAGGCAAATTTAGGCTTGATGTTAAGAAATATTTCCTAACAAATAGAACTATCCAAAAGTAGGATGGGTTGCCTCAAGATGATGGTTTCCCCCTTCTTGGAGGACTTCAAGCATAGACCAGATAACTACTTTTCAAGTGGTCAGAGAAGAATTTTCTTTCAAATATGGATTGGACTAGATGGATGTTCATGGCCCTTCAACTCTCAAATCCTTTGATTTGATCAAGCTTGGGTAGGGAGGAGGGGGAGTTCTATTATATACCTCCAAGTCTCCAGTGTAGTAGCAGGGAAGAGCTACAAGGTATTAAAACCTAGAAGAGGTCCTGAAGTAGAATATTGCTGACCTATTCTATCTTGGACAAGAGCAAATTGGGATAAGAAACCTTGACCATAGAGGCAAGAAGTCCTCCACAAAATAGAACTCTATCCCTAGTAAAGAGGCCATAGAAAGAAGAGAAAGTGAATGAGTCAGCAGTGCATATGCAGAAATCATAGAGACTAAATGAATAACTGGTATGCCCCTTAGCATAGGCCATCCTCTGAGAGGTCAGAGAGGAAAGATTATAATAAGAAGATTGAGAAAGTGTTAATAGGGTTACACTAAGATATCCCCATATAGATGGCCTATAAAATCCACATCTTTACAAACGTGGAACCATTGGTCTCTAGTAAATGGAAGCTGACCTGACTTAACCTAGAGTGAATAGTAAGAAGAGAGCTTTACAAGTGCTGGTAGGTCCCCCTTCTAGAGTATATGGGGCAGCAGAGTCACTCATTCTCTAGCCCTGCTGCTTTTAGAAAAGAAAGAAGGGAGAACAGGCCTGAGAGGAGGAGCACAGTTACTATATTAAGGAAGTCAGGGTAGCTAAGCTATAAAGTCAGCTAGCAATAACTGTGTCCTAGCTGTAAGGACTACATCAACCTCCCTCCCACTCTGAGGCCAACTACAGGAAGCAGATAAAATCAGACAGAAGTCATATCTTTGGGCACCTGTTTTATTTAGGCTGGCATATCATGTACTGTGGTTGCAAAGCTCATTACATTGAAAGGAGGAAGAGAGAGCAATAACCCCACGGGACCTCTTCATGGGATGATATTTTTTTAATGGAATAGCAATATGCCTCTTGTGATCTGTTTTTCTTTGGTGGCTTTCCCTTTGTATGTCTATATTTTGTGTGTCCCTGGAACAATCTTGTGTGCCAAGCTATGCTGTGATTGAACTAAGGTTCCAAGGCGCAGGGAAAGTAAAGGGGCAATAATGATTCTATGAGAAAAGGTCAGTGACAACTGTTTTCTTGACATCTTGCAAATCCATCTGTATTCTACTGGGTGTACCTACTTCTAGTCACAGAACCATCTTAAACAGAGGTTACAGGACCCCAAACAAACACTTTGTAATTGCTGATCTCAATAAGGATATTGGCACCACACATTTTCCTAAATGTGGTGCCAAGAATTTTTATTACACTAACATAGGTTTACTCTGGCCTCACTCTTTGATGGACAGGTATGTTGTATTCCACCCCTCCCCCATGGTTCTCTGGTATTCTAAGGGTATGGGGGGAGAAGTCTCTTTCCTCTGCCATTGGCTCATGCCCCCACCAACTGTGTTCTCTCAATTATAGGGATATAGTGAGTAGCACCTAGTTCTGTCTAATAACTCAATACTAGATTAGCTTTTACAAAGAAATATTTATTTCAAAGATATAGCAAAACATATACATGTACACACATACATTTTTGCCAATATGTTAGAGGCTTAGCCACCTTTGTCCCTGAGGAGGGGAAAAAAATTTAGTCTCATAGCTTAATTCTTCCCCACATAGCATTAGTCTGACCAAGTCCAACTTCAAACTCAAACCCCTACTTCTCAAGTCTTTCTTGCTGGGTTGGCTATGACACTCAACCTGGAATCCTGGGTTCCTATATCCCCCATTGTTCAAGATTTTCCAGGTTCTCTACAGGATGGGACCAGAAATAAAACCTGACTTGGTCTGAGGATAAGAGCTTTTCATGACAGACTAATGCCTTTAGGGTCCAGGATTAAGGAAAAGAAAAATTAGAAGGTTCCTTAAAGCATGAAAATGATCATGCAGAAGTGAGAAGCAGGGAATGAGATGGAGCCCAGAAGAAGAAGAAAAAGAAGATAATGTTCATATCAGAAATAAGAGTCAGTTCTCATTCTAGCAATACAGTTCAACCCCTCGAACTATAATATATTCAAGGGGTTAGGATGAAAGTTTCAACATTAGAATAATTAGAATAATAGCAAAGGTCTGAGTTTCATAAAGCGTCTACCTGATTACTGACACATCTTGATATATTGTAGAGGCAAGGGCTACCCTGAACTCTAATCAATGTACCACTTAGTCACCTAAAGGGTGTTGAACAGGCAAGAGAGGTCTGAGCTCATGCATCTGGGGGTCAGCTGGAAATTTCAGAATTTTCAGAGTTGGCAATACCAGACTCAAAATTGTCATCTCTGGTTCAGGAGTGAAGCCCCTGATTACCTGTCCTAGCATTGCATGAAGACACGTGCATGTTTTTGTGCCTGATCATATAAAGCATCCCCAACTTTTACATCCTGCTAAATTAGCTATAGTTATCAAGGGCCCCCTCTCCTATACTGCCTGTCATATAACTCTAAAAAAAAAATCTCTAAACATAGAGACAAAAGGTAAGTTTGAGGTACCAGTAAAATGCTCAAGAAATATTTAAATATACCCAAGTATAGACACATACACAAAACTTAATTCTCTTTCATAGAAAGGCAATGTGAAATCAAAATAATGAATGAAATGTTCTAGGACAAGTGGTACTTGCAAATTATAACAAATTGTAAACTATATTTAAAACACAGAATTTTAAAACTGAAATGAAATTTGAAGGTCATCCAGTCCTTTTCTTTTCCTAGATTGTCTCTATAACATTCCTATTCTTCTTATTGTAACATATACCTCAAGCTTGGAGCATTTTCCCACAAAACTATCCTTCTTTAGTGAAGAAAATGATGGTCCAATGCTGCATGTCTGCATGTAGAGCAGAACTGGCATGAGAGCTTTGGAGAGGAGAACAGTTGTCTTTGTTCCTGCTTCTACTTTGAGAGACACTTGAGAATGCAATTTATCCTTAAGGAAAAATTTCAGTGACAGAAAGAGAGAGAGAAGAGAGAGAGAGAGAGAGAGAGAGAGAGAGAGAGAGAGAGAGAGAGAGAGAGAGATTGAGAGAGACTGAGATTTTCAGAAGCAACATATGGGTAGAGGAAGACCTCAACATGTCCCTGATTCCTAACTTACTTCCCTAGAAACATCAGAAAATGTCCCCTAGAATGAGATTGGGACTTCTCTCTTGCTTAAGCTGAGATATCTCATTCCCAGTAGAAGAACTCATTCAATCTGTGTATTTTCTAGCATATTCTAATATGTAGAATTCCTCCAATTTCTGTTTCCTATCCCCTTGGATATACGATTTATTCCCTATTCACCATTTGTGATAGGCTCTTATATAACTATTATTTGGTAGAAAAGGATAAAGTCTGAGTATGTAATTTAGAGTTACCTATTTCCCTTTAAGTGAAAGTGACTTAGTAAAGTAGCTTGAACTTAAAAAAAAAAAGTTACCCTAGACCAATAATAGTTAAGGGCAGATTAATACTTACAGATTGGTGCCTTTCTCTTTCAGAGAACAGAATAAACAATTTCATGGTCCCTTTTGATGCTCCCTTCTAGGGAGGAATCAAAATCTCCCTTGGAGAGAAGTAGGCAAGATTCCAGTGATATCTGTCAGTACCTTCTTGCAAGCTTCATTTGGACAATCTATGGAAACATATAACCTACATGGACAACACACACATCTTCCATTATTACACTAGCTAGACCCATTAGAATTTCAAATTTTGGGTTTAGCCATTTCCTGAAAGAGACAGCATGGAAGAATAGATTAAAAATTGGCCACTGAACCAGGAAGACATGAGTTCACATTCCACTTTTGACGACTCATAATAGGTATGTGACACGAGGCAACTCATTTGACTTCACAATGCTCCACACAACTCTTTAAGACTTTGAAGTTACAAGGAAGGATCAACTCTGCATTTACAGAAGAAGCATAGCCCCAAAGCTAGAAATGAGTTTCTTTATCAAGAGTTCCCTAAATGAATGAAATCATAGACTCACTCCCATCCATTTCTTTATGTGATGCAAAATTTTGCTGTGGAAAGAAGCTAGGTCAATCAAAGCTGTTGAGCTCTGCCAAAAGGATGACTTTTTAGTGATTTACTAGGTCATTTTTCTCTTTGCTTCCTCTGAAAAACATTGGACACTAGGGTCATACTGTGAAGACAGTATGAATAAAAATGATGAAATATGAGTCCTGAACTGATTTCTATAGTTCAATTCAATTCAATAAAAATATATTAAGGACTAAAATGGGCAAGATGTAGGGCTAGGTGCTGGGGACATAAAAACATCCTCATCCAGAGAAAGAATTACAGAGTCTGAATGCAGATTGGAGCAAACTACTTACTCTCTCCCTTTTTCATTTTGTTTTGTTTTGTTTCTTCTTTCTCATTATTCATTCTATTGGTTATAATTCTTCTTTACAATTTGACTGATGTTTAATGTGAAGGCATTTGTAGAACCTATATCAGATTGCATGCCACCATGGGTGGGGGGAAAGTGAGGAGAGAGAAAATTTGGACTCAAAAACTTGTGGAACTGAATGTTGTAAACTAAAAGCAAATAAATTTAAATTTTTTTTAAAAGTAGTCCTTTCCCCAAGGAACCTCTATCTACTTGGGAAATATAATTATGTACAGATAAGATAATAAAGAAATACAAAGTAATTTCAAAGAAATATTATGAAGTAATACAAAGTGATTTCAAGATGAAGAGAGCTCTTAAAAACTCACTTATTTTCTTTTTTTTTTATTTGGGGCTTTTCAGTTTTTTGTTTGTTTGTTTTTTAACACCTAAAGCTATTTGTGTTTTGAGTTACACAAATGACATCCACAGAAAAAAACATGTAAAACCAAGACACCCCAGTAAGATGTTTTTGGAGCTATAACACCCATCATTAGTTAAAAAAGATTTTTAACCAGCTGTCATAGGGAAAGACCAGTAATGTGGCAGAAGGGGTCAAATGCCTATATGGAAATGGAGAAGGGATCCAGAAATGAAAACAAGATAAAGTCAGTTAGTGGTTTACATCCAAAACATTTAAGCATCAGCTTAACATTTCTCCAGGTTCCCTCTCTCAGACAATGTTTAAATAACCTACAAGTTGACAAAATCAAAGGCCTTCAAAACCTGGATTGGTGACATATGAGTGCAGGAAATCTGACTTTTTCTCCTCCACAATAAGTTCATATTCGAGCACCAGAAAAGGCCTAGTCTAGGATCAAGAATCTGAGATATACTTAGAAGAAAATTTTGAGTTCTACAAGTCAGAAATGAGGAAAGAGTATATTCTGGATGGGAGACCACTTCCAAAAAGGCACAAAAATTGAAGATAAACTACCATGTGCCAGCAGTAGCTAATAGACCAGTCTAACTAGAACAGAAAGTTCTCCAAAAAGCAGTACTCAATTCTTTTGGCAAAAGATTAAGCACATCTGAGGCAGTGTTGAACATTTTATGATTCAATTAAGGTGCTTCTCTTCTGAAAGAAATAGTTTTCAATAGATGTTTGCAGACTACCATACAGTAATAATAAACAATGAAATAGGATCTCTTTTGGATAACTTATGTTTTTCAAGTCAGTAGGGTTTTTTTTCACTTATCAAAAACAAATATGGAAAGAATCATAAATGGAAAAATAATCCATTATGTACAAACATTAATTTGTATTTTAGGAACTGGCATAACTTAAAAGTAGATAATATTTCTAACACACATCCTCTGCTCCTTTCCTCTTGTTAAAGGATATTTCATTTACAGAACTGTAAGCATTATGAAATTAATTAGGACTTAGCAATCCCATCAAGGGTAGCTAGGTGGAAAAGTGGACACAGCACCAGCCCTGGAATGAGGAAGACTCATCTTCCTGGGTTCAAAACTGGCTGTGTGACCCTGAGCAAGTCACTTGACCCTGTTTGCCTCAATTTCTTCATGTGTAAAATGAACTAGAGAATGGAGTGACAAACCACTCTGATATCTTTGCCAGGAAAACCCCAAATAGGGTCATACGAAGTCAAACATTACTAAAAAAAAAAAAAGACTGAATAACAACAAAAATCCAATCAAAGTTTGCACCACCACCAACAAATTTACAGGAAAGTAGAATAGGGGAAATGGTTACTATACAAAGCAACAGTCCCTTATTTTTCATTTTCATATCCAAAGTGACTAGCATAGTATATTCCATGTTGTTGTTCAGTTGTTCAGTCATGTCTGACTCATCATGACCCCAATTTGGTGTTCTCTTGGCAAAAATACTGGAATGGTTTGTTATTTATTTTTTTCAGTGGATTAGGCAAACAGAGTGACTTGCCCAGGGTCACAGAGCTACAGTGTCTGAGGCCAGATTTGAAATCAGGTCTTCTTGACTCCAGAGCCAGCTCTCCACTCTCTGAGAGACCTAGCAGCCTACACCTTCCAAGTAGGAGATATCTAGTAAATGCTTGTTGAATTGACTAAATCCACTTGCTGCATTGCAGCTCTGGGCTTTCCCATAATTTATTTATATTGAATCCAAAGCAGAGCCTTTCAAACATACCTGGTTCACTGATTTACTAATCACTTCCTTTTGTAGGTATCCCTATGATAATAACGTGACTTCAATCTCCTAACTTTCATTGGAAAAGAAAATGTACTTAAAGTATACTAAGCTATGAAAAAAATATATTGCTGTACTCCTCAGCTAGATTTACAGAATCTAAAGTAATATAAAGATTTGACTGTAATTTAGTAACTTGGACTGTGTAAATCCAAAGCCAGGCTCAAGCACCAGTAAAAGTACATGGGAGGACAGGACAACACTGCTCAAGGTAAAGTGGATGTCAGGCAGTCATTTAGAGAATTTCCTGGTAGCTTCTGTTATATAGACAATTGAGGTAAATGCATGTTGGTATATTGATGCTGGTATAGTTCATTGTTGCTACATATGCATAGCACTGAAAAGCATTGGACCTCTGAAGTAACTGAAAAGAGATGGTTGCTATGAGTAATGAATAGAGCAAAAGTGAAAACTAAATTTGGCAAATTGAAGATAAAGTAACCCAGCAAAAACTGGCATTTTATCCAATGAATGTGATTGATATAGAAAGTCAACCTAAATAATAATAACAAAAATTATGATAATAGCTAGCATTACATAGTGTGTTAAGGTTTATAAAGCATTTATATGTTTACTGTGAAGTGGCTGCTATTATTATTATACCCATTTCATAGACAAGGAAACTGAGACACAGAAGATAAGTCAACAAG
>CM053591.1:106993269-107018640 GCA_028646515.1 Pseudochirops corinnae | reverse complement strand
ATGAGTTCAGTTTTGGATCCATCAAGTTTAAGATGTCTGTGGGATGTCCAATTCAAGATGTACAATAAGCAGCTGTAAATATGTGAGTGAAAGGGAGGAGAGAGGTTAGGGCTGGAAAATTAGACCTGATTATCTTTAGTACAGAGGTGATCATTGAATCCATGGGAGCTGATGAGATCATCAATGTAGATGGAGAAGAGGGCTCAGGACAGAAGCCATGTGGGATACACACAGTTAGTGGATGTGGTCTAAGTGAAGATTCAGCAAAGGAGACTGAGAAGGAATGGTTAGACAGGTAGGAGGAGAACCAAGAGAGAGCAGTGTCATAAAAATCTAGAATGAAAAGTGTATTGAGTAAAAGGTCATTGAGAGTTCCAAAGTTGGAGAATCTAAGAAGGATGAAGACTGAGAAAAGACCATTAAATGTGGCAACTAAGAGGTCATTGATAACTTTAGAGAGAAGAGTTTTGGTTGAATGATGAAATCAGAAGCCAGATTTCAGAGAGTTAAAAAGAGAGTGAGAGGGGCAGCTAGGTGGCATAGTGAATAGAGCACTGACCTTGAGTTCAAATCTGGCCTCAGACACTTAACACTTACTAGTTGTGTGAACTTGGGTAAGTCACTTAACCCCACTTGCCCTGCCTTCCCCCCTCCACAAAGGCAAAAAAAAAAAAAGACAGAGAGAGTGAGAGGAATGGAAGTAGAGGTAGCAGTTGTACATAGCCTTCTCAAGGAGTCTAGTCACAGAAGGGAGGAGAGATATAGTGTAATAGATATTTTTGAGGGTGGAGGAGCCATTGGGATTGTGAGCAGGGAGAGATTGAAGATATATGAGAGCAGAGATGATAGAAAGAACAGTCTGTGGAAGAAGATGTGATGGAAGAGTTTGCCTTGGCAAGAAGAAAGGTCACCTCTTTAGGTGAGTCAGGAGCAAAAGAGGAGATAGTGGCAGAGAGACTCTGAGTAATGTGAGAAGAGAAGTGAGAGATCTTGGTAAATGGCCTCAATTTTTTTCAGTGAAGTATGAGGCTAAGTTCTCAGCTGAAAGGATAGGAGCCATGGGAAGTTTGAAGATAGATTAAAATGTTTAGAAAAGCCACTGATGCAAGTGAGATAGTGAGTCAATTGGGGAGGTATAAAAAGATTGGCTTATCACAGTGAGGGGCAGTTGAAATTAGGTAATTTACACATATGCTGAATTCAGTCAGCATGGTTGTCTGACCAAAGGTCAAATAGTAAGCACATATCTGAAGCAGGATTTGAACATGTCTTCTGGACTCCAAGTCCTGCACTCTACCCACTGGGCCATCTAACTGCTCTGTTTATTTATTTATTCAATTATGCATTGATTCATTTAGAAATTATGCATTCACTTGCCCGAATCCCCAGTAGGTAAGTAACTTGCCCAAGGTCACAAACCAGAGACAGATTTAGACTCCATGTATCTTGCCTCACATTGTTTTGTTTGCAGTTTTTATCAACATGAATTTAAATTTAATGTTGGAGATAGTGTTCAAAATTACTACTCAAATGACAAATAAACTAAGTTTCATGCCAAGATAATGGACTGCCGGATTTACTATGCAATCACACTCTATCTTCAGTATTGATCAGGTATGGCAAGAAGGTCATGTGATTCTAGCAGTTGGTTTATCTGTGCTGACAGTTCTTCCTCATTATGAAGATATTGACACAATGAACTGAACAGATGAGGAATTTTGAAGTGATTTCCATTTATTGTTATTAGATGTTGCATCAAATAGGATGAAACTTAATTTCAGGAAAATTAATCTTTTTTGCTGCAAAAGTACTACTTCCTGGGGACATTGATTGCAGTGTATACTTGTGCATTGACTCAGGTAAGAATTAAGATAGTCCCACTGAGATAAAACCTACTATCAGTGGACATGTGGGTACTTACATATAACCGCACTAAGCAAAGATATTACGAACATTAGCACCTAATGCAAATGAAGATGTTTTATAATTAGTTTGTGACTATGAATAAAAGACTTCTTTTAAAAATATTGTTCCTTTTAAAATTTATTTTTAAAAGAAATATTAATACCAATTTGGGCTATTAGGTATCACTTGATGTTTTAAATACAGTTCATACAGATACAATCATTTGTGTGCAAGTCTGTACAAAGACTAAATTGAGATCTGAAAGACTGATGGTTTCAGTTGCTACTACTTAGTTTGTATCTCAGTAAAATGGCAAGATGGTGAAATGCTAAATTACTGACCTTTAACCTGTGCCTCTAGAATCCATTTTCAGAGCAATACATAAAAGGCTTTCATCTGGTCTGAGAATACTCCCTATGGAGCTGTAGCTTAATGCATTGAGCAAAGTGCATTTCAGCAGGCCAAGCAGATAAACATAGCCAACCCAGATGCTAACCAGTCATTTCAAGGCCCTGACCATGGAAGTCAGAAAGAGAAGGTTTTTACTTTCAATTTCCCTTAGGACATTCACATTATTTCCCTATTAACTCGCAGAGATATCTGTCTCTTGAAAAAGACTTAGCATAAACATTGTTAAAGAGCATTGTGGTGTAACTCTGTAATTATAGAGCTCATTGCCCTAAATATATAGCAAATGTGTTTCTCTGCCTCTCTCAGGGTGCGGATCACCTGATGAGACCATAGTTTGAGCTTGTAATATGCACAGAACAACACCCTATGAATCAAATATTTGGGCATATGCAAATATGGTGCATGACTCATACAAAGAGCAGCCTGACACCCTGCAGCTCCCTGCCGTGAGCTTACCAAACAGAAAATGATTTTGCCTTTCATTTATCTTTCTAAAATATAAAAGATGGTGATTTTTAGCCTTTTCTTTGGCCAGAATGGATTTGAAAAGCTGTTAATTCTCTTCCTTAGTGACAGAGATCACGAGATTCCATTTCTATCTCTGTTTAGACAATTCATTGACATAATGATTAGCTAGGGTTAAATTTGTTTTTGTTTTGTCTTTTTTGGAGGGGTTGCTTTTTGGAAGGGGGAAGGCAGGGCAATTGGGGGTAAGTGACTTACCCAAGTTCATACAGCTAGTAAGTGTTAAGTTTCTGAGGCTGGATTTGAACTCAGGTCCTCCTGATTCCAGGGCAGGTGCTCTATTCACTGCGCCACCTAACTGCCCCAAGGGTTAAGTTTCAAACTTGACTATATAAGAAATATTTGCATCTAAGGTCTTTGTATTTTGCGACCTAAACCTAGACAGGTTTCAAATTATGTCTATATCTCAATCTTCAGGAAAGGCATAAAGGTTTAATTAATGCAACATAAGCAATTTTCTATCATTCATTTTCTGCATTTCACAATTAGTCTCATACCTTTTAACTAATCACCATAGCTTATTTGCAGTAAGGCTATGTGCATTTCTAAACAACAGTAAAAACCAATAACAATTTTGCATTTATGTGAGTAGTTAAAAATTTATGAATCATTTTACTTCTGTTATATGACCTAATCCTCACAATAGTCCTATAGGATTCATAGAGGAAGCTTCATTCCCATTCTACAAGTGAGGAAATTGAGGCTCCGTTATAGTTAATCCCATGGTAAAACTCTCTATGTGATTAAGATTCTGCTATAAATTTATAATATATACATATAAATGTAATATATATATGAAAATAAATTTTTAGAGTATTTGTCTCAAGTATTTGAGCACCTTTTCTGTGCCTAGTGATATAGAATGAAATTTATGATTACAGAACCAAAACTAATGTAATTTACATTGAATTTTCAAAAAAAAGTGATTAATATAGCTCAGTGACTAATATCAGAATAAGTGAAATGAAGTGCATCCTTAAATATACAAAGTCTGATATTCTGTTTTCTTGGCAATGGGACTTCTTAATTTTGATTTTCAATAAAATAAGAATGACATAATGACAAAGTAATCATTTTTAAGTCCATAGTTAAGACACAACCCAGAATGAAATAAAGGGTTGGCCCTCATTCAGTGAATTTGAGATAGATAATTGCCACCCTGAATAGTTAAGACAGAAAAGTGGAAGGGTGTATGTAAATCTGGTCTAGGAATCTGAATGAACCAATTTGGACATCTTTTTCCCCCAAAGAAAAATTCTACTCTGTTAATGCAAGTTAGAAATAACTTAATTTTGTATTCATATGATAAAATTACCAGTGTTAATGAAAAGGATTTTAAAAGTCATATTAGTCATAAAATTTTAGCACTAGATAGGACTCTAAACTAGATCACCTAGTCAATACCCTCTTTTTACAAATGAGGAAACTGAGGCCCAGAGAGGGGTAGTGACTTCCCTAGGATAATAGTTAACTAGCAGGGAAGTGGAAACTAAAGAACAGGTTTCCTAAATCCCAGTGCAATGCTTTTTCCACCTGAGCAAGTTAATTCTGTCCTTATATGAAGTAAGATCATGAAAAAATAGTTTTCTCTGCTAAAGGCTATTAGAATAATTGATTCAGTAAACCAGAATTGACTGAGACTTGCCAAGATAACCATAACAATAATGAGATATTCTCTTCTGAGCCATGTCTATATGCAGATTCCTCATAATAAGAAAGGACCCTCGTGGTGGTAGTGGTGTTCAGTCATTTCATTTGTGTCCAACTCTTTATGGCCCCATTTGGTGTTTTCTTGTTAAAGATACTGGAATAATTTGTCATTTCCTTCTCCCATTCATCTTACAGATGAGGAAACTGAAGCAAACAGGGATAAGTGATTTGCCCAGGGTCACACAGCTAGTATCTGATTTTGTCTGAATTTGAACTCAGGTTTTCTTGACACCAGACCCAGTGTTCTATCCATTGCAACACTTACCTGCCCAAGGAACCCTAGTAGCATATTCACAAGAAAGGACTGCTCTACTAGCCTTTACTGGTTTTCATGGTAAAACCAGTAAAACCAGTGATTATTAGACAATATCTATATCTCAATAGGACATATGGTGGCAACCTACATGGTTTTATCCAGATTTGTGTCCATTTTTAGTGTAGATAAATATGGGTTTTCCTTCTGTCTTGAAACTAGGACACTGTTTCCACTTAGGATACTGGAAAATGTGTCATGGTCTTACAATGTTGTTTGAGTATTTCTGTGGTATTTTCATAATATTATGACAAGCTAATATTATTAATATTAATATTGCTAATATCAAGTATTATTAATTTTTATTAATATTACTAATATTACATATTATTATTAGTCTAATATTATTAGACTATTAAAACTCCATGTGGCCTAAGAACTATGGTAGGGAACAACTTGACATCACCAGGGAGAATGAAAAGGACACCCAATTTCTGTGCTGATATTGTATTCACGGATGCTTCTTCACTAAGAATATTTCAGTGTAGTATAACATTTGCATATTTCTAAATGATGGATGACTAGATAGTGAACACACACTGATGGATGTTTGTACATAAAATTAGAAACAGAAAATTAGGTCTAGCCTTCTGTCTCATGCTCTCAAGCCCAGTTAATTACATCAACGCTTGCACAAATACTAACTCTCTTGGGAGAGCCCCAGTGCCTGATCAATCTATCCATTAGATTTTCCTTGATATGCTATTGAGCGCCTGCTCTCATCTGTTGTTTTTTTTTTCTCCATCCCATTACTGCTAATTACATTCTCCTGGGCCAAATAGAACAATTGTGCCCCTTCTTGGTATTTGCATCCTTCAAATACTAGTAGACAATTATATGCACAACTTTACCTATTTTTTAGATTTTCCTAAATTATTTTCACTGAAATCTTAATTACTTGGGATTTGCTCTTCTCTAAATATATTAGTTTCCTGATGTTTTCTCAGTCCTGTGATACCTGGAATTTGCTGCAATATTTTAGTAAAGAATGTTAGTAACATTAGTAAAGAATTTTTAGAATGTTAATTCCTTTACCCATGACTCCTGACTGTAGCTAGAGTCAAACAATCTTAAGAGAGGATGTGGTTTGACACAGGATGTTCCAAGTCCAAAGATGAAAAGAGTCTCTCTGCATACATATATCTGGTAACTAGATTTTAACAAAAAGATTCCTTAATGTGGTACACAATTACACAGAATCACAGACTCTAAAGCTGGAAGGGAACTCAATGACCATTTAATCAAACCCAGACTTGACTGTGGATCTTCTCTACAATGTGCCTGACAAGTCACCTTGTATTTGCTTGAAAACCTTCAAAGATAAGGAATTCATAAACTCTAGAACAAGGAAGTTAGATGACATTTAGAGAAATGAAAGTCCTGTATAATTATGGTCCCAAAGGGAATGACTCAAGAAAATGTAGAATATGCTTGGAAACTCACACAAAATTCACCCATGGACATTTTAGCAATGAGATCTGTTTACCGACCTTCTAAAATGCAGTTTAAAAAAACTCAACAAGCTGAAGTTTAAAATCAAACTTATACTCAGTTTAGACTGGTATTTTTTTGCCAAGAAACATATTGCTTCTTGATGAACTTAAGCTGTTTCATGAATTGATGCTTCATCTTCCCAACTAGTTAGTCAACAAAAGTTTTTAGATACTTACTTATTGTGTACCACTAATTATAGTATGTATTGATGATGCAAAGAAAGAAAAGAACATGGTCCCTGCCCTCAAGGAACTCCATTCTAATGGGAGAGACCACATGCAAACAATTATATATATAGTGTAAAGGGGGAGGTAATCTTAGAGGGCAGCAACTAGCTGTGCTGAAAACCAGGAAAGGTCTCTTGAGGAAGGCAGGATAGTTTGAGATGACTCTTAAAGGAAGCCAAGAAAGCCAAGTGGTGGGAGTGAGGGAGGTGAACCCTCAAGGCATGGGGGAGGGGCTAATGAAAATGCACAGAATAGAGACATGGAATGTCTTAGGCAAGAAACAGCAAATTGATTAGGATTGTAGAGTACATGGAAGTGAGTAAAGCATAAGGAGACTATAAAGTAGAAATGAACTAGTTTATGAAAGACTTTGAAAGTTAAACAGGGAATTCATAACTGATCCTGGAAGCAATAAGAAACCACAAATGTATATTGAATTGGGGGAGGTGGGGAGCATGATGAGATCAGATTTGTGATTTAGGAAGATCTCTTTGGAAGTTCGGTGGAGAATGGACTAAATCAAGGAAATACATGAAGCAGGGAAACCAACCAAAAGGCTATTGCAATAGTATAATTATGATGTAATGAGAGACAGTACCATGATGGTGACTGTGAATGGAGAGAAGGGGACATATATGAAAGATGTTGTTAAGGTAGAAATGACAAATCTTGGCACTAAATTGAAAGTATGGGGTGATTATAAGTAAGCAGTTGAGGAGGACTCTGAGGTTGTGACCTTGGATGACTGGGAGGATGTTTCATGTCCTTAGTAACAGATAAGCTTGGAAGAGGGAGGGTTTGGCATGGGTAGGGGGAGACAATGAGTTCTGTTTTGTACATGTTGAGTTTGAGAAGTAGAAAGAACATTAGTTCAAAACATCCAATAAATAGTTGCTACTATGAAACTGGAAGTCAAAAGAAAAAGCTAGCTAATAATATTTGAGAATCATTCGCATAGAGATGATAATTGAGTCCATAGGAATTGAAGAGATCATCAAGAGAGATCACATATTTGTAAAAACGAGAGCCATTGCTTAATTGATAAATAATCAAAGGATATGAACAAGTAGTTTTCAGAAAAAGAATTCAAAGCTATCAATAATCACATTAAAATGGTCTAAATCACTATTTATTAGAGAAATGCAAATCAAAACAGCTTTGAGATACTACCTCACGCCTCTCAGATTGGCTAACATGACAGAAAAATAAAACAATAAATGCTTCAGGGGATGTGGAAAAATATGGACTCTAATGTAATGGAGGAGGAGGGATTGTGAACTGCTCCAACTGTTCTAGAGAACAATTTGGAACTATATGCAAAGGGCTATAAAACTATGCATATCCTTGGCCCAGCCATAATATTACTAGGTCTACATCCCAAGGAGATCAAAGAAAATGGAAAAGGACCTATTCATACAAAATTATTTATAGCATATTTGGGGGGTGGTGGCAAAGAATTGGAAATTGAGAGGATGTCCATCAGTTGGGGAATGGCTGAACAAGTAGTGGTATGTGATTGTGATGGAATACTATTGTGCTATAAGAAGTGATGAGCAGGATGGTTTCAGAAAAATCTGGGAAAACTTATATGAACTGATACATAGTGAAGTGAGCAAAACCAAGAGAACATTGTACATAGTAACGGCATTCTTGTAATAATGATTGACTGTGAAAGACTTAGTCAGATTGAAGCAATGATCCAAGACAATTCCAAAGGATCCATGATGAAAAATACTATCTACCTCCAGAAAGAAAACTGATGAACTCTGAGTACAGAGTGAAGCATGCTTTTGCACTTTCTTTTTTTTTCTTGATTTGTGTGTGTGTGTGCAACATGGCTAATATGGAAATATGTTTTGCTTGTATAATTTTCACATGTATAATTGATATAATTTTATTTGCCTTCTCAATGGGTGAAGGAAGGGCAAAAAGGTGGGCAAAAATTTGAAACTTAAAAATTTTTTAAATGAATGTTAAAATTAAATAAATAACTGAAAGAAGGGGGAGAGAGAGAGAGAGAGTGAGAGTAGATAAGAATACCCATAATGAGTGGAGAAAGATCCATCAAAAACAGTTGAGGAGTAGCCAGAGACATAGGATGCAATGCCAAGGAGACCTAGAGAGGAAAGAGTATCTAGGAGAAGAGGGTGATCAACAGTAGCAAGAAGCTGAAAAGAAGCCAAACTAGATAACAAATTCTGCTTCAGATCATCCCCTTGTAGTGCTAGCTCATTCATCTCAACTGGCCTTAACGCTGGCAGATCTGGGGAGAGGTCCCCAAAGAGAAGAGGAGGAGGGCAGCCACTGCCATGACTACATAGCTACAATTCAAACTCTCTACAGGGTCTTCAGGGTTGTTCTTGTGTAGGGAAGAGTAACACATTCCCATTACTCATAGTTGTAAGCCCAGAGTCCCTGTTGCTGTGCTTTACATTTGAAAAAATGCATCACAACAATATTTCTACCAGTAAACATTTACTAAATGATAAGACAAAAGCAAAAATAACCTATACTTAATAGAATGGAAGTGCAGGATTAATCATAACCTTTACTTAAGAGGCCAAGAGAAAGAATAACCATAATATTTATTCTATAGAAAGCAGAAGTAAGAATAATCATAACATTTTAATAGGAGACGAGCAGAAATAATCATAATATTTACTTACTAGATCAAGAGCAGAAAAAATGAAAATAAATGCGGGTTATACTTTCCCACCAATGTATTCAGTGTCCATGTAGAAAAGCAGAAACACACAGAAACCCAGCAAGGTGGTGCATAAATAGGAAAACTCATGAGCTTGAGGCTACTCCAGCTTTGTGTGTAAGGCCTTGATGTCCTTGGTCTCTTTAAAGATTAGTTTACAACATGAATCATCTTCTGGAAAAAAAAAATTACTTCTTTGCCATCAGCTGTCCTGAGTATCACAGCTTTCCAGCTGGACAAAGATGTTTCATTGCTACTCTAAAGCTGAAGAATCTGTGATATTCTCTTTTAGGACATAGTTGCCCTTGTCAGGATACTGAGAAAGTGTTACACTCCCTGTGACAAGTGGTTCCTTTAAACCAAAGAACCCCTAAGCTCTATCAGATCTACTCTAGAGTTCTAAGGAGTTACTCCCTCTCAAACTGTAGTCAGAGATAGGCTAATGTGCATAATATTGCATAACATTATTGATTTTTTAAAAAATAGAACAAATGTAATAACTAGCAAAAAAAAAATAAAAGATACATTCTTCTGTCTTAAAAATTAGAACAGTAACAACAAAAAACTAAACACATATAACATTATTTCCAAAAATAAACTTAAATATAGGGGGGGAACCTCATATCATATACCTTCACAATACTTCAGAACAGGGATAAATTCCTTGAAAGTGATGGAAAGAAAAGACCATACTCACTGTATATCTATATTGCATCAATATTCTGTTTGGAAGAGAAGACTATTCCTTTTATGGGTGGTACCCAGGCTAATCTTACTCTTTGAAATGGGAGGGTGGATTAGATGGCCCAGTCATGCTTTATATTTATGATCTTAAATCTTATAATTCTATGAACTGTTTTGGTAGAGGGAAATTTCCATACTGGCAGTGACTATACTGGGAAATAATGGGACTGGATCAAAAAAGAAAAGAAATTAAATTAGAAGAAAAGAATTTTTTCGGTAAATTCACATGTGTATTTTCACTTTAAAATGTTATATCTATTAGTCGAATAAATTCAAATTTGTACACTTGAGACCATAGAACAATTTTAAATTTAGTTGAACTATGAATACTAAGTAGAAAAGCTTAATTAAAAACACTATATTTGCATATTGCCAATATGATACGATATTCTAGTCAAACATTAAAACATCCCTGAATTATTTTTCTTTGTCTAAAAACAACAGCATCTTATTTTGCTACCATGAATACTTGTAGAAAATACAGAAAACCACCACATTGTTGAAATGTCCATCTTCATTTCTGGTGTTCACTGACACGATGAGGCACTGTTCTGAAGTATTAAGGACCCTCATAGGAAATGTAAAGCTAATTCTTCCCTTTGCAGTCAGTAAGGTGCAAATAATAAACCATACTGAGAACCGAGGGGGGAATTTTCTCAGTACCCCACTCTTAGATCTTCCCACCAGCAGCCTCTGCAGCCATTGGCAACTGTCCAGAAAAGTGGACTCAGCAGAAGGCATGGTGACAGCCTAAAAAATTTAGGAAGCTATATCCTCTTCCCCAGCCAGGACTCTTTTCAGAGGTTTCCCTGGGGCATAAGCCCACAGGCAAACTTCATTATATCTGTGTGAAAGGGAAATATTCCCTCCCCCTGCATAAGCAACACAAAGGGCATACCTCCAGAGGTCTATAGCAATGGGGGGGAGGGGGGAAGCAGAGAGGGAAGCTGCATGGAAAATAGGTAGAGAATTGTATTAGGTAAGTGGTTAGCAGCATTTTGCCAATAATTCTGAGCAGTTATTAATTCCTAAGAGAAAAACTATACCACTTGTGCAACATTTTTGCTGCATGTGCCATCATATGGTACAAAATAATAAATCTGCCACAGAAACCTCTCTATTTTCATGCATGCTGCCAACTGTGTCTTTTCCCTCTCACTATCCTGTTTTTCACATTTTAACTCTTAGAAAATATACTATTCATACTCTTTGACGCAGAGATCTCACTGCTACCTATATACCAGGAGGAGATCAAAGATGGAAAGGTCCCATATACACCAAAATTATTTATAGCTTGTTCTTCGTGAAGTAGCAAAGGACTGGAAACAAAGTAAACACCTATCAACTGGGGAAGGACTAAACAAATTGTGATTGCATAAATGAAATGGATTATCACTGCACCTTAAGAAATAATGAATAGTGAGATTACAGAGAAGCATGAGAAGATTTATGAACTTATGGAAAACAAAGTAAGTCGTATCAGGAAAACAATATACACAATGACTACAACAATGTGAATGGGAAGAACCAAAAAAGATATTGAACACAAAGTTCAGTAAGCTAGGATATGGATTGACTGCAATGATCTGTTGATCATTCACTTCTCCTCCAGAATTGTGGTAATTAAATGTGTTCAGTAGCTCCCTGTTACTTCTAGGATAAAATACAAGCTTCTAGGCTAATAATTTAAAGCCCTTCTCAGACTGTCTCTAGCCTACCTCTCCATGAATACTTAACATTAACATTAGGCTTCTTAGTTTCCCAAGCTTCTTCCAAGGTCCAGTTTATGTGTCAGTCTCCTATGGGGACCTTTTACTGATACCTTTAGTTAGTATTTTTTCCTGATTTGGGTTTTCTTTGTATTGATCTTCTCATTGGTTTATTACAGAGTTGATGGGTTATTCAATGTGTGTTGTTTGCGCACAGATACTATAAGAACCCCTGCTACTCAACCCAGGCAATCCATTTCTCTGTATCTAAGTCTCAACTAAAATGTGTCAAAACTCTGACCCTCTGATGCCAAAAAGACTTTTGATCAAAAAGGTGTTTACTTTGTTTCCAGTCCTTTGCTACTTCACGAAGAACAAGCTATAAATAATTTTGGTGTATATGGGACCTATTATGTAATAGGTGCAGCAGGCACATCCAGGTAAAAATCATTTCAGTGGACAGGCTAAACTGGGTTGAGGCTAACCAACTCTGACAGTGTTAGGGGAATGTCTACCACAAACATGTGAAGATTTTCCCCAGCAAAATAGGCAGATGAGAACCAATTGTTCCAATGGCCATGAAGGTGGTTGAAGCATGCACTGTGGAACACTTAGAGCTTGGTCAGACATCACAGAGGCCAAGGTTATCTACTGCATCCCAGGCCATCACTAGTCATTCTGACTTTTGTCTTGCTACTGGACTTCAGTGATTCAGGAAGAAAGAGTGAGGCTGATGACTTTGTGCAACTCTGCTCACTTACATCCAATCACACACAAGTTAAGACATCACCCCATAATGTCACTGATCCTGTTAAAAAATGAAGGATCAACAACAACAGTATTCTTTCCCATCACCTCGAATTATCGTGTATACACTAATCTGTTTAAATGTTGTATCTTCCAAAGGAATGTAAGTTTCTTGAGGGTAGGTTTTTTAAATTGTCTTTGTGGTCCCAGCACCTAGCACACTGCCTTATGTGTAGTAGGCAAACAATAAGTACTTGTCTGATTGAATTGAAGTCAGAACCAATATATGTCATTGTATGATTGTAAGAAAATAATTCTAGAAGTAAATTTGTTTTAAATACTAAGAACAACAAAAAAGGGGACCATTTCAGCTTTGGGTGGATGAAGAATAACAAACATTAACCCCTTACAATATCTCTGTGCAATCCAACATACATCGAATAACTAATCACCTCTGTAATAAACCAATGAGAATATCAATAAAAGGCAAAATCAAATCAGTCTCTAAAACAGAATTTCTTTTATAAACGTGTGTGTACTCAAGTTATATGGGCACTGAATTATAAGTAATATTCATTTTCCACATGCCCACATGTGAGTACAAAGATTTGGACCCATTTGGATAGCTAACTTGGACAGACAGATGTTATTTTAGCCACATTTCCCTTTGGCAACAGTGTGACAAGCAGCTCCAAATTCCTGAGTAGATAGTAACTGTTTATATTGAGGAAACAAGATGATACATCCTTTGGATATTTGATACTATTTCAGCCACTGACTTCTCAGCCTTATCTAGAACCATCTGTTTAGGGCACCAAGGGAGCCTATAGCCTGAAATCAGACTCTTACTCTGAATCCTGTGCAGAGTATTAAGTTATTTTTTTTCTAAAAAGGAGTATTTCAGGGCATTTGGGGGGGACGGGGGAGACAGTTCAAGAATAACATAGAAGGGCTGTGCCTCCTACTTGGAGTATAAGAGGAAACTGGAATTATTCAAATCCTTGTTGTTCAGTTGTGTCTCACTCTTTGCAACCCCCATTTGGGTTCTTCTTGGTAAAGATACTGGAGTTTTGCTATTTCCTTCTCCACCTCATTTAACAGATGAGGAAACTGAAGCAAACATGGTTAAGTAACTAGTAACACAGCTAGTAAGTGTCTGGAACCAGATTTAAACCCAGGTCTTCTTGACTCCATGTCCAGTGCTCTATCTACTATGTCACCTAGCTGTGCTGCTCAAATTCTTATTTGTTCCTATTTATCTGGGAGAATGATTTTCTGGCTAAAAGGAGGTAGAATAACCATACTTTAAGAGGGATTTAGAGCCAAAGTTAACTGAGGAGTTCCAGATGCAGAGTCAGTGGGTCTGGGTTCAAATATTGCTTCTGTCACTATGTGATATTTAACAAGGCACTTAACTATTCTGGGCCTCAGTTTCCTTATCTGTAAAATAAGGGAGCTGAATCATGTCCCTTCTAACTCTAAATCTGTGATCCTATAATCATAAGAGAGTATCTATCCATTTTTAGATCATAATGTTAACATATAGTGTTAATATAGAACTTTAATGTTTCCAAGTGCTTACATATATTATCTCATTTGAGCCTCACAATAACCCTGTAAAGTAGATGTTCTCATTATCTCCACTTTACAGATGAGGAAACTGAGACTGACCAAAATTAAGTGACTTAATCAGGATCACACAGCTAGTATTCAAACTCAGGTCTTCCTGACCCCAGGTACAGAGCTCTTTCCCTTATAATTTTTTTTGTGCTTGGTTGTAATTAATAAGTTATCTTCAGTACAGAAACAAGGTGGCAGCATGGAATAAGATTAGATCTGGATTTGAATCCTATCTTTTCCCCTTACTGCCAAGGGCAAATCTCTATACATTCTGGACCTCAGCTTTCTCCTCTGTAAAATGGGGGGATTGGATTACATCATCTCAAAGCTACTTTCCAACTCCAGGTCCTAGATCTTTGAAGAAAAAGGGAAGAGATTCATTAGAATCAGTAAACTCCCTGTTTTTTAATCCTGTTGAACAAATGTTTTAAGTATCTATTTAAGTATCTAAGCATAAGAGTTACAAAAACTCTGTGTGTGTGTGTGTATGTGTGTGTGTGTGTATGTGTGTATCCAGCCATCAACAGGTGTGTATTCTACTGGGGTAGGGGTGGGGATGCAACATTTATGAAGATAACTAAATGCGAAATAATTTGAGGAGGGAGAGAGCAATAAGGCTCTGTATAGGAGATAATGTCTGAACTGAGTCTTGCCAGAATCCAAGGGCTCTGAGACGTAGAGTTGAAAAGGGTGTGCATTTCAAGTATGGAGAGCAGCTTGTGTGAAGTTGCAAAGAGGAGATGAAATGCCAAATTTGAGGAATGGCCAGTAGGCTAGTTTAACTAGAATAACATGTTCATAAAAGGGAACAATATGAAATGAGTCTGAAAAGCTAACCTCACAACAGATCTTCTCACTTGTAGTATCTGTCCTATCTGTCGCTGCTAAATCATCTCCCCTTTGTGTATTGCTTTATATACTTTTAACAACCTGCAGCTCCCCATTTCCTTCTAAATAAAGTCCAAATTCCAAAGCTCTTTACAAATATGTTTTCAACTTACCTTTCTAGTTTTGTCTTTCCCATTCACTCATCCTATATCCAGAAAATTTTTCAGTAGACCCTGAAAAAGTATATGCTGTAACTTAGTATTACTTACTTGGCTCCCAACCCCTGACTCCATCTGCTTGTTACCAGATACTGCCCCAGATTTAGATTATTCTTGCCTGCCCCCTACTCAATTCTCTCAATGCTGGCTTCTTTTTCTTCACTGATCATCAGTAGTTGCTACCTAGCTAGGAAAGTCTTCTCCAGAAGAAAGCCACACTTTAAGATGTTTCTAGTAGCCCTTACTTTCCAACCTTTAAATTATCTCTAAGATAATAATTAATCTTTAATGAAAGGTTTAGTACCTTTAATCTCACTATACTTTTCCCTAGTCTGACTATATCTAGTGTATTTTATTTGGTTCTGAGTGATCCATTTTAGGAAGAACATGGATAAACTGGACAGTATACAGTAGAGGGCTTACTTGAATAGTGAATCGTCAATATGCCATAGGAGAATCAGTGGGGAAAAAATGTTTCCTCTGGATAAAATATAATGGGCACATGATTTATATCTATAATATTTCAAGTGCTGTCAAATGGCAAAGAGATTATACATGTTCTGTTTGGTCCCAGAGGGCTGAAGTAAGGGCAGTTGCGGGAACAGGAGAGGAGGGCAATGGTTTGCAAAATGGAAAATTTAAACTTGATATCTAGATGTCAGGGGAAACTTCCGATTGATAGCAGTTACATGAAAGTGGAATGTGCTGCCTTCAGAAGGTAAAGACCCAATGAACATTTGAGTGTTCATCAGTTGAGTTTTGGAGGAAAGTTTTCCATGTAAGAGTTAGACTAGTTGGCTTTTGAAATTCCTTCCCACTCTAAGAGTCTGTGATTTTTATGAAGGCTGAACTACCACTTCACATTCATTCTTTATTCAATCAGTTACTCTGGGAACATAAATAAAAGGCAAAAACAGTCCTCACTTTTAAAGAGCTTCTAATAAGGAGCTTAGTAATACAAAATGAGTCAAACACAATCCCTGAAAAACTAAAACATAACTCTGACCATTGCCAAAATTGGTTTAGCTCTGACTGCTTCTTTCAGGTGCTGTTTATTTGTGTAGCTATTACAGACCAAGTCTGCTCCAAGCAAAATGTAATGAAGTGGTAAGAATTATTCAATAATAATTTTTAACATAAAAAGAATTTCTTACTAACTTCACAGTGTTTTGATCTAAATTATACAGGTAATTCTGGTTAATTAGACTAGGCCACATTTGTTTGCCTACTATAGCTGAATAGAACACAGGTCTTCTTGCACTATGCTATATATTTCACGGCTATTTCAGTTGACTAGTAATATAAGATCCTAAAATTAGACTTTCAAGGGACCTTAGAGATCATAGTCCAACTCCTCCATTTGACAATTAATGCCCCAACAAGTTAGATGATTTGCCAAAGGTCTCAGAGGTAGTATGTGGTAAGGCCAAGATTCAAACCCATCTCCTTTGATGACAGATCCAACATTTATATGTGCAAAATAAAAATTGAAGAAGAACCTCATATCCTGAAAACTGGCACACACAAAAATTACCCACCCCAAAACTAGAAAAAATAAATATTAAAAAGGCTAGGGAAACGTGAATTGATCTAAGCATTCAAGAAAACAGCTTGGAATTACACAAACACCTCATTAAACTCTTGATCTTCTTTGATGAAGGGTTCCCATGACTGAGTAAATACCCCAAGGAGATGAAAAACTGAAAGTTGTTATATATACCAAAATACTCATAGCAGCAATTTTTTTGTGTGGTAACAAAGAACTATAAACAATATGGGGGCTCAAAGACTCTGAACCAACTGAACTGTGGAATATAAGCATAATGGAATATTAGTGCCTACTTTAAAAAAAGACAAATATACTGAATTCAAAGGAGCATGGGGAGCTTTATATGAACTAATATAGAGTGAAAGAAGTAGTTCTAGGAGATCAACATACACAAGCAACAGAGGAAGGGAGGAAGAGTCAATAAACATTTATATAGTCCCTACTACAACTTTCACCCTTGCTTTGTCCCAACACTTGCATTTAGCTACATCTCCACAAACACCTGATCAATGGAAGAGATGAAAGTCTATCCAGAGCCTGCCATGGACATATATAAATATACCATTGACTACCCCAGGCTCCCCAGGGACCTCCTGAAGGTGTCAGCCGTGGCTTGGCTATCAGTCAGGTGTCTGAATACCAGTTGACCATCCTAGAAAGCTGTATGACAGAAACAGAGTGATCTTTTCTATGATGAAAGGAATAAGGCTCTCTGGACCCCTCTGCCAAACCTTCTTTCCCCTTCCTCCATAGCCAGCACACTACACTGCAGAATAAATTGTCAGCACCATGCAAGATTCCTAAAAATGACAAAACATCGTATCTAATGTGAAACATCATGTGGCATATCCAAGAATTGCTTGCATGAAACCATTGGCTAAAGGTTATGTCTAACAGAACAAATCAAGGTATTTATTATGCAAAGAATACAACATAAAAGCAAGTGTGACATCAGCCATACAGTTGCTAAACTCTGGGATGCCTTGCACTGATTCTTATATGCTAAAATCTATTATAAGGAAATCTAGCAAATAAGAAGCTACCTAAAGACACAGTATGATATAGTGGATAAAATACTGAGTCAGAAAGGCCTGCATTTAAATCTTACCTCAGACTAACTAGATGTGTGACCCTGAGCAAAGCATTTCAACTCTGAGAGATTTGGTTTTCTCATCTGTAAAATGGGGATTATGAAACCTATTATAATACCTTCCTTACCATGATTATGAATATTCAAATAAGATAGTGTCTATAAAATATTACATAAATGCCAGTTATAATGACCAGTCATGACATACCAAAAGAATACTTCATTTTCCAATGTCCAGGAAATATTGGTTTAAAAATCCATATTTATTCTGTAAATCATTTCAGGAGAATAACATCTCAATTATGCTAGACTGTTTGAATTGGCTTAAGTTCCTTCTAGTTTAATTATGAAGTTTAGTTCAACAAATATTTATTGTGCCTACTACATGCTGAACACTGTTTTATATCAAACATCTGCTGTAGTAATCACATTTATGTCAAATATTGGCAAGATCAGATTGCCAGATACTATCATTTCAAAGAATAGATTTGTACAATTTAGTTTTAGGAATTTGAAGTCAGCAAACTTACCTAAGCTGTTACTTTGCCTTATTACCCTCAAGCAAATAGTAAACCTGAAATTATGATATACTGATTACTCAGGATAACCTAAAGGAAAATCCTGAAGGAAACTGGCCAATAAGACAGTCTAGGTTTCTTTTCTCTCAGGGAACCTCAAGCTCCTTTAATTTATATTCGACACTAAGAATCAGTTCTACTGAAAAATACGATAAAGTCTCAACAGTTGCCTTTAGAGTTACCATCCAGATTTATCTGAAGACTTACAAAACAAGCAAGATGGTAACATGAAAGATATTCTGTCCACATTTGCTCTATTAGTTTTTTAAATTTTTAAAAAAAATTTAATACTTTATTTTTCCCAGTTACATGTAAAAACAATTTTAACATTCTTTTTTTCAAATTTTGATTTACAAATTCTTTCCTTTCTTCCTCTCCCACCCTCACTGAGAAGGCAAGCAATTTGACATGTTATATATGTGTAGCATTGCAAAACACACCTCCATGTAAGTCATGCTATAAAAAAAAAAACATAAAAAAAGAAGAAAGAAAGGACAAGTATCATCAATCTACATCCAGGCTCCACCATTTCTTTCTTTAGAGATGGATAGCATTTTTCATAAGTTCTTCAGAATTATCTTGGGTCATTGCATTGCTGAGAATTATTCACAGATCATCATACAATGTTGCCATGACTATGTACAATGTTCTCCTGGTTCTACTCATTTCACTTTGCATTCAGTTCATCTAAGTTTTCCAGGTTTTTCTGAGAGCCTTCTCCTCATCATTTCTTATAGCACAATACTATTCCATCACAATCATATACAACACTTTGTTCAGTCATTCCCCAATTGATGAACATCCCCTTAATTTCCAATTATTTACCACCACTAGAAGACATCCTATAAATATTTTTGTACATATTTTAATTTTTATTTCTTTTGGATATAGACCTAGTAGTGGTATTGCTGGGTCAAAGGATATGCATGATTTTATACGCCTTTAGGGATAGTTGCAAATTGTTCTCCAGAATGGTTGAATCAGTATGTGACATCACCAACAGTGCATTCATCTTTTAATTCTCTCATATCCTCTCCAATATTTATCATTTTACTTTTCTGTCATATTAACCAATCTGTGGGGTGGTAGCTCAGAATTGTTTTAGTTTGCATTTCTCTAATCAGTTGTTATTTAGAGCATTTAAAAATATGATTATAGATAACTTTGATTACTTTGAAAACTGCTTGCTAGTTTTAGGAGATCAAGGATGTTAGTTAATTGATTTATGGAGGTGGCAAAGTATCCATTGAAAGCAATGGCCTTGAGGAGTATATTGACCTTTCTTTTACTCTTGAGTATGACTATATTCAAGAGAACTTTCATAGCTTATATTTAACATTAATCCTTATGATACTACTTGTGCAATCAAGTGGGTTTTTTTTTTAAAGCTCCTAGGGCTTTCTCCTAGTATATGTCTATACTCTCTCAGGAGAGACCTGAGTTTAAGCCCAATTCCTGATACTCACGCAGTTATATCAGTATGACCAAGTCTCTTAATCTCTCTCACCTTGAATTTCCTCATCTGTTTAAAATGGCAATAATCATACTTATAGTAGCCACTACATCAGATTGTTGAAAGATCAAATAAGTGAACACATGTAAGAGTTGGGTGAGTCTTTGGACATTGCATAATGTAAATCATCATCATCTTGTTCATCTTTTTTGAAGGAGTTCTGATAGAAATGTTCATGATACAAGTTATCAACCTACTATTATTCTTTTATATTTAATGTTCTCTAAACCACTGCACAAGTGGATAAAATAACTGCCTTTTGTAGTTCAATAAAACCATTAGGATGTAAGCTCACCTGTAACCTCAATGAAACTAGCTGCAGTACAAACTCAGTAGCAGATAGGACAATTTTATTCCCGTACAATTTTTATCCTATCTGCTAGGTCTCTGTATTTTTGGAAGCTTCTATTCAATGTAACTTGGAGAGTATGATTTTTTTTTGTTATCATGACATCTTATGTGTAATAACATATCTTTCTTAGGGGAAGCTATCTTACTGGAAGAAATCAAGGTCATGAACAAATAGAATGAAATATAAAATATCCCTGTCATCCTCTCTACTAATGGAGTTGTCCCAAACATGCTTTCAATAAATCTGCCAAAGATGAGTTTACATATTAATATTTTCATTCAATTAAAAATCAGTAATCTTATATCTGTGTAATAATCTACCAAACATTAATCATAAAATTATATTAATACTCATAATTATTCATGATAAGCTCTATATCTTTTGTACCATACTTCCTCAAACTTCCAAAAAGATGAGAAAAACAAAATAATCCTAGCATACTTCCCTCTGCTCTTTGCAAAAACAGGATAATATAAGGGTAGACTATTGCAAGTAGTAGTAAATTCAGTTCACTATTGGTTTTACTAGATTGCTTTTTAAAAATTTTTTCAAAATTTTGTGTTATAAGGAATGGTTCTGATTAAGGCAGGAAGAGATTTTCATTCAGAAATTAGAATGTCATAAAAACCAAAGATAAGCAAAAATTTTAAAAAACCATAGTATCATTTCCCCCAAAGCATTCTAGCTCCCCTGTTTGACTCTGAAGCCTATTTACTGTCCATTTGTAATGCAAAATATAAGTACTGATAATCTACCCATGGGTTGTCCATCTAACTAAATGTCATAGTCTGAACAATAGACATTCTTCATCTACTAGGTTTTTCCAGTGTGAGTTGTTAAAACATACTCCGTTGAGAGATTATGAATTATAAATCTCACTTATGGAGCTTTGCAGTTATTCAGGACTTGATACAATCAATCCTGTCCTCTGCAAATAGACTCTTCTGAAGGACCTCTCATCTTCTAAAAGCAATCTCCATCTGATGTGGACTTTGTAGTTGACATTCTCAATAATTTCTGTATAAGTAACAATGATTTCCTACTTATCAGTGTCTTAGCCAAAGTTTCACATTTAATACAAAGTATCACTCAGAGCCCAAAGGTTCAAATAAATAATCCATTTAATAAAAAACCATACAAACTCTTGCCACCCCTCTTCCCCAGTCAGTTAAAATAGAAAATTTAGGAAACTGTTTGCGACCTTGGCCATTTATGTAATACCAGCCCCAACCAGTATTGTGGGAATGATTAAAGGTGTGTGGGAGTGGGGGGGGCTCAGTTATTCCATGCCTCTCCTGTTCCACATATATGTTAAACCAAAAGACATTACCTATCTTCTGGCCAAAAATAACATAAATGCCTAAGTGCCAAGGTCACAAACAGCACCCATAAAACAAACCTCTTGCTCCTTTATCTTTATACCAAAGGGGTACCCAGTACCCAGTAGAATAGTTTGTTTTAAAGGCTTGCATGGACTTCCCATGGCTTTTAACCTGCCCAGCCAGCTAGGACCTACTGAAAACTGGCTAAAGCCCACCCAGGGATGCTTCTGGCTCTCAGTTTACAACCCCATGGCTGCTTCAAGGTCCTGTCTATAACTAACTGGAGCCCATACTACTATCCCCATGTTGACTGAGATTTGCAAACCAAGGTACCACTGTCCTTTCCACTATAGATGCTGTCAGAGCTACTGCCTGTGGGCTGGATGTCACTACAAAAATTAGTGTGTCTCTATGAGTTAGGTACTACTGGTGCCAGGATGTCACTCATTTCTCAGCACCTGCTGCCCTACAAATTCTAATTGCTCCTAGGGCAATTATTATTTCCCATATCAGGGTGCCACTGCTTTTTCCATTGTCCTTTTGGGGACAAATCTGTCCAAATGTCTCTGCTTTCATCATTTCCTGGGCTTCTATTCAAAAGTCAGAGGATGACCACATCTCATCCTCATTGACAATTGTCCCAGTTTGGCTCAATACCTGATGCTATGGATCATGCAGAGTTCAAGGGTTCAAACAAATAATCTGCTTAGTAAAATATATATTCAGTGGGGAGAACCAAACTGGCATGAGCTCTCCCAAATTCCCTTCCAAACTTTAATATAATGCTTCAAAATGAATGCTGAAGTGGCAGAACTCACAAAAGGTGGGGTGAAAGAATATTGCAGTCCAAGAGAACTGAGAAGGTTGGCAGAAAAAGTCTGTCACACCAGGGTGAGAGTGCAAAGCAGTCCAGTGTAGACAATTACCCAGAAAGCCAGCAGCAAGCATTAGGGACAACAGAACTGGCCAAATGGAAAAAGATATTTTTAAAAATCCACCAAGGGGGGCAGAGCCAAGATGGTGGAAAAAAAGCAGGAATTTGCTTGAGGTCCTGCTCCAACCACCTCCAATACCTGTAAAATATGACTCTAAACAAATTTTAGAGATACAGAACCCATAAAGTGACAGAGAGAAACAAATCTCCCACTGACAACAACCCGGCAGGTAGACAGGAAGAGTCTATCACACTGGTCTAGGAGCCAAGAGCAGTCCCATGTGAGTGAGCCCAGACCAGTGGCACAGATGGGTTGGAGCAGACTTCAGGAGATTGAATTATTGGCAGCTGTGGTGATTTCCAGACTTCCTAACACATAAACACCAAAGAAAAAGTAAAAGGTCAGTAGGGAACTCTGTTGGAACTGGGTGAGAGAAAAGTATGGTCTGGCCCAAACTCCTAGGGTAGTGGAGGTGACAGGTGGTTGCAACTGTTGCCACTGCTGAAGCTTCTGGCTCCAGGCCTACAGATCATAGGGGGACCAAGTGACTGTCCAGAGGGCATTTGCAGGAATCTCTCTGCTGGCACTGAGGCTAGATTTCCTTGCTTTGCCCTGCTTGGATCTGGGTCCCAGTCTTGGGTGGTAGTCCTAAGGTGAGGAACACAGCTTGTTGAGGCTGTGGAGAGAAAGTCCTCCTCACAGTTCTAAGGCAGGTGCCTAGAAAAAAAAAAAGACAGACAACAACTGTGCAAAACCTTAGCAATTTGGGACACAGCACTCTCTACTCTGGAAGCAGAGCTCTACCATGGCAAAGAACTCAAAAGTAAGGTAATTGGTTGGCAAGATGAAAAAATAAAGAAAGCACAGTCAGACTATAGAATCCTTTTGGGGGGACAAAGAGGATCAAAACATTGTAATGGTAATGGAATTTGGAGATGCCCCTATATTGGCTTGGTTTTTGGGTTGAATGTTAAAACCCAGAGTTTGTGAATCCCACTCGTGGGATGGACATGAAGAGAGAGGGCTGAAGTGGGAGGAGCTGTGAATTGGGAGGGAGGCCCAAGCCTAGAGAAGGCCAGAAGGACTTTTGGGAGAGCAGTATCCAGTATCTTGCAGCCTGAGTGGCTGAGAGAAAGACTGCTGAGAGCCCGTTGGAGCTGCCAAGAACTGAAGAGGCATGGCTGTGATGCCAGAATTTTGTCTGTCTGTTTTGATGTTGTTTTCCCAGATTCACCTGCTGGTGAAGGACAGTGCTGCTGTTGTAGAGGTCCTGGAACCTGGCTGTTGGTTCAGAAGCCCTGAAGGAGGATTTTCCTGTTGTATGTTTACAGAAATCCTGGAAGAGGGCCTTACTGATGTTTTCAGGGGTTCTGGGACTGTTCTACAGGCAGAGAGTGACTTGATGAGGATACTGGCTATGGCTTTGTTGAGCCTTGTCTCCCCAGGAACTGAGATTGCTGAGGGCTTGCCTTGAGTGAAGATGAAAGAAGGGCCTTTCCTTGGGTATTCAATGCTGAGACTATATCTTAACCTTGTTGTAACTTAAAGGTGGATGGCCTTTTGTGCTCTTCTGCCCCTTTTGAGATTCAGGGGTGGGAAGCCTTTGAGTTTTTTGTGCTCTGTGATTGACCAAATGAATGTACTTTGTTTATGATTGGAGACTAATCTCCATTTGAGAGGAGAGACTTTGTTGACTGATTAAATGTACTGCCCAGGAGTGGACTACTTTGAGTAATGTACTGGCCAGGGGTGGGTTAATTGGACCTTGATACTTTGCAATTGAATTAAGAACTTATTTTCTAAATGAACAAGTTACATTGTATTTTGACTTTCTCTGTTCTGTGAATGTTTGCTGAATAAATGGGGTTTCCTATGCTGGTAATCTGAACCTTGGAAGTTACCTTTGCTTGGCATTACAAACAGAAGCAGAAGAAGATGAAAAAGTCAAAACTCCTGCATCAAAAGGCTCCAGGAAAAATATGAACTGGTCGCAGGCCATGGAGAAGCACAACAAGGATTTTGAAAATCAAGTAAAAGAATTAAAGGAAAAAATGGGAAGAGAAAAGAGAATGATGCAAGAAAACTGTGAAAAATGAGTCAACAGCCTGACTAAAGAAAATAACACCTTAAAAAATAGGCTAACTCAAAGGGCAAAAGAGGCCCAAAAGGCCAATGAGGAGAAGAATGCCTTAAAAAGGGACTCTGGACATATGGAAAAGGAATTTCAAAAACTCACAGGAGAATGATTCCTTCAGAATTAGATTGGAGCAAATATAAGCTAATGACTTTATGAGAAATCAAGATACTATTAAACAGATCCAAACAAATGAAAAAATAGAAGACAATGTGAAATATTTCATTGGAAAAACCACTGACCTGTAAAATAGATCCAGGAGAGATAATTTAAAAATTATTGGACTAACTGAAAGCCAAGATCAAAAAAAGAGCCTAGACATCATCTTTCAAGAAATGCTCAAGGAAAATTGCCCTGATATTCTAGAACCAGGGGGATAATAGAAATTGAAAGAATTCCCTGATTGTTTCTTGAAAAAGATCCCAAAAAGAAAACTCGTAGAAATATTATAGCCAAATTCCAGAGTTCCCAGGTCAAAGAGAAAATATTACAAGCTGTCAGGAAGAAACAATTTGAGTATTGTAGAAACACAATCAGGATAACACAAGATCTAGCAGCTTCTACATTAAGGGATCAAAGGACTTGGAATATGATATTCCAGAGGTCAAAGGAGCTAGGATTAAAACCAAGAATCACCTACCCAGCAAAACTGAGTACAATACTTCAGGGGAAAACATGGACATTCAACAAAATAGAAGACTCTCAAGCATTCTTGATGAAAAGACCAGAGCTGAACAGAAAAT
>CM053591.1:106958466-106992769 GCA_028646515.1 Pseudochirops corinnae | reverse complement strand
GAATAGACTGGGGGAGGGGGGGACACACTGGGATGGCTGTTTTGGGGCGGTGGGTGGGGTAAAGAGGGGAAGAAAATATGTAACTCAAAATCTTGTGGAAATGAATGATGCAAACTATAATAAAATTTTAAAAAATATATAAGACTAAAAAACAGCATACAAAGGTAAACAGGAAAGAGAAATCATAAGGGATTCAATAAGGGTAAACTGTTTACATTCCTATATGGGAAAATAAAACTTGTAGCTCTCTTTATTAGGGCAGTTAGAAGAGGGTATACATAGATAGAAGAAACAGGTGTAACTTGAATATGATGGGATGATTATCTAAAAAAATAAAATTAAGAGTGAGAAAGTAATGTACTGGGAGAAGAGAAAGGGAGAAGTAGAATGGGGTAAATTATGTGACATAAAAGAGGCATGAAAGAACTTTTACAATGGAGGGGAATATAAGGAAGGTGGGGGAGCACATGAATGGTACTCTCCACAGAATTGTCTCAAAAAGGAAATAACACACATACTCAATGGGGTATAGTAATCTATCTCACCATACAGTAAAGTAGGAGGGGAAGGGGAAAAGATAGAAGGGAAGACAGATTGGGGCAGGTAAAAGGTAGAAGCAAAACATTTTGAAAATGTACAGGGTGAAAAGCAAGAGAGAGCAGGATAAATGGGAAAAATAGGATGGAAGGAAATGCATAGTAATCATAACTGAAAAAAATTTACAGCAAGTTTCCCTGATAAAAACCCAATTTTTCAAATATCCAGAGAACTGAGTCAAATTTATAGAAATAAGAGCCATTCCTCAATTGATAAATGGTCAAAGGATATGAACAGGAAGTTTTCAGACAACATAATCAAAGCTATCTATAACCGTAAGAAAAAAAATGCTCTAAATCACTATTGATCAGAAAAATGCTAATTAAAATAAATCTGAGTTACCACCTCATACCTATCAGGTTAGCTAATATGACAGAAAGGGAAAATGACAAATGTTAGAAGGGATGTGAGAAAATTGAGACACTAGTGCATTGTTCATAAAGTTGTATATTCTGGAGAGTAATTTGGTACTATACCCAAAGGGATATAAAACCATACATACCCTTTGACCTAGCAATACCACTACTAGGTTTGTATCCCAAAGAGATAAAAATATGTACAAAAATATTTATAGCTGATCTAAAGAATTGGAAATTGAGAGGATGTCCATCAATTGGGGAATGATTGAACAAATTGTTATATATGATTGTGATAGAATATTATTGTACTATTGAAAAACGGTGAGCACAATGCTCTAAGAAAAACCAGGAAAGACTTACACAAACATGCAAAGTGAAATGAGCAGAACCAGGAAAACATTGCATATAGTTACAGCAATATTGTATGATGATCAGCTAGCAATTACTTGACTATTCTCAGCATGCAATGATTCAAGACAATTCTGAAGGACTTATGACAAAAAAAATGCTATCCATCTCTGAAGAACAAATTGTTAGAGTCACACTGCAAGTTGAAGCATACTTTCTCTTTATTTTCTTTATGTTTCTTGGGATTTTTGTATATGTTTTCTTTCACTATGTGACTAAATGGAAATATGTTTTGTATGACTGCACATGTATAACCTATTTTAAATTGCTTGCATTTTCAATGAGGAGGAAGGGAGGGAGAGAGAGACTCTAAAACTCAAAAATTTTTTGAAGTGAATGTTAAAATTTGTTTTTACCTGTAATTGGGGGAAAATAAAATATTATTTAAAAAAAATTATTGGGCTACCTAAAAACCATGATTTTTTAAAAAAAGAGCCTAGACATAGTCTTTCAAGAAATTATCAAGGAAAACTAGCTTGATATTCTAGAACCAGAGGGTAAAGTAGATATTGAAAGAATCAACATCAACTCCTGAAAGAGATCCTAAAATGAACACTCCCAAGAATATTCTAGCCAAATTCCAGAGCTCCCAAGTAAAGGAGAAAATATTGCAAGCAGTCAGAAAGAAACAATTCAAATATAGTGGAGTCACAGTTGCCATCCCCAAGTATTCTATGTTTAGGTTCCTGTATATAGTTAACAGAAATATCAAAGAAGGAAAACATCTACTTGTGGAAAAGTGAAGGTACTATAAGGGAGGCTAGTAGTCCAGGGAAGAAAGCTAGTAGCATGGCAGAAAACCATGGGACAGAGCAGTCAGAGAAAGATCAGGGGGAAAAAAAGGAGGGCAATCTGGCCTGCACGTTGACAGGCTTGGAGTCAGGAAAACCTAAGCTCAAATCCATCCTCAGATATTTACTAACTGTATAACCCTGGGTAAGTCATTTAACACCTATTTGCCTCAGTTTCATCTGTAAAATGGATAAGTAGCACCTACCTCCCAGGGTTGTTGTGATAATCAAAAGAGATTTTCATAATGTGTTTTTGCACAGCGTCTGGCACATGGTAAATGCTGAATTAATATTAGCTATTACTGTAGTACCAATGATCAAATTAATGTTTACAGACCATCTAAAAACTATATGACTCAGCACCCTCTAAAAGTAGGAAGGAGACTATAAAGGACTGAGAAGCCTTGTATGTTTTTCTATATTTTGTGGGTCATCATGACCAAAGAATTAATCACAATATGGCTAGCATACTAGTGATAAGCCTTTGTTCACTTAGCTAGGCTAATTCTCAGAAAGCAAAAATACTGCATTCCTGGTACCATACTCAAAGTCTTTACAGGTAGAACATACCAGAACTTGCTGATATAGCTTTCAAGACCTCAGAGTCACCTCCATGCCATATAGGGCCAATAATACATGTTTATAAATTTGATTATTGTGAAACTTGCTTATAAATTCATTTGGACATCACTTTCTAATGATCTATAACAAATCACCATCTATACAAGTTGTGGATAAAAAACAAATCAATAACCAGCTGCTGTGTTAGATATTAGCAAATGGAAACAAAATCTAACAGAGCAGAAATAAGAAAGAAAAGGTATTTTCCTATTTACAACATTACTTTTCTAAACTTTCTGATATTTGCATTGCTATTTTTGACAGGCATTTTAAAAGTTAACAAAGTATTTTGTATCAGAGATGCTTGTAGTATTTGGCATATGGATGGAGGTAGGAAGGATAATCATTGCTTGATGATAGAACAAAAGATTTATTTTAAAAATTCTCTTTGCCTTATAACATAATTTTTGTAGTCATAGAGAAGACCATTCCATTAATGGAGACCAGAGTAATTTCTTTTTTATATAAAATAATTAAGAACATACTATGAGCCATCTACTGGGCCATGAAAACCATTTCATATCTGGACTTGGTTGTTCATCTTTACTTCATAAAAATGTAACTATTTGTTCTTATCACTCACTTCAAACTTAGGAGAATTGTGAGGGGGTGGGAATAAGGAACAGATACATTGTTTACCCCTGGATGTACATCCACAAGTATTCTGTGTTTGGGTTCATTTATATAGTTAACAGAAATATCAAAGGAGGAAAACATCTACTTAAGGAAAAGTGAAGGTATAGTAAGGGAAGCTAGTAGTTCAGGGAAGAAAGCTAGTAGAGTGGCAGAAAACCATGGGACAGAGCAGTCAGACAAAGATCAGGTAGGGGGAAAAAGGAGGGCAATCTGGCCTGCATGTTGACAGGCTTGATGCCGGAGGACTTGACATGTGCTAGCTGCTGTTCTGAAATGGAGGGGAAAGGTGAGCTGCTTATTTATGGGTGTTTCTCTCTAGCATTCTGATATCAGTCCATGAGTTTAAATGAACTCTTTGCATCTCCCAAGGTTTTGGCAAGCCTGAGTATTACATGGTACTCTTACTTGCCAGTTGCCTTGGGATTCTATGGGGAGGTGAGAGCCTTTTGTATTCAGGTGCTGCACTCAATGACTATCTCACATGCTTTCTTTGTTATTTTCCTTGTTTTATATTTTTATCTTAATATTTTATTGAATTTCTGTGTCTCAAGTAGTTCTATGACTATTCTCTGTGCCTGAAATGTCCTGGGTGTCCCTGAAGTCTGGACACATAGGAAATCTCATTAATTATGCATATTTTCTTTTTTTTTTTTCTTTTTTTTGTAGGGGGGAAGGCAATTGGGGTTAAGTGACTTGCCCAAAGTCACACATCTAGCTAAGGGTCAAGTGTCTGAGGCTAGGTTTGAACTCAGGTCTTTCTGACTTCAGGACTGGTGCTCTATTCACTGCACCTAGCTGCCCCCAAACTATGCATATTTTCAAGACATGAAATGAATGAAGTTTTCAACAACATTTTATTTAATTAGCATAAGTGAGATTTCCTAGGAAGACATAGGAGACACATGGGAAATCTCATTAATTTAATTCATCTTGTTAATATGGAAAATAGTCCTCAATAGCTAATGAAAATTTTTATTCCATATGAAATTGTCATGGCTAAAATTTATGCTAATTAAATAAAATGTTGTTGAAAATTTCATTCATTTCATTTCTTGAAAATATACAGGTAATGAGATGTTCTATGTGTCCAGACTTTATGGACATCTTGTACTTCCTTCTCATACCTGCCTCATAGAATCCGATTCTCTTTTATTTTGAGAAGCAGCTCAAGCACCATCTTCAACATCAAACCTTCTCTGGTCTTCTCAACATCTGGTTTGCTTCTTCCCAAACTTCCTTGCATGTATTTGCACATATTCTCTTCAAAATACATATTCTATGTGCAGAATGCCTATTCCATATATACTTACATCTATACTTTTGTTTCCCCTATTAAAATGTTGAATAGGAATTATTTCATTCTTTGCATTTTGTATCCCCAGTGCCTGGCACATAGCAGGTACTTAACAATAAATACATGTTGAGTGACTTATTAGAGGGAACATCTTATGGGAATTTGTGGTATGTTTGTTTGAACAAATCCAAAATAGCCATACAAACTCAAGAAGTAGAATATGATGTAGCGGCCATGAGGAGCCTGAGCTACAGAGTACAAGAGTCAGAAATGGGTAAGTTGGATACCACTGACAAGGATACCACTGATTAATCTCTTCAGTAAGAATAGTCTTTCAAAAACAAACAAAAATTAAAAGAATAGTCTTTCCTATTTTAAAGTTAACTTTAGTAATAAGACTTGCTATTATATACAATATTGTGTAAGCTTTGATTGTTAAAAATTAAGTGGTAAACGGATAATGAATCATCACTTCAGGAAGCTCATTCTTTAACACAGAAGTTCTCATAAGCACATTTGAGGAAAGCTCTCTGAAGATTAATATTTGCAGGAAGTTTTCACAGTCACGGAAGTGTGCAACATTCAATCATTTCATGCATATTTCCCTTAAGTGGCCTGATCTCATTAGGAGAAAGGCTTGGAGTAGTGCAGGTCAGGTCAGGTCAGCAGATCAAGACCATGAAAGAAGACTAGGTAGCAAATCCCATGTGAAACATAGTGTTGTTTGTTTATTTTCTATAGAGAATATAGTGGGGAGGAGTGCAGGAAACTTGTGGATAACTGATCACACAAAATTCAACTGGGTAGGACACTACTCTTCCAGCTTGTCAATCAATAGATTACCTGGGGGCTTGGAAAGCATATTAATTTTATTTACATTTTATATTTTTAAACAGTTTTATCTTTGCAGATGAAGGAAAGCAGATAGAACTGGTACTAAACCCCTCACAAGCTAATTTTTCTAAGGAAATAGGTGCTTTTCATGGGCAGACCCAGCAGAACTTTGGGGTTTTCTTCACTTCTACTTCACTGCCAGTTGAGAAAGAAGAAGTAAAGATTTCTAGAGGCCACACCCTGAGCTGGCTCCCAGGTAGGGATAGGTGTGCTCAGTTTCACCCACTTTCCCTGACAGAAGGGTGATAAAAAAATGCTCCATCCAAACTGCCTTCCATGATTTTCTCTGTTGGGCTATACATGTGTAGCGTACCTTGTTGCCAGAGACATATACATGATAAAGGAAGGATTGTGATCTGAAGGAGGTATACGAAGACCTTGTCATTGGACAACCTTGTTAAGATTTATGTGTGTGGCAAGACCCAAAGATCTCAGTGGGGGAACAGGGAGGGGAATGATCATAGGTCCAATCCACACAGATCTATAGATTTGTTTGGCAGAGCCTCTTCTAGAAATGTGTTGAAGAAAGAAATTACAAGGACTTTTTATCACTCTCAAGTAGGGGTTTGGGGCACCAAACCTATGCATCTTAAGCAGGAAATTGAAATTCAGAAATAAGTTTAATGTCTGTAGACATTAGCTAGCTGCTGACTGTTCTGTGTTCTAAAAGCACTTGGCCCCTGTGGAAATCTCAATCTCAATCTCTCTCTCTCTCTCTCTCTCTCTCTCTCTCTCTCTCTCTCTCTCTCTCTCTCCCCCTCCCTCTCTCTTTCCCTCCCTTCTTCCCTCCCTCCCTCTCCATCCATCTTCTTCTCTCTCCCTCTCTCTCTCTCTTTGGAGAAGAAAAGCCTATCTTAACAAAGGCTTTTATTACAGAGAGAGTCTTTTCATGGGATTAAGAAACTAAGGGTCTTTTTTTCTTAGTTTGATACTGAGTCAATATAGGGCCTGACCCTCTAAAAGAACTCAAGACAACGCTTTGGAGTGTTAATGAAAAGGAGGACTGGAATTACCCACCCTTCCTCTTATGGGAAAGAGCTAGCTGCTAGCACATCAGCTCAAGACTGTAATTTAAGCCAGAAACTTCAAGCATGGAAAAGCTCCACAAGCCCAGCTGAAGCAAACCTGAAAGCAAGCCCAGGACGAGCAGAGTATCATTCATTAAAGGCCATGAAAATCAAGCCAGGAGAAATGTCCAGCAGAAATGAGATGTCACACCCACACACAGAGCAGACACCAGATCATCAGAAAGCAGCCTAGCAGAAATATATCAACAAAAGGTATCTGCAACCCTGCAGCATTAAAGGCAAGAGGTGCTTCTCCACATGTACACCTGCACTTTAGACACATTTGTTCCCTGAATATGTTTGCTATGCATGTTCCTCTCCAGATGTGTTCACTAGAATTACCCACTCATCCCAATGGTTGTTCTGTGATTTCAGTAGTGACAGTGACCTTATGGAGCTAGGTATGTAAAGCACTTTGCAAATGAATATTTGCTTATGAATATTCCACTGTAGAAAAAAATGTTGAGAATTACTATTGCTTGAAACTTTCTGGGCTATCTACCAATACTATAAAACATGCCACTCTTTATCTTCTTATATATGCTGTGTAATTAGGGAGATTCTTAAGCAAGTTTTATCATGCATGGGAAAACTGATTCACTTAAATTATTAAAATAAAGTGTTGGACTCAAAAGACTCTAAGTTGACTGATGACAAATGGATAAATCATTAAGAGGAAAGGTTCTTTGTTAAATTAAACAAGCTCGTAAAAGTGTTACACAATAAGAAAATTTGTTTGGCATATACATCATGGAAATCTGTAATTTAAAAAAATCTATATGGCCTATTGAGGTGTCCAAGAATATTGTTTGTGAAAGGTTTTCATTGAGGTAAATGCTCAAATGAAAAGCAGAAAATAGGTTCTCCTTCTTCTACCTATGTAACCTTTTGGCTATTTACCTGGACCATCCCCATTATCCACCACTTCTTTTTTTATATATAATATTTTATTTTTCTTCCCAATTACATGTCAAGAAAATTTTTAGCATTCATTTTTAAAAGAATTTGAATTCCAAGTTTTTCCACCACTTTCCCTCCCTCCCCTCCCCTCTTCCTAAAGTGGTAGGCAATTTGATAGGTTATACATGTGCTATCATGAAAAACATTTCCATATTAGTCACAGTTGTGAAAGAAGAAATAGATCAAAAGGGACAAAAACATGAAAAAGAATGAAGTGAAAAGAGTATACTTCAATCTGCATTCAGAGTCCATCAGTTCTTAACCTGGATGTGGATAGCATTTTCCTTTGTGAGTCCTTTGTACTTGTCTTGGATCATTGTGTTGCTGAGAAGAGCTGAGTCCTTCATAGCTGGTCATCACACAGTGTTGTTGATACTGTGTGCAATATTCTCCTGGTTCTGCCCATTTCACTTTGCATTAGTTCATACAAGTCTTTCCAAGATTTTTCTGAAATCTACCTGTTCTTCATTTCTTATTGCACAATAGTATTCCATTACGTTCATATATCACAGTTTGTTCAGCCGTTCCCCAATTGACCCAAATCCCCTCAATTTCCAATTCTTTGCCACCACAAAAAGAACTGCTATAAATATTTTTGTGCATGTAGGTCCTTTTCCCTTTTTATGATCTCTTGGCATACAGATCCAGTAGTGGTATAGCTGGATCAAAGGGTGAACATAGGTTTGGTTGCCCTTTGAGCATAGTTCTGACTTGTTCTCTAGAATGCCTGGATCAGTTCACAACTCCCCCAACTGCGCATTAGTGACCCAGTTTTCTCACATCCTCTCCAACATGTCATTTTCCTTTTTATTGTCATATTTGCCAATCTGATAGGTATGAGATGGTACTTCAGAGTTGTTTTAATTTGTATTTCTTTGATTAAAGGTGATTTAAAGCATGTTTTCACATGCCTATAGATAGCTTTGATTTCTTCATCTAACAGCTGTCAGTTCATATCCTTTGGCCATTTTTCAGTTGGAGAATGACTTATATTCTTATAAGTTTGACTCAGTTCTCTATGTATTTGAGAAATGATACCTTTATGAGGTCTCAAATGAGACACTTGCTATAAAGATTGTTTCCCTATTTTCTGCCTTCCTTCTAATCTTGGTTGCATTGGTTTTGTTTGTGTTAAGGTTTTTAAATTTAATATAATTAAATTATCTATTTTACATTTTTAATGCTCTTTATGTCCTGTTTGGTCATGAATTCTTCCCTTCTACCAATTCTGAGAGGAGTCAGTTGAGGTCCCCGAGTAATATAGTTTTGGTGTCTGTTTTTTCCCATAACTTACTTACTGTCTCCTTTAAGAATTTCGATGCTATGCAACTTGGTGCATATATGTTTAGTATTATTACTTCATTGTCTGTGGTATCTTTTAGCAAGATGTAGTTTCCTTCCTTATCTCTTTTTTTTTTTCGCTTTTTCTTTGTCTGTAATCAGGATTGCTACCTCTGCCTTTTTATTTTTTACTTCAGCTAAAGTATAATAGATTCTATTATAAGGGCTCTAGCCCCTTACTTTTATTCTGTTTCTCTGCTTCAGGTGTATTTCTTGTAAACAACATATGGTTTTTGATCCATTCTGCTATCCACTTCTGTTTTATGGGAGAGTTTATCTCATTCACATTCACAATTATGATTACTAACTTATACAGTTTCCTCCTTCTTATTTTTCCTCCTGTTTGTCCTCTCTCACCTTTCACCCTTTCCCTCCTCAACAGTGTTTTGCTTCTGTCTACTGCCTCCCCTAGTCTGCCCTCTCTTCAGTCAGTCCCCTCCTCCCTTCTTTTGCTTAATCTCCTCCTCTCCTATTTTCTTGTCAGGTAAGACAGACTTCTATATTCAGCTGATTGTGTATATTATTCCTTCTTTGAGCCAATACTGATGAGAGTAAGGTTCAAGTAATGCCCACTGCCCAGTCTCCCATCTTTCCCTCTGCTATAATAGGCTTTTCACACTTCTTCCTGTGAAATAATTTACCCTCTTCTACCTCTCCCTTCCTTCTGCACTCAGTGTACTCTTCTTTCTCATCCCTTAATTATGTTTTATGTCATTCCCTCAAATTCACCTTATACCCATACCCTCTGTCTATGTTCCTTCCAATTGTACTATTAGTGGTACAATTTTTAAGAATTGCAAGTATCATCTTCCCATGTAGGGTGTAAACAATTTAGCTCCACTGAATCCCTTATATTTTCTTTTCACCTTTTCCTTTTTTTTAGACTCCCTTGGGTGTTGATACTGAAGATCAAATTTTTTGTTCAATTCTCATCTTCTTATGAAAGCTTGAAATCCTTTTATTTCATTGAAAATCCATTTTTCCCTTGAAGTATTGTGCTTAATTTCACCAGGCAAATGATTCTTGATTGTAGTCCTAGTTCTTTTGCCTGCTGGAATATCATGTTCCATTACCTCCAGTCCTTTAATATTACAGCTACCAAGTCCTTTGTAATCCCGATGGTGACTCCCAAATATTTGAATTGTTTCTTTTTGGCCACTTGCAACATTTTTTCCTTGACTTGATAGATCTGTAATTTGGCTATAATATTCCTTGGAGTTTTTATTTTGGGATTTCTTTCCTGAGGCAATCAGTGGATTCTTTTAATGGCAATTTTGTTTTCTGGTTCTAGGATACCAAGGCAGTTTCCCTTCATCACTTCTTGAAAGATGCTATCCAGGTACTCCTTTTGATTATGGCTTTTAGGTAGTCTAATGCTTCTGACATTTTTCTGTCCTGGATCTATTTTCCAGGTCACTTTTTTCCCAATGAGATACTTTTACATTTTCTACTATTTTTTCATTCTTTTGAATTTTGCTTGATTAATTTTTGATGTTTCATAGAGTCCTTTGCTTCCACTTGCCCAGGTCTAACTTTTAAGGAGTTGTTTTCCTCAGTTAGGTTTTGTACTTCCATTTCCATTTGACTAATTGTAATTTTTAAGGCGTTGTTTTCTTCAGTGGAGTTTTGTATCTCTTTTTCCTTTTGGCCAATTCTTTTTTTTAAGGAGTTATTTCCTTTTTCTAAGTTGTTGAATCTTTTTTTAATCATTCTCTTGCATCACTATCATTCCTTTTCCCAATTTTTCTTCTTCCTGTGATTTTTAAACTCCTTTTTGGGCTCTTCCATGAGTTCTTTCTGGGCTTGAGACCATTTATCATTTTTCTTTGGAATTTTGCTTATAGGTGTTTTGACATTTTTGTTCTCTTCTGAGTTTGTGTCTTGATCTTCACAGTCACCATAATAACTTTCTATGGTCAGATTCTTTTTTTGCTATTTTTTGCTCATCTTTTTTTCCTTTCTTTTAAATTTGAACTCTGCTTCTGGGGTGGAAAGGGCACTGTCTCAGGCTTTTTGGACCAGGGATTGCAAGCCCTGACTATTTACCTGGTGCTGCACTGATGTTGCCTTGAGGCCCATAGCAGGGGGAGGGGGAGGGTACAAGGGCTCTCATGTCTGGTGCTGCACAGATGTGGTGAGGTGGGAAGTATCTGGCAGCTTACTTGGTGCTGAGTCAGGTTAATGCAAAGAAGAATAAGACATGAAATTTATAATCTACTAGGGGGAAGAAGACATATTAAAATAAAAGAAATACAGAATTTATATATTGAAAGTATAGAACTATAATAAATCCCCAGAAGTACTGAAAGTATGATTTAAAAGAGAATAAGATTACCTTCAAAAGGTATCCACCTGGGAGCTAAGCTTTATTTGTTTGTTTCGCATTTTCCTAAATGGAGCAAAGTTGTTGATAATCTGGGAGAGACAATACTGGGGAGAAAAGGGTAGGATGGGAATAAAAGTAAAATGGAATTCCTGGAACATGCATATTAGAATTTGCCCAACTAAAGATTTTTTAAAATTCCAGGAGTCAGTTAACTAGCCAATAAGCATTTATTAAGTGCCTATTATATGCTGCACACTGTCAGATACTAGGACACAAAGACACCTCCCTGTGGTGTTTTGTTTATATATTGGAAGGTTAGGGCTGGTATTTAATGGACATTTGTTTGTAGTTCATGCAGTCATTGCTATCATAGGAACATTCATATATTTCTTTTACCTCTTTAGTTAAGGTTTTCCTAAAACAAGGATGTTTTGTGCAGAGGTCTTTGAGTGACTACAGTGAAAAAGAGAGTAGCTTAGATTGTGGAGACTGAGCTAAGAGACATCAGAGGAGAAAACACACAATTCACTACATTTGAGCATCTCTAGTCTTTCAACACATCAGTTCCTCGGTGATCATGATCACTGTTTCACAAAATCACAACCAAAACATCTTTCATTTCCCCTGGAAGCAACTTATCCATACCAGGTAATTTGAACTCAGAAGGTTGTTCAATGCCTTTTTTTTTTGAGATGGGGTTTCTCTGTCTTGACTATGAAGGAAGTTCAGGGGCTACTCACAGCCAACTTCAGCATTGATTAGCATGGAAGCTTTGACATGCCTTGTTTCCTACCTAGTTCAGTTTACTCCTTCTTAGGCAGCCTGGTAGCCCCCAGGAGGCTTCCCATATTGATCATATGATAAGGTAAAATTAGTACCAAATTCATGGAATATGGAAAGAATCATTTCAGCTCATTATGAAAAGGACTTTCTTAAGTCTAGAACAATCGAAACAATGGAATGGAATGCTTTGGGAGGTAGTTAGCTCCCCATTACTGGAGGTATTTAAGCAAAGGTTGGATGATCATGTATTAGGCTGCTACAGAGGGGATTTCTATATATTTTAGAAAATTGGACTAGATGGTTCTCTACAACTTGTAATTCTAAAATATAATTATGTGCCAAGTACCCTATCAAAGTCCACCTTAAATGCCAATGTCTAAAGGTCAATTCAATTACAAACTAATTTCAGTAGTGCAGGTCCATTCAAGGATGACACAAGAAAAATTGTACTCATTCCAGAGGATCTCTGAGAAGAAAAAAGAGTTCTAAGTGTTTGTTAACCAAATTTATATCAGTATGCTTTTGGTACGCTATTCTGAAAATAAAATGTTTTGTCATTTTGACAATTAAATTGGCCCTTGTAAGATAAGTCAAATGTCAGAAACATTAATGATTTTTGTCTAAAAAAGGTTAAACTATTCATGATAAAAAAGGAAACATTTTTTTTAAATAAGTAATTTTTAAAATAGTATTCTTAGGGTTTATACAATGAATTGCTAATCAATCAGCAAGTATTTACTAAGGGTCTACTCCATGTTAAGCACTGGATATATGAAAAAAAAAGTTAGTCACTACATTCTTAAGGAGTTTATGTTCTAACAGAGGAGATAGAAAATGTTGATTGAATTTAGTATTGAAGGAAAAGAGGAAATCTGAGATGGAAGTGAGGAAGGAATACATTGTAGGCAGAGGATATCGTCAGTGCAAAGGCATGGAAATAGGAGGCATAGTGCTTTTGTGTGTGGAAGAGAGAGGCCAGTTTTGGCAGGATCACAGAGTACAAGATAAAGAGTAATATCCAATAAGATTGAAAGATAGGTTGAGATCTGCTTGGATAAGGCTTTAAAAGCCAAATAGGATTTACATTTGATCCTAGAGACTATAAGAAGCTGCTGGAATTGATTGAATAGGGAAATGACATACTCATATCTAAACTTCAAATCAGTATGGCAGCAGAGTGAAGGATAGAATGGGGTGGGGGAGACCTGAGGCAAGGAAATGACAAATGAAGAGTAGGTATCAGATGATAGAGATGGTATAAAAAAAAAAAAAAGCAGAAACTGTAAGTTTTAGAAATTGATTGGATATGCAGAGTGAGGGAGGATAAGCAAGGAATTGAGGATAGAATGGAATTATAAATTTGGGGAACTTGAAGAATGGTGGTGCCCTGGACAGACATAGGGAATTTTGGAAGACAAGTGAGTTTGGAGGAAAAGATGATAAATTCTGTTTTGGACTCTGGGACACCCAATTTGAAATGTCCAATAGGCAATTGGTTATTTGAGATTAGAGCTCAGAAGAGAGAAAAATGATGCTATTGTGCTATAAGAAATGATGAGCAGAATGCCCTCAGACAAATGCACAAAGAGTTACATGAACTGATGTGAAGTAAAATGAGTAGAATCAGGAGAACTTGTACACAGTAAGAATCATGTTGTATGATGATTAATTATGAGTGACTTAGCTATTCTCCACAATACCAAAGGACTTCATGATGAAAAAATGCTATCCATCTGCAGAGAAAGTACTGATGGTGTCTAAATGAAGATCAAAGCATGAATTGGGAAGATTTTGATGCAAAGTGAAGAGAGTAGAACCAGGAGAACATTGTTCATGGTAATGGTAATATAGTAATGTTGATCAATTGTGAAAGATTTAGCTACTTTGATCAAAACAGTGATCCAAGACAATTCCAAAGGACCCATGATGAAAATTGCTATCCATCTATAGAGAGAGAATATATGAACTCTGAGTGCAGATTGAAGCATTCTTTTTCACTTTCTTTATGTTTCTTGCATTCTTATTGGGTTTTTTCCAACATGGCTAATAAGGAAATGTGTTTTACATGACTTATCATACATAGCTGATATTATATTGCTTGTCTTCTCAATGTGTAGGGGAGGGATGAGAGGCAGGGAAAGAATTTGGAATTTAATAATAATCATAGTAATAATTAGGTGAGTTTTTTTTAAGTTGAGCTCATCAACTCTTATAGGAGAGTAAAAATTTTTATTAAACATATAAAGACTAGTTATTTTCTTTAGGAGCAGAAGCTTTGTACAGAGGAATCTTCTCAATGTTTTATCAACTTTTTTTGCATGTATGAGGAGAGTTCAAATTTGTTATTTTTGTCAGCATTGGGAATTCAAGATATGGAAAATAGTGATGTGAATGCGTAATTCCTTAGGAATTTATAATTTTAAAGTGTTTCCTGGAGACACTAGGAAGTTAAGAAATGTGTTCATGGTTGCTTACCTAATATTTCAGGGATAAGACTTGAATCCAGGGTCACCTGACTCCAATTCTTTACCTACTGTGCCATGCTATATCTTCTAAAGAGTACAATTAATATAGTAATATAATGTACTACTTTCCAAATAACTCTAAATTTGTGTGTTTGATGACAGCAGAATGATGAAAGAAAAATCCTTTTTGCTTGTCTAAAGGGTTCATCCTGAATTGAGTAAAAAACTACTACAGGGGTGGCTAGGCGGCACAGTGAATAGAGCACTGGCCCTGGAATCACGAGGACCTCAGTTCAAATCCAATCACAGACACTTGACACTTACTAGCCATGTGACTTTGGACAAGTCACTTAACCCCAATTGCCCTGCCTCCTCCCCTCCCCCCCCAAAAAAACTACTATATAACTTTCACCTATTTTTGATGAATTTTTCCATCTCAAGAATTGAGTCTATAATTCTCTTGGTTTCTAAAATACATGAATGGGATCTACTTATGTTCCTTCCTTAGCAAGCCAACTTTTAGTTGATAAGTTGCGAGAAAGAAAACAGATGATTCCATAGACACTCAATAAATGCCCTTTGACTTGACAAAAAAAAATCATGTGACAGAAGAAACTGAATTTTGCAATGTTAAACAAACTCTGTTACACTTAAAGTGGAACAAAGCATTGAATATAATTGGTATTAGTGTGAAGAAATTATTTAAAATGTAGTTAAACATCTCAATTTCCACTTTAAGTCCTGGAGTATACAATAATTTGATCACAGATTTAGAAGCCAAGTGTATGGGTCAAACTGGGGAAAAGCCCTAAAAAACAATAATAAGTAAAAAGTCACAAAAACTTAAATTCAGTGAAAGGTGGAAGCCTTAACATGATGACCTGTTTAAATTATATTTTATACACTGAGTCAAAATTCAAGATACTATGACCTATGAAAGCCATAATAAGAATGCTGTGACTCACATGCTCTATATACAAACTTACTTTTGGGCATAACATTGGCTTAACTCCAAAGTTCATTACTAAGCAGGAAAAAAATATATATCCACCAATCAGTAGTGATGCACTCTCTAGCTCTTCCTGCCTTTGTTTTCTATAATTACCACAGGGATTTGGGGGATTTGGGAGCAAGGATTCGTAGAACTGTCTGGTTGCTGTCCCAGATCAAAAGTTGCCCCTGTTTGTAAATATTTATAATGATTGATTAAATTACTACCTATAATCAATCTAAAACTCCATGGCCTCTTCCTTTGCTATAAAAGGAACACCCTTTTATTATGGAGAAGGTACAGAGTATCCAAGTCAGACCTTACACCAATGAAATATACTTTTGATAATATTTCTTAATTTTCTCTTTGATTAGCCTTTTACCTGGTTTGAGGAGAGAATTGTTTACATAAAAGAATTTATTCCATAGACAAAGTGTCAAGAAAGCAGACTTTAATCTATGTATAGGTTAAAGTGGTCATATCTACCACAATAATAGAGGTACCAGGAGCTTGGAAACTAATACTCAAGTTCAAGGGGAATACTGATCTGTAGCTGCAGCCATTTTTTCTTATTTGCTGCCTCCTATCAGTGATTAGAAGTAAAAATGTAAGAGACTACATCAGAATTATGTCTATGTTTATGAACATTAAATGTGATTCATAATTCTTCTGGGCATGGGTGAAAGAGCATTGCATTTGGAATTTGGGTTCAAATCCAAACTTTGTCACTTGCCACCTACATAATATTGTTCAAGTCAATTTCAACTTCCCTGCCTCATCTATAAAATGAGAAAAATTAACTAGATGACATAGAAGATCCCTTATAATTCTTCACCGTATGGTCATGAGAATGATAACTTCTCATTTGTCCAAAAACTCAGAATTATAACTTCATGCAAAGGCAATATCAGGTTTTCATGATGATGTCAGATTACCTTGATCATACTATGTGGATCTCTGTTATTTCTGTGTAAATCAAATCATTGGAGGGTGTTTTTTCATTGATTCACCAGACAATGCAAAAGGGTTGAACAAAGATATAGGAGAAAAATAGAGAAAAAAATGGGAGTTGGGTCAGGGACAATCCCTGCTTTTTCTGTTGTTGGCCTATAGGAGTAAGCTGGATATGTGATCTGGGTCAGTTATAACCACTAAAGGAAATTTCCATAATGATACATGCATAGGACATCCAGCTTTGCTGATTAGAAAAAAACTGATTAATGTCTACTTGAAAGGTTTTCTTCACAAGAAAGTAGAGTAGATAATTAGAAAGGAAGCAGTCCCTGACACATTGGAAAACAGCTTCCAAATCCAACTATTTAGGCACTTAATAACATATCAGATATCATATATGTAATGTGGTTTGAGCATTCCTGAAGTACCTATGGTATTGTCCACCCAAGTGGAAGTCACTAGAGGAACTGCCTATGGATGACTAGAGGACTGGAGCATATATACATATATTCTGAACTGATCTACCATGAGGTATGGAGTAACCTTTTTCCACTAGCTGCATGGCCCAAGTTGTTGGCATCTTTAAATTTAACTGACTCAGTGAGAATGTAGGCTTTTTCTGGCATTCCTGTCAGAGGTTGAAAATTACTCCATCCACAGCTGATAAAATCAGGAAGCTTGAGGAAATGATTCAAAGGGACACCTCTCTTTCCCTTCTATTCCCACTTCATGTCATATGGCCCAAAAATCAACAGATGCTGGGTTTGGGCCTTTTTGATCATTTTTTTGTTCTAGATGCAGGGAATGAAGTCTCCAATTTAGCTGAGAGGGAGCTTGAGTCAAGAGGATCCAAGAGTCCAGGAACCCAGTCTGGGTGTATGCAACCAGTCAGTAAAACTCTGAGGAGCAAGGGACTCTAACCACACTGGACTTTAGACTGGAACTTGGTTGGACTCATGATATATAAGAACTGAGCTAAACTATGAGTCTAATCTCCCTTCTAGCCTCAGAGATTGAGGTGGTTTGGAGGTGAGGGGGGGGAGCTTTATGTACCAGAGGTGTTGAGGGAAACGTGTGTTTATTATTGCTATATCTTGGAAGTAAATAGTCCTTTGTAAAAATTAACCTAATGTTAAGTGGTCAAATGGATATTAGGTGCTAGTCACTGTACCCCTAAAATGGGTATAATACAATTGATTAGAGAATAGGAGTGTAAAATGTAACAGGCCTGGCCCTCAGTGAGTAGGAACAAATGATGTCACATATATTCAGAATATCATGGGTAAATTCTAAAAATGGAATAATGTGGCAAACATGGCTGGAGGTCTACTTTACTTTTCATTGAACATATCTTCTCTAGGATTTTGGGAGGCTAACAGTTCTTCAGGTTTTTCACTGGGGCAAATGTGCAATATATGGGCTTGTCTGGATGAAGGTACTTTTCCAAGATGAAGAGTGGAAGAAAGATGAACACAATAAGTCTCTCTCCATTTCTGCATTTTTCTCTATGCCTAGTGAAGGAACTTCACCTTGCACTGGCAGAGAAGTCAGCGGGTATAAGCACCTAAGAGCAAGAAGGTTCACATCTAACATAGCCAATAAACATGTAGCATATAGAGGCAATGGGGGTGGGATCTTAGTTCTTGAAGCTCTTAGAATAGAAACCAAGAAATCTAGTTTTGGACTGGTGCTGTGAGTGAATAGATAGATGAGAGTTTTCTTTTCTTTATGGTGAGAGGTGGAAGTTTTGTGAACAGATGCTGATTCTCTAACAATTTGTGACCCAGGTCTCTGTGTAGGCAGTGGCAAATATGTGTGCCTCTGTGTGTGTGTGTGTGTGTGTGTGTGTCGGGGGGGGGGAGGAGATAAGGGCACAAAGACACCTCCCTGTGGTGTTCTGTTTATATATTAGAAGGTTAGGACTGGTATTTAATGGACATTTGTTTGTAGTTCATGCAGTCATTGCTATCATAGGAACATTCATATATTTCTTTTACCTCTTTGGTTAAGGCTTTTCTAAAACAAGGATGTTTTGTGCAGAGGTCTTTGAGTGACTACAGTGAAAAAGGGAGTAGCTTAGATTGTGGGGACTGAGCTGAGAGACATCAGAGGAGAACACACACACACACAATTCACTACATTTCAGCGTCTCTAGTCTTTCAACACATCAGTTCCTCAGTGATCATGATCACTGTTTCACAAAATCACATCTGATGCATCTTTCATTTCCCCTGGAAGCAACTTATCCATACCAGGTAACTTGAACTCAGAAGGCCATTCAATGCCTTTTTTTTTTTTTTTTTTTGAAACTGGGTTTCTCTATCTTGACTATGAAGGAAGTTCAGGGGCTACTCACAGCCAACCTCAGCACTGATTAGCATGGAAGCTTTGACATGCCCTGTTTCCTACCTAGTTTAGTTTACTCCTTCTTAGGCAGCCTGGTAGCCCCCAGGGGGCTAACCATATTGATAAAGGGTTCAAAGGCTATAGACAATATTGTTTACACATTTTTAAAACCTAATCATATCTTTTGGTTGATCGATTGGGTGGGGATGTTTAAACCCCTCTCGTATTTCTATCTTTATATTTTCAAAATTCTATAATGTCTAGATGCCATTGTACCCTTGTTGAACAGTCTTTGTTTTAATTGAAGGCATATACAATTAATTACCTTGAAAAGCAATTCCTAGTGATCCCTGAAGAAACCTTCTTGAAGGTGGCTAGTATCTAGCTCTTCTCTCCATACACCATTTCAGTGTTCAAAATGTTGGCAGAGTGTAAAGAGTTAAAATTCATCCCTAGAATACTATAGATCAATTATACTGATCAAACTCAGCAGATGCTCGCCCCCCGCAAAATAACAACATTACAAATAACTAAGGACAGGGATAGAGTAAAGGTCCTCCTTCCTATTTTTGCTTCTGAGATATTCTGACTTACACCTTCTTTAGTTGAAGGTCTAGTATGCTAAATTCTGAATTGTCTTTAGTACATTGTTTTGCCCCCCTTCACAGCATATCTATCTGGCTTCCTTGAAATTGTCTAGCACCTTGCCCTGTATCTTCTGTATGTGTTTGTGTGCTCTATCCAAAGCTTGGAAATTGATCATAGGTCTTAGATAAGTTGTCTTTTCTGCATCTCTAGGGAACTGTGATTTTTTTTTTTTTTTTGTGGAGCCCATGGGAAAAAAATTACTTAATTTTATAACTATAGCAGGTAGGTCAGCTATTAGATTACCTTCAGTGGGGAAAACATAGGTGCCAATGGATGAAGTTTGTGTTACAGACTGGTGACTCAGATTGCAGCTTACTTGATCTATTAAGACCTGGAGTGTAGGACCACTAAGACACATTCATTCATTCATTTCACAAATACTTATTGAATACCCATTGTTGTCAACTCAGAGTTTATACAGCTGATGATAGAGGCAGCCCTATGACAGAAATGCAATGGAGCTCAAGAGTACTGAAACCTGGCAGAATATAAATAGGCCTTCACCCACTAAGATAAAACCATACCCATCAATTAGTTACTTTCCAATTGTCTCGCCTTCACTATTGAAAAATACCAGGGGCACCAAAGCACAGGTGCATAGCAAGCTGAAAGTATCATGAATATAGCATAGATGGACCCGATGTTTCCTAAATGAATCCTATATTTAAATGCATTACTTTTGCATGTGAAAATAATGCTACTAAATAATCCATCAGTTAATGAACTCTTGATTTATATGATTGCATGAGCTTTTTCATTGTTCTACCTTTGTGCTGATAACACTTTTCAATTGCCTTGGAACCTATAACGTACATCTATCTAGATGACAGAAAGTGACAGAAGAATCCAAATCCATGTTTTCTGGTTCCAAATCTAGCATTCTTTCCACTGCACCACACTGCTCTTTGGGTCACTATAATTGGAGTTGGGACAATTAATATGAGCCAATCAGGTCGCTGGGAGGTCATGGTCATTGATAAGAACTTACTCAAGGCTAGTTTAATTAGAATTGAGTCTGACAGTGAAGTTCCCTTTCTTAAATTACCCCCTATTTACTTAGTCATATCCTGAAGAACAAATGCTAAGGAAAGAGCCAGTAACATCTTATCTAATATGTAAGATTATAAGCTAGGTAAAGCCAGTGCTCTTCTAGCACTGTTTGGAGTACTAAGTAGAGCTAGCAATCACAAAGATAAGAAATTTGTCCAGAAAATTAATTGACAAATACTTATTTTACTTAGTTCTTAGGACTGGGATTGTATTTCATTGCTAAAAGGAACTTCTGAATGAGAAGACACCATTTACCAAAGCAAATTGGCATCTTCTCTGCAAGGTATAGTCAGAGTTTCCTAAGGAAAAGAGCGATTACATTGGGAGTCAGAATGTTGGTGCTAAATGGCAGTCTTTGAATAAAAATGTACTATCTCTGTCCTGCCCAAATATTATGCTCCTAGGATGACACAAATCATACAACCAATCAGTAATAGGTATTTCTACTTAGCATAAATTACTAGTTATTTTGATTAAGCGGGAGAATAAGCTACTTGCAGAAGTTTTGTCAGCAATCTGGAGCTGTTTGTGGTCCTGATTTAACAAGGGCAAAGATACCTCTCTGTGAAGAGAATCTAGAACCAAATATCTCCTCTCCTGAAGTTAGCAGCCAGAAGAACAAGGATCTCTGCTCACCTAGGCTCATACCATCTACACTCTTCATGCAGACCTAGGCCATTGAATAATCTCTATCAATAAGAAGAGTCTTTGGGAAGACTCCACAGTAGAGAAAGGACTGTAAGGGCCATCAGTATCAGAGAAATGAGTAGCCTAGGTCACATGTGCTAACCACATGTTTGCCTCACTACCATTGTACTTTAAATTTTTGCCCATTCTCCATGGACAATGTGGGAGAGTAAACCCTAGAATTTTGAAGGATATTGTGCTATATCTACCTTCCTTATCATTCTTACTCTTTATTATTTACTTAGCAAAGTAAATGCCTTTTCTTTAGACTAATTTTGTCTACTGACTGAGTATTAAAGAGAAAAACATCAGTAGGGTTGATGACCTGTGTAACTTATAGGACCCAAGACCCACAAAATACCCTAGAATCTAAGGCAGCTGTTATCCTAGGAATCCAAACTACAAGTGAAAGTGAAATTTGAGAGAATATTTCATAATGTGATTACATCAGCCCTTACTAGCTGCTATACCTTGACCAATCTTCATATTTTCCAATTCACTCAGTGAGTGAGTAATATTACCAGTTGGTTTTTCAATAAGGTAGACATTACCTACATTTTTTTCCTTGTGTATTAAGTCTGTTGTTGGTTGTTTCCACTGATTTTTTTTTCAGATTTCATATTATAATCTAGCATTGGTGAATTTTCCCCCATTTTTCCTTCCTATATTTTAAAAAGCATCTTTTAATTCTTGTTCTTTTTGGCCAATAATTTTTTTATTTCTATAAGTTCTTTGATTCATTTTTATGATATCCTTACCAGTTGTAATTCTTGCTTAAATTATTTAAATATGTTAATTGTATATTTGATGATCTTTTGGAGATATTTTATGATGTTTCTTTTTGAATTTGTGATGCTTTCTGGCTTCCAAAAATATACATAGACCCTCTGATTCATTTTGCTAATTTACCATAGAGTAAATTTCATTGTTGAGGGCCTTGGCCAGGCCTTGTTGTAAGACCTGATTGCTGTACATAAATCTAGTGTGAGGGAGTAACCTTGTGTGGTTCATATAGTCATAATTTAACTAAGTGTAAGCAGAAAAACAAAGCTGTAGGGGATGCAATCCAGGGGAAAAAAAGTTTTTATAAAGTAGGGGTAAGAGGAAAAAATCCAGAGACTAATCCCAAGTCATATAGACCCTGTTTTGACAACTGTCTAAGTACACACCCAGGATGATGCAAAATTCATATTTTAGTGATAAATCTAATGAGGTAGAATAGTTATTGCACTTTTGACCTGTTGAAAAAATCTCACTTTGAGTGGGCTGCTCTTATACCATCCTGTAGCAAAACTTACTGTCAGAGACAGAGGGTGGCATGGGGAATCTGTCATCAATTATGTCTTATTTTATATCATATATACTTGATTTCTATATCTTCTCATGATTACTAGTAAAAGTTGAAGTAATACTATTGTCTTTGAAAGTATTCATTCCGAGAATGTGGAACCTAAGGCTCTGCACTGCTAGTTCATTATTTTGATTTTTTTTTTCGCCTCTTTCCTTGGTGTTTATATCCCCACCACCACCAGAAGTATATGAGTACACTAACTCCCTTGCAATCTTCATCTTTTTAGCCTAGTGTTCATTTTCTAAATATTGCTTTTTCTTTTGTAGTCCCCACTTCAAATGACAGTAATGACAACATCACCATGACCCTAAAATGTTTATTTTTTGCTCATAAGTTTATGATCTCAACTGTATTTTTTTTTAATTTTGTCTTGATGGGTTTTTCTCTTTTATTTTTTCACAATTGCATATAAGTTTAAGATTCATTTTTAAAAATTTTGAGTTCCAAATCATTTCTCTCCTTTCCTCCTTCCCTACTCTTTCCTTGAAAAGGTGAGTAATTTGATATATTCATGTGCAATTATCATTGCATTTAAACATTTGCATTTTAACCATGTTGCAAAAGAAAACAGAGACGAAAAAGAAAGTTAAAAAAAGGTATGCTTCAATCTGCATTCAGACATCATCAGCTCTGTCTCTGGAAGCGAATAGCATTTTTTATCATAAGTCCTTTGGAATTGTCTTGGATCACTGTATTGCTGAAAATAGCTAAGTCATTCACAGTTGATTGCCGTACAATATTTCTGATACATTGTACAAAGTTCTTGGTTCTATTTACTTCACTTTGCATCAGTTTACGTAAGTCTTCCCAAATTTTTATGAAACCATATTGCTCATCATTTCTAATGACACATTAGTCTTCCAACCATATTGCTCATCATTTCTGATGACACATTAGTCTTCCATCACAATCATATGCCACAACTTGTTCAGCTGTTCCCCAATTGATTGACATCCTCAATTTCCAATTCTTTGTCACCACAAAAAGAGCTATAGTAAACATTTTTGTACATATAAGTCCTTTTCCTTTTTTAAAAAAAATCTCTTTGGGATACAGACCTAGTATTGGTGTTGCTGGGTCAAAGTATATGCACAGTTTTATAACCTTTGGGCATAGTTCTAAATTGCTTTCCAGAATGGCTAGATCAGTTCACAACTCCAACAGTAATACACTAGTGTCCCAATTTTTCCACATTCTCTCTAGTATTTTTCATTCTCCTTTTCTGTCACATTAGCCAATCTGATGGGTATGAGATGGTACCTCAGAGGTGTTTTAATTTGCATTTCTCTAGTCAATATTGATTTAGAGCATTTTTTATTTGGCTATATATAGTTTTTTTGTATTTTTTTATTTTGAAAATTGTTCATATTCTTAAACCATTTATCAGTTGGGAATGACTCATATTCTTAAAAATTTGACTCAGTTCTCTATATATTTGAGAAATGAGGCCTTTTTTTTCAGAGAAACTTGCTGTAAAATTGTCCCCCAAGTTTTCTGCTTTCTTTCTAATCTTGGCTGCATCGGTTTTGTAGGTACAAAACCTTTTTAATATAATGTAATTAAAATTATCCATTTTATATTCTGTAATGCTCTCTACCTCTTCTTTGATCATAAATACTTCCCTTATACATCCCTTAATTCACTTATGATTTCACCCATTATGTCTAAATCATGTACACAGTTTGACCTTATATTGGTGTATGGTGTAAGTTGCTGGTCTACACCCAGTTTCTGCCAAACTGCTTTTCCAGATTTCCCAGCAATTTTCATCAAATAGTGAATTCTTATCCTCAAATTATTGATCTATTTCTTAGCCAGTAGCAGATTGTTTTGATGATAACCACTTTGTAACATAGTTTGAGATCTGATATTGCTAAACCACCTTCAGTTTTTTTTATTGATTTCTTGAAATGTTATACCTCTTGTTCTTCCAGATGAATTTTTTAATGTTTTTTTCTAGCTCTATAAAATAATTTTTTGGTAATTTGATTAGTGTGACACTGAATAAGTAAATTAGTGTATGTAAAATTGTCATTTTTATTATATTGGCTTGGCCTACCTATAAGAAATTAGTATTTTTTCAATTGTTTATATCTGACTTTATTTATGTGGAAATGTTTTGTAATTGTGTTTTATAGTTCCTGGGTTTGTCTTGGCAAGTAGACTCTAAAGTATTTTATATTATCTGCAGTTACTTTAATTGGAATTTCTCTTTCTGTTTCTTCCTGCCAGGTTTTTTTTTTGAAATATATAGAAATGCTGATGACTTATATGTGTTTATTTTATATCCTGCAACTTTGCTAAAATTGTTAATTATTTCTATTAATTTTTTTAGTTGATACTCTTGCATTCCCTTAGCATACCATATATCATCTGGAAAGAGTGATAGTTTTGTTTCTTCATTGCCTAGTCTAATTCCTCCAATTTCTTTTTCTTCTTTTATTGCCATAGCTAGCATTTCTTGTACAATATTGAATAATAGTAGTGATAATGGACAGCTATGCTTCACCTCTGATCTTATTGGAAGTCCTACCTTATTGCTATTTCAGATAATGCTTGCTGATGGCTTTAGATAGATACTGATTATCATTTTAAGAAAAGCTTTATTTATCCCTATGCTTTCCAGTGTTCCTAAAAGGAATGAGTATTATATTTTGTCACAAACTTTTTTCTGCCACTGTTGAGATAATCATATGATTTTTTTTTTGTTATTGATATAGTCAATTATATTGTTAGTTTTTAACAACAAACTCTACTCCCAAAACTTTACCCCCAAATAGGCTGAATGTAATCACATGGAGCCTGGGATGGGAGGAGTTTGCTGAAGGATAGAACTTCCACAGGAAGCTGGGAGTCAGAGCTAGCTAGACTAGGAGGAAGAGAGCACATGTCTCAGGGAGTCAGTCAGACTTGTGAGTAAAAATATTAGTTTGCGGGAAGGCTAAAGGATGCTTTGGCTCTCTGTGCTGTTATTAACTTCTCTATTACTATGATGGAATTGGCTTGCTGGTTTGGTTTTCTGGTGTCTGAATAAATGTTTCATTTCTGTCTTCTGTATGGAGAGTCTGTTATATTTTGCAATTGAGCACCATGATTGTGGGCACTGTGAATATTGCATTGGTGCTACACTTCCCCTTATGCCTTAAAGGTTGGGTGTAATTCCTGGTTTGAACATAGGTTTCCTCTTCATCTGCTGTCATCTAAGCAACATCAGCCAAAGTAGGGACAGGGGCTGCAACATTCAGATATAGCTTAGAGATTTTGGGTAGTGACTGCAAGTATGCCTGAGGATGTAACTTCAAGAGCAGGTTAGTCCCAATCCTCCTTACTACTCTTTGAGCAGTCCCATGTGATTTGTTCTGCCAGACTGGTATAGTGGAATCTGTTTTCATTTCTGATATCACAGCAGGCTCCCACCTGACCAGGCTTCCTCATGTTAGGCCATCTTTGGGAATAGCAGGTTTCCCTCACTCACAGCTCCTCTTCCCTAAGTCATCTGGATGTAGTCTGCCTGGCCCAGCCACTCCTGAATAGGTTATTCTTTTGGGGGGAGGTATTTTTTTTTTATAAATTTATTTATTTTTAGTTTTCAACATTCACATCCACAAGATTTTGAGTTTCAAATTTTCTCCCCACCTCTCCCTTTCCCCCACCCCAAGATGGCTTGCATTCTGATTTCCCCTTCCCTCAATCTGCCATCCCTTCTATCACCCCTCTCCTTACTCACTTCTCTTATTCACTTCCCGTCTATTTTCATGTAGGGCAAAATAGATTTCTATACCCCATTGTCTGTATATCTCATTTCCCAGTTGCACTGCATAGGTTATTCTTAATTGTAATCCTAGCTCCTTTACCCTCCAGAATATCAGATCCCAATCCCTCTGATCCTTTAATGTGGAAGCTGCTAAATCTTGTGTTATCCTAACTGTATGTAGGTCCAAAATGTCTGAATTGTTTCTTTCTAGCTGCTTATAATATTTTCTCCTTGACCTGGAATTTCTGGAATTTTGCCATGATATTCCAGGGAGTTTTCATTTTGGTATCTCTTTCAGATGATGATGGTGGGTTCTTTCAATTTCTCTTCTATCCTCTGATTCCCTGATCCCCTGATTATATCAGGGCAGTTTTCCTTGAAAATTTCTTGAAATATGATATCTAGGCTTTTTATTTGATTATGGCATTCAGGTAGTCCAATAATTCTTAAATTATCTCTGCAATCTATTTTCCAGGTCTGTTGTTTTTACAATGAAATATTTCACATTTTCTTCTATTTTTTCATTCTTTTGACTTTGATTGTTTCTTGATGTCTCACGAAGTCATTAGTTTCCACTTGCCCAGTCCTAATTTTTAAGGAATTCTTTTCTTTAGTAAGTTCCTGTACCTCTTTTTCCATTTGATCAGTTCTGTTTTTAAGTAGTTCTTTTCTTCAGTGAGTTTTTGTATATCCTTTTGCATTTAACAATTCTGTATATTAAGGTATTATTTTTTTCAGTATTTTTTGTGCCTCTTTTACCAAGCTGTTGATTCTCTTTTCATAATTTTCTTGCATCATTCTCATTTCTTTTTTTCATTTTTTTCCTCTACCTCTCTTATTTGATTTTATAAACCCCTTTTGGGTGCTTCCAAGAATTTTTGTTGTGTTTGTGTCCAATTCACGTTTTTCTTTGGGGCTTTGTTTACAGCTGTTTGGCCTTCACTGTCTTCTTCTGAGTTTATGTCTTGAGCTTCCCTGTCACCATAGTAGCTTTTTATGGTCAGGTTCTTTTTCAAATTGTTTGCTCATTTTCCAGTCTATTTCTTGACTTTTAACTTTAAGTTAAAGTTGGCCTGTGCTCCTGGGGTAGAGGGGGCACTGTTCCAAGCTTCAGGGGTTTTGTGTTTCTGTTTTCAGAGTTAGTTCTGGGGTTCAGTAAGTTTTTGGTGCTTTCAAGGTAGTATGATCTAAGTAAAGGTGTGATCACTGCTCTCTTGACCTGTGCTCTGGTTTTTGTGCAGGAAAAGACCTTGTTCCCCTGTAGCCACAAGTGCTGGTGCTCCTGTTGGCCCTGGAACTGTGACCAGGTCCCTGCTCTCCTGTAACCACAAGGGTTAATCTTCCTTTCTCTCTTGAAACTTTCTTGGAAATGATCACAAGCACTCTTCTCTGCCCTGGAAGTATGACTTAGGACCCCTACTTCTCTGTGGCCACAAGTACACTAGTGATCCTTTTTGCCCTGGGACTGCAACCCAGAACTGCATTATGGGCAATACAACAGAACCATGAACTCAGTACCAGCAAAGAATCTCCTATAATTATTTTGTGATTAGTTGTCCTGCATGTGAACAAGTGAATACTGCCCTGTGGTTAAGTGCTTCTCCCCACATCCCTGATTAACCAACCTACTACTAACGTGTACCTTTTACTCAGTTACCTTCTTTCCTGATTTGCTGCAGACTCTCTTGCTACAGGTCTATCTGTGCCCTCCCACTTCCCCAGCTTCTAATTACCACCGGAAATTCTAACTCTCCCCTCCCCAAGGTAGAAGGAGTAGTCTTTTTAAGGGCCAAATCTCTCAGATCACACCAAGCACAAAGTTCCCATATCTGTTCATAGAATATCTCTCTTAATCTTTAACATTCATCAGTGGAACCCCCTCTTAACACCAAAACAAGGCCTTGTTCTTTCCCTTCCCCCACTTCTCAGTACTTCACCTCTCCTCCCCACCCACTCCTCTTCAGGATCCTCTCTTCTTGAGAGGCCACAAAAGTTACCTTCTCCTCATTGCTAGCATTTGATGTGACCCATGGACAAGACATATACCCTTGGTCCCCTTGTTCCTTTCCCCCTTCATTCATCCTCCCATTTTATAATGTAGTCCTACAGAAAAGAAAACTCACCTCTAGGCAGGGTATCAAAGCTCATTTCCATAATGCCCCAGGGCCATCTCTTCACTGTTTAATCCACCTGACTTATAGCTTTGCCTTTGTCTCCCTGTGTACACTTAGAAAAATCTCTATTATGGTATTTAGGTTTTGTTTTGGTGTCTTTTCTTTTTATTTGTCATGCTCTTCCGGGAGATCAAAATTCCTTAGTTTGTCTCTATGCATCCTGTCTTTGAAATCAATATGTTTTACTTGGATAGAGAGCACATTTTTAATGTTATCTTTTTTTGCTTTTCTTCTTTTAGATTGTCCTTCACTTTTGTGTATTTGCTTTATTGTTCTATTTTTTGTTTCTTTGGTGAAACTTGCCATCACATATTCTTGTTTTTCTATTCTGTTCATTATTTTTGCTTTGCATGCCAACAATTCTGCTCTCATAATTCTCATATTTTTTCTTTTAAACCACTTAAGAATAGAATGCTACAGTTTCATGTTCTCAGATTTGAAAGAATCTTCTGTCTCATCAATTGTTGAATAATTTTCTTTTATTTATAAATGCCTGAACTCATTTACTAGATATTAATGTTATATTCCCTTCTATTATTAACATTTTCCCTGTTGGCTTGTCAGTTTATGTTTGAGGCCTTTGAGTTTTCTTCCTCCCAAGATTTTTGGTAATTTCAGTCTTTCAGTTTTTCCCCTTTATTTCCCCCTATTATTCACTTTCTGACTCCTCCTCTCTGAGTCTGGAGACTAGTTTTCAAAGCAATCAGCCTCTTCCCACACTGGGAAATTCATAATTCACTAATCTAGGCCTCTGCCCTCTGACTTTTTGAGGTGATAGAATCAGTCCCAGTTTGATTCTGAATTCTTTCCCTTAGGTTTGGTGGAATGCCACAGAGCCTTACCTCACACACACACACACACACACACACACACACACACACACACAGAATTACCTTGGTCCTTTAGTTCTCTGGCCTGGCAGTTCAACATGATGCCACAATGATGCCACTGCAATTAGAAGAGATTTCTGTTATTTGGATTTTGAATCTCCAAGGCTTTGAGATGAAGAGAGAGAGCACAGGGAGTTGGAGTATAAGGATGAGCTTTATTTCAAGCCTAGACATGTATCCTCCCCCTTTCCCTATTCCTCTACTCTCTTGTAGAAATCTTTTGCAGCACAGAATGCTACCACACTGGCCACCAAAATCCTAGCTCTCAGCCTAGAGACCAGATCTCCAGGGCACTTGAAAGAAAGAAGGAAGACCAGGATGTAGGTTTGAGTTTTGTTATAAGTCCATGGGTCAGATGCTTGGGTCCACTACTGCAATCCCACTGCCTGTTATGTGGTAATGAGGGTGGAGGTGCCATGCATGCTTAAAGATGGCATGAGTTCATGGATTGTTATTTTTCTAAAATATTTTTTTCTCAGGAGGGTTCTATGCATACTAAATCATGGCGGCTGAAGTTGCTTTATCTTTGACATAATTTCTGGTGAGGTTTGAGAATTTGTGAAGATCATAGAAAAAAAATATCTAGTACTCCATCTTGTTGGTCACACGACCCAGAACTAGGCTCACATGAACTGGAACTAGTCACTACTGGTTTTAAACAATAGGATCTAGACAATTATTTTTCTGGAATAAATTGAATTTACTCTAAAGAGAGGGAAAATCAAGATAAATTATGTCATTTTCCTAAAAGGAATGACTAATCAGGGTTATAAAACTATAATAATACTATCAAATATAATTCAAGTTTCCTGACCTTTTAGTCCAAATTTGATCCACAAAATGGATCTGAAAACTGGAAGGAAGGGCTCCAGATAATCTGAGTTAGTTGTATTGACAAAGGTCAGTCATATAAAGTATTTTGATGTTCTTAGATAAACTCTTCTAGTGGTTGGTTTTTCCTAGCTGAACAAAAAATAACTTCACAGGAAGTGAAAAAGGAATGACAGTAGCAATAAGTCATTTGACATAGAATTTGGTAACTAGGTCTGGGGTTTCTTGATTTTGAGGAAGTAACAAGAAAAGGAACATTTCAATTAGAATAACCTTGAAAAAGAAAAAATAAATTTTTAAGATGAAAATCTGGCAAGAATGAAAAAAAAATGACCCAAGGCTTTTTTGAAACTTTAAATTTCTACTCTTTCCAGAAATCTGCATCTAGAGTCAGTTTCCAGATACATTGTATAAAATAATTTAACGTATTGATTACCTTTAAAAATATAGGCAATTGTAATTACATAATCAACTCTGAAGTCAAAATACTAGCTTTGGCTATGCTAAAAATTGAAGGTTTAGCAAATTAAAATTTTGTAATTAGTGGGTAATGTTGTTCATGATAGCTCTGGTTTTGTTCATTTTCTTGTTTGTTTGATAAATTCATTATGTGCTATATAATGTACTAAAGTAAAAGCTGGAAGCTCTACTCTACTTAAGTGGAGAAGAGACCTCCAGTAAATTACTCTCTGGTCTTTGTTTCAAACCTATAAAAGAGAACTTTTCATTAAATGATCTCAAGATTCCTTCTAACTTTATAATTCTTTAGTTCACTGACATTTGATAATTGATTGCATTCAATATACCACTTGAAAAGTACCATAAAGAAGATGCTACCAGATAGTAAAATAGTGGCTAGTAGAATGCAAGTTCCTTGATAGTAGGGTCTGTGGTATTAATTTGAATACTCAGTGACTAGGCCATTGATAGGAACAATAATAAATTAATAAATACTTGCCAAATTTAGTTTGGTTGGTAATAGAATCACCTTAATTCTTAATACTAGGACTTTGCTATACCTACTCTAAGAGTTCAACAAATATATGCATAGTCATTGAAGAATTTGAAAAAGGAAATAAATGCCCAGTTATCAATATTATATCATCACTCATTCAATAAGCATTTGTTATGTGCTGGTGCTATGGTGCATGTAAAATTTAATCATTCTGTTTCTCACATTTATGACCAGAAGTTTGATAACATTGGGTACTCTCATTATAGAAGGAAGAAAATCCTTATTTCTAGGTTCATCTCAATACTGAAACAATTTCTTTATATTACTTAAAAATAGCATAAGGAAGTTGCAATTAGAAAATAGACTAGAGACTATAGAGTGATTAGAATAATCACTAAGCCAAGTGATGTCAGTGTGACCCCTATTTACTCCCTGTGGATAAATGAATCCCCAGAACCTGACATAAAGCATGTGACAATTGTATTGACATCTCGGATATTCCTGCACTTTCTCCTCTCTTGAAGTTCTAGTGCAGATTTTTCTCTTATTGATGTTATTATAGGGGAGATTCCTGTCCAGATTGTTCTAACTAACCTCTAATTTCCCTTCTTCTGAGATTTGCTTATTCACAGGCTTGAGGATCAGGTGAATGAGTTATGATAACTACCAGGGTCAAATTAGCAGCAAGATTCATACAATCTTTACCATACCTCCAGGACCTCGAGCCATTACAGTTCTATTCTACTCTGAGGCTACTATCAGATTCATGCTTATCTTCCAAGGCCAATGAGCACAAGCAGTATGACCTAGCATTTAAGTAAAAACCTTGCGCTTTCCCAAAAGATTAAGTTGTGGATTGTTTTTTTTAGATGAGGAAACTAGGAAGGAGCTCTTTTCAAATGGGCAGCACCTTTGATGAAAAAAAAAAGGAAAACCCACATTGGGAGGTAGGTTGAGTCCTTAGTATTGCTTGTATTGGCGCATCTATCAAAAATGGGATTCAGTAATGTTGATATTAGAAACACTATAAAACCAGAGGCTACTAGAAGTCTCTATAAATGGATTTCAGCAGATAGGGGGTAAATGACTCGTGGTTGGAAAGAGGCAGTACAAGTATAAGTAATTACAAAGGATCTAAACCAAGGATTCTTTTTTTTTTTGTAAATAGTATTTATTTCTTCCAAGTACATGTAAATAAAGTGTTCAACATTCAGTTTTGTAAGATTTTGAGTTCCAATTTTTCTCCCTCCCTCCTTCCCCTTTCCCCTTCCCAAGATGGCAAGTAATCTGAAATAGGTTATACATGTGCAATCATGGAAACATATTTCCATATTAGTCATGTTGTGAAAGAAGAACCACAGATAGGTTTTTGGGAAAACCACAAAAAATGAAAAACAAAAAAAATGAAAATAATATACTTTGATCTGCATGCAGACTCCACAGTTCTTTCTCCATATGTGGATAGCATTTTCTATCATGAGTCTTTTGGAATCATCTTGAATCATTGTATTGCTGAGAAGAACTAAGTCAATCATAGCTGATCGTTGCACAATGTTGCTGTTACTATATACAATATTCTCCTGGTTCTGCTCACTTCACTTAGCAAGACTTCCAAGTTTTTATGAAATCCATCTGCTCACATTTCTTATAGCACAATAGTATTCCATTACATTCACATACCACAGTATATTCAGTCATTCACCAACTGATGAACATTCCCTCAGTTTCTAATTCTTTGCCACCACAAAAAGGGCTGCTATAAATATTTTTGTACGTGCAGGTCTTTTTCTCTTTTTTTTTTTTAACTTGTTAATTTTTTTATTTTTTGGTTTACATCATTGATTTCCACAAGATTTTGAGTTACAAATTTTCTCTTCATCTTTCCCCTACCCACCACCCCAAAATAGTGATCCCACTGTATACCCCATCCAACAATTTGCTCCCTCCTATATCCTCCCTCATCACCCCTCTGACTTTCTGGTAGGGTAAGATTGATCTCCCTATCCCAGTGCCTGTATATCTTATTTCCCAGTTGCATGTAAATAATAATAATAATAATAATAATAATAATAATAATATATATATATATATATATATATATATATACTTATCATTTGATTTAAATTCTGGATTCTCTCTATTTCTCCTTTGACACTCACCCCCACTGGAAAGTCAGGTAATTCAATACAGGCTGTACATGTGTAGTTACACAAAACATCTCCACAATGAACATATTGTGTAACACTGACTATATTTCCCTCCTTCCTATCCTACCCCCCCACATCTTGTTCCATTCTCTACTTTGTCCCTGTCCCTTTACTGAAGTGTGTGCTTCTAACATGCCCTCCCCTCCATACTCTCTCCTCTTATCCCCATCCCCCCTACTCTCCTGTAGGGCAAGATACCCACTTTAGAGTGTATGTCATTCCTTCCCTAAGCCAAATTCAATGACAGTAAGGGTAACCCATTCCCTTTTGCCTTGCTGTTCTTCTCCTCCATTGTAACAGTTATCCCTTGCCTCTTCTTTATGAGATGATTAACTCCATTCTGTCTCTCCCTGTCTTCTCTCATTCTATTCCTCTCCCACCTCACAATTTCACCTTTTAAAGTTTCATCCCTTCCTATTCAATTGATCCTGTGCCCTCTGTCTACATACACATTAATACCTGCACTCACATATGTATTCACATGTATATACACCCTCCTACATAGACATATGTGTATGTATACATATATATGTATACACACACACATTTATATTCCCTTCACTTATCCTCATACTGAGAAAAGTTTCACAAGTTACAATTCTCATTTTTCCATGTTGGCATGTAAATAGTTCAACTTTGATAAGTTCATTATGATTTCTTTTCTATGTTTACCTTCTCATGCTTCTTGTGTTTGAATGTCAAATTTTCTGTTCAGTTCCGGGTTTTTCCTCGAGAATGCTTGGAAGTCCTCCACCTCATTGAATGACTGTATTTTTCCCTGAAATCTTATACTCAATTTTGCTGGGTAGGTGATTCTTGGTTTTAATCCTAGCTCCCTTGATCTCTAGAATATCATATTCCAGGCCCTTCAGTCCCTTAATGTAGAAGCTGCTAGATCCTGGGTTATCCTGATTGTGTTTCCA
>CM053591.1:106921614-106956614 GCA_028646515.1 Pseudochirops corinnae | reverse complement strand
TGTTCTCTTTGGGATACAGTTCTAATAATGATATTACTGAACCAAAGGGAAAGCACTGTTCAGTAAATTTTTGGACATATTTCGTAATTGTTTTCTAGAATTGCTGAACACATTCGTACCTCTATGAACATTATATTGCTGTCTGTTTTCCTCCAACATGTGTAACATCTCCTCCCCCCCACTCCTTTTCTTTTTGGCCTGTTCATTTGATCTTATGGGTGGAATCTGGAATTTCAGAATTGCCTCAATTTTCATCTTTAAAGTTATTAGTGTTTTAGTGCATTTAAATATGATTGTTGAGACCTTGGATTTCTTCCTCAGAAAACTGCCTGTTCACATCCTTTGACCATTTATTAACTGTGCCTCTTATTCTTATAAATTTGAATCACTTTTGTACATATTTTAGAAATGATAACCTTTGTCAGAGAAATTTGCTGTAAAGATCTCCCCACCCCCGACCTTTCCCCAGTTAACTGCTTCCTTTCTAATGTTAGCTGTATTACTTGTGTTTGTGTATTTTTTTTATTTTGTGCAATCAAAGGTGTCCATTTTAATCTCCTCTGATACTGCTTCTCTTTTATTTGGTCATTGAATTCTTCATCTATTCATAGAACTGAAAAATATATTTTTTTTCCTCTCCTAATTTGTTTATTGTGAGTCTTCTGATATCTAAAATATGTATCCATTTGGAAGTTTTCATTGCATGGTATGAAATGATGATCTAAACATAATTTTTGCCTACCTTTCCAACTTTCCCAGCAATTGCTATAAATAACAAATTCTTATCCTAGTAGTTGAGGCCTTTTGGATTCTCTGCATTCGCTCCTACATGTCATATATCTAATCTGTTCTACTTAACCCAGAGTTTTTTCTTTGGGAGTTCATTAGTGGTTTGTTTAATTTCTTCTTTTAAGACTGATTTATTTAAACTCTCTATTTCTCATCCTGTTAATCTGGGCATTTTACACATTTTCCCCCAAATATCCACATAATTTAAGTTGCTGGATTTATTGGCATACAGTTGGGCAAAATAATTTCTGATAATTTGTTTATTCTCTTTTTTATGAACTTATATTTTTTTCATTCTTGATGTAGGCAGTTTCATTGGCTTTTTAAAATAAATCAGACTATCTAATGGTTGATATATTTTATTACTTAAAAAAACAGTTCCTAGTTTTCTTTAATAGATCAATGGATTTTTTTTGCTTTTAATTTTTTTTTGCATTTTCAGAATTACTATTTTAGTGCTTAAGTTTTTTTTTTAAATAGCTAGTTTTCCATTTTTTAATTTTCATGTCAAATTCATTGATCTATTCTTTTTCCCTTCTGTTGATAAAAGTGTTTAGAGATATGAATTTTTCCTTAAGGAATTGTTCATCGCTTCATCCTACACATTGTTATGTTGTTTCATTGTTATCATTAATTTTAATGAAATTATAGATATTTTCTCTATTTTGTTCTACCAATTCTTTGGGATTAAGTTAGTCTCCAATGAGTTTTTCATCCTTTCTTCAATGGTCTTTTATTAAATATTACTTTTATTGAATTATGATCAGTAAAAGATGTGTTTGATATTTCTGCCTTAATTGTAATGACCTGATCAGCTTTTGTATAAGTGCCATGAACGGTTAAGGATATATGCGCTATTTTCTTCTTCTTCTTGGTCAGTCATGACCAACTCTTCGTGACCCAAAGGACCATATTGTCCATGGAGTTTTCTTGGCAAAGATACTGGAGTGTTTTGAACTCAGGTGTTCTGACTCTAGGTCCAGCGCTCTATCCACTGAGCCACTGTCTCCTTTCTACTACCATTAAATAATCAAAAAATCTATCACATTTAATTTTTCTAAAATTCTAAATTTTAATATTCAAGTTCAAAGAGTTTTGTCTGGTACTACATGTAAAGACACAATTTTGTCTGCTTTTTAGCAGGAGATAATTTGTAATGACTTTTGGTGAATTTCTAATTACTTTGGGAAGGAGAAGAAATTACAGACAGATATTTACCACTTTGCATAAAAAATAATCCACAGGATTTACTTGTGTTTTCTGGGAAAAGAAAACATAGGACTAAGGCTTAAATCAAAACAACTGTTTGGAAAATGAAAAATTCAATCAGCTGGTGATTTTCTCTCACCAGGGCCAAACAAGAAGTTTTGATTGTATGATGTTTTAAATAAAAATTTCTAAGCATCATGGAGACATAGCATAGGAGTATAAAGAAACTAGTTTTAATCTATATGCTTCAGCTGATTTTCTGGTTTAGTCAAACTTCATTTCATAATATCACTGAGACACCTTGACTTATTTATGAGAAAAGTATTATGTAAGGCATTATTAATATGCTTGCCCTTGATTTTGCTAAGTAAGGTGCCAAGAGAAATGATTGACAGGCAGCTCTGGAAAAATCCCTCCCCTTTGTTCCTCAAAAAGGAACCAGGACCTAGAGAATGCATGGAAATTCTTTCTGGCAGGAATCTAACTTATTGGATAAGTAGTTAGCTGCTTATGGCAGTCAATCCAGAAGGAAAATGGATACCCTCCTCATCTGAGTTTCTCTGATGTTTGCAACTCCATCTATATCTGCAACCCCCAAACACACATAATTTTTCTTCTATGGTTTAAAGTTACAACAGGGTTAGATATTGGGGCTGCAAGGTTGAAAAGGGAATGCAATTCTTCCTCAGTTTAGAATTTCTAGATTCCTTCAAAGTTCAGCTCAAGTGCCATTCCTTAAGAAAAGGCCTTTATTAATTTTCTGAGTTTCTATCTCCCCACCCCCCAAGTAATTTAAACAATGACTTTCTACACATTTCCTATTCCCTACCCTTTCCCTCTCCTTTCTTCCTGGAACCTTCAAGGACAGCTGGGAGACGGAAGACCTGCCACCAAAGGTACTCTTCCTTTTCTGCCTTCTCCCCCACCCCCCCCTACTTCCGACACTCTATTCCTTCCACAGGCCACCCAGTTCTTATCTGGGCTACTCGACTGCTTATGTGGTTTTGATGGAACTGAATGCATTAATTCTATTCCTTCTTGTGAGAGGGATCACCATGTCTTAGATGGAACCTCTGCACTGCCACTGTGCCCTAAAGTTCTCCAATCCTTTCCTTCTGCCATGCAGCTATGGTCTCCACTCTCTCAGTACTTTCATCTTACCTATGATGCAACTTTACGATGCCAAGGCCTTGCCATCCATCCCAACATAGGACACTTAGAATATCCTGACATTTCTATCTACTCTGAACCTGAACTTTCTTTTATGTATGTCTCTTCCAATTAGAATATGAGGGGTGGAGCCAAGATGGCAGCATAGGAGCAGCAAGGTACCTCAGCTCCCACACAGCCACCTCAAATACCCATAAAATATGACTCTAAACAAATTTTAGCGCTCTAAAACTCACACAAATACACTTCCTGCTGAAGGCAGCTTGGCTAATAGGGACCATCTCAGCGCTGGGAGCTGAAACCAATTAGAATATGAACTCCTTTCAAGCAGGGACTGTCTCATTTTTCTATTTGCATCATTGGCACTAAGCATAGTAATATCTATATCTATGTACATAATATATACACACATAATACATATCACATAGTAAACAGTTAACGAATGCTTTTTTCATACATACATTCACTGACATTACATTCATTCATTATCTACTTACAGCTTCTTCACCCCATTGGAATATAAGCTCTTTAAGGGTGGGGATTGTTTTTCTTCTGTCTTTGTATTCCCAAGGCCTAATGCAGTACCCAACACATAGGGATAGGGACTGGATGTGCAATTTTTTTTGGTTGTTGTTATAGGGAGCTTCAGAGTAGGAAAACACATTCTGTGAATTCAAGTTGCATCTTACTTGAGATACAGTTTTAGAGAGCTGCCTAGAGCACTGAGAGATTAAATGATTTTTTTCAGGGTCATACATCAGTATATATCAAAGATGAGGTTTAAAGTCAGATCTTTCTGGTTTTAAGGATAGTTCTGAATACCTTAGGTTTTTAAATAATTGACGAATTGGACATGTGAATTGAAGAGGCCCCAGTGATATGAGTTCCCAAGTACTTTCCTTTCTATATCTCTTAATTTATTTACCCTTACCTTGGCTTTCTTTTCTTTTTAATTCTTCTTTTCCCCCTTTTCTTTCTATTCTTTGTTCTCAAAGTCACTGCTGTCTTTCTTTTCTTTTTCCCATTCCTCTTATTACTTTGACCAGCTTGTAGCTTATGTTTGTTTTATGAGAAAGGACTAAAAGGAATATCCAGTTGGACTTGAAGCCATCTTTTCCACTTCCAAGGCAACTACTAGAGCATAGTGAAATTTTTGTCATGATACTATCTCAGTGACCTCACTTGTCAACAACCATAGTCAAATTCTAATTAGGAGCTTTAGGATTCTGATTCACCTTCATAGGCAGAGGGAAACTCAGTGGAGACCAGCATGAGCTAGGGTGAGGTTGTATGAGGCAGTAATACATATAGGATAGAGCAGGGGTGGGGAGTTTGAGTCAGGCAAAGGGCCATACTTGAGGACCTAGAGGGCCACATGTGGCCTCAAGACCACAGGTTCCCCACTCCTGGGATAGAGGGCTGGACTTGGAATCAGAAAGACCTATGTTCAAATTTGGCCTGAGGCAATTTACTAGCTCTAGGATCCTAGGCAAATCACTTAATCTCTCACAGCTTCAATTTCTTCATCTGTAAAACCCTTCATTGAGTTGTAGTGAGAATCTGTGAGATCATATGTTAAAGCACTTTGTAAACCTTAAAGCAATATATAAATATCAGCTACTGCCATTACTTTGGAAAAACCACTGAATTAGCAGCCAAAAGACTTGGGTTCTAAATCCCAGTTCTTCTGCTAATGGAGCTACATCACCTTGGCCTGACTGCTCATTCACCACTTTCCTTGTCTGTAAAATAAAGAGGATGGACTAGAGCGTTTTTTGTTTCAATGGTTCTGTGGGAGGATAGTAATGGCTTCTGCTGAGTGTACCTGTCTGTTCCTTCACAAAAAAGTAGTATTGGTCTTTTACTGATACAACTTAAGTCAACCCAAGATATTCCCTCCACTCAAGAAGCTACTCCCTTCCCCTTGTATCTTGTTTCCATAAGGCCCCTCAAATTCAAGGCTGGGATAAAACTCCTGGGGAGGTGAGGAAAGGAAGAGGAGGACACCGAGAAATCTCTGCTTGAACCCACCATATATTCCATTCTGATCTCCTGGGTGACCTCTGCAGTAGGCATGGCCATGATGGTGCCACATAGTCAGAGCAGCTTATGTCAGAGCCAGGACTTAAATCTGGAGTTTCCTGACTCTGAGGACATTACTCATTCACTATATGATTAATCCTTTTTATGTTAAGTACTAAAACACAATTATATTACCAACTATATCATGAAGGGCCTGATTCTGGAGCATGTCACCTTTCTTTCCACTCCTCGTCAATTATTTACCACACTCCTTCTGGATGTCCTATGTGTCATGGATACCAGACTAGGCTGCATATGAAGGGCAGAGGACAAAAGTGAGTCAGCAGGCTCTGAAAAGGGCTGTAACAGTCACAGGACCCTAGGTGAGGCAGTCTGGGGTCTAGCTGAAGGGGTAGTAGAGTCGGTCAGGATCAAACATTCAGTGTTAGGCTGAAGGGAGAAAATATACCCCACCCCCATATTGGTGCCTGAGATAAAGGCTCAGCTCTTCCATTCTAGTTCCTGCTTTATGCAGAAGGCAAGAGGGAGGTTCTGAAGGTTTTTGAGCAGAGGAATGACATAGGTTTTAGGAATACTAGTTTGGTCAAGGCTGTGTTAGAAGGGGAAAGAGACTGAAAGCAGGAACATTTCTTAGGTTATTGTAAGAATTAGGAAGGTGCTAATAAGAACTTGTACCAGGGCGGTGGTAATAGAACAGAGAGGAATTGATGTTCTGGTTGTATCAGGATAGGCAAAACGGAGAACTGACATAATTATATGGAGAATTCAGGCAAAAAGCTCTGCTTGGGATGAGGGTTGCTTTTTTTTTTCTTTTGGAAGCCCAAATACCCTACCTTGGTTGCCTAATGAATTGTATTCATTGTATAATTACTCTACTTTCTGCTTTCCTCTTCTTGTACAGATTAATAATGTATGATTTTCTGAATTTTAATAGCACAATGTTCTCTCTAACACTATGAAAATACTTAAGACTAGATTTCATTTTTTAAAAGGTTTCAATTAAATTTTATTTTAAAATGTTAGCTCTGAAAGGTTTTAAGGCACTTTTCAGGGACAAGCTACTGGACTGATTGCCAGAATGTTGGGAATGCATGGGATGCATTCATTGTCAAATTAGCAGGTTCATAATTGCTAGGTCACCATGCCATTTATTGCCTTAAAAGTTAATCTGTCTCAGTAGAAGGACATGCTAGGCATGTCCTAGGGATACAGTTAGTTCTGTCAGCAAAACCCTCCAGGTATGTTACACTTACCCTGAATAATGGTTTTTGTATAACTGATAAATGTGATGAACTAAAGCTTTCTGGGGAAGGAGCTGTGTGCTACCTAAGCAGTGGAACTGTATATGCTAACAATTGACCTAGGAGGGATTGTACAGAATGGGAAGAGGACCACATGACTGAGTCAGGGCATTACAGAATTTTAAGGTTTTTTTTTTTAAGTTCAAATAATAATAAAACCTCACTAATGCATGTCAATGAACAAAGTCAGAATTTGCAGGCCAAATACTTATTTTTAAAGAAGGGATGTACTCACTTATACAGAGAGATATATGGGGTGGGGTGATAAGGGCTTTGACTCAAGGTGCTAAGGTTAGCTGACATCCAGGGAGTAATAACAATAAAAATAATAAACTAACATTTATATAGTTCTTGCTGTGTTCCAGGAACTGGGCTAAGTGTTTTACAGTTATTGTTTTATCTGATTCTTACAACAACCTTGGAAGGTAGAAGCTGCTCTTGCCATTTTACAGATGAGGAAACTGAGACAAACAGAGGTTAAGTAACTTGCCCAGGATCATACAGTTAGGAAGTATCCCTTCCTGCAGTGTTCCCCTGTAATCATGCTTCATGCCTCTGCTGCTCTCTTGCTGTACAACATGATCATCACTACTCCCTTACATAGGTTTAGCCCACAATGTCTGAGGTCCTTTCATTGTAATGCATTTCTCCTGGTTCCTACCTTTTCTCACTGTAAAGTCCCATCCCTATGACCATCCACCTCATATAACTTGTGCCCTATCTTCCTCACCTAGAAGAGCTCCCTTTGGATTAGACTTCCAAAGATGATCCATTCCACTCTTGTTGATAGGAGCTATCTATATATCTTGGATAACAAATCCACATTGGGGCTATCTGACCTAAATTTTTTCCCAGTTGATATTTCCCCTTTTTACCCTACACATGTTTACTTTAATTGTGCAAAAGCTTTTTAATTTCACATAATAAAAATGATCTATTTAATCTTTTGTAATTGCTTCTACATTTGGTTAAGAATTCATCCTCCTATCTGTAGCAATGAAAGGTATAGGATCTGTTTCTCTTATTTTTTTAATGACATGATCTTTAATATTTATGTCAAATAATTCATTTTTCATTTATTGTGGATTATAGTATAATATATTGGTCTAAGTCCAATTTCTGCCAGACTTCTCTCCAGTTTCTTCCATTCATTTTTATCAAATGAAGACTTTTTCCTAAGTGAATTTAAATTTTAGGGTTTTAATGCCATGTATTCTAAATCAGAACAGAAGTTTGAGTACTGGTCAAACCTCGAGTAAAGAATAAGAGTTAAGACAGACATTACATGGTGGTGTAAATGAGGTCAGAATGGAAAGTTCCTTAGGGTACTCAGTTAATAGTAGTTTTTTATAGCCAACATTCAGTCATAGAAAATAAGGTGCCCCAAAAGAAGATGAAAGGCTTAAAACAGGGCAGAAACAGAAGCATTTGTACCATCAATATTCCAGAACAACCTAGATGACTTCTTGAACTAACCTTTTCTTGAAAATGACAAGGCCAAGACGAGGTTCCTTTTGAGCAAGACAATTCAAGAAAATTCTTGGATTTCTAAGGGAGTACAAATCTGAGAGGCAGGGGTAGGCTGATTTAAGATTTGTGAATAGGTCAGAACAATGGGCATGGAAAACCTGGACAATGGATGGATCCTGATCCAGAGGAACTGTGGCTAGTAGAGGTCTTGTGGCATTGTTTTTGGAAGCAGTTGTGTACATGAAGCTCTAGAAATATCTGACAAACTTTTGCAACCTCAGAAGATAAGGCCCATGGAGATAGTTCTATATCAGGTTCTCAAGGCCCATCTTATTCTAAAAGCTGGGAGAATGGGGCTGGGCTTAGACCCAGAGGCAACACGGCACCAGTGGAACATGAGCCCCAAGGTTTCTGGTACTAGCTTAGCTGTACAAGGCCCCAAGTTCTAGAAGACTTCCCTCATGAAGGAGCACAAAGATTAAGACCAATGTGACCTGAATAGTAAGGAGAGCTACACTAAAGCTCCTGCTGAGCAAAGTAAGTTCTCAGTCACTGATATTGCCTTCTTTTCCTTGCCTTTCTCAAACCACTAGCTTATTCAGATGTTTCACTTACAGACTCATGTTTTCCATCTCTCCAACTGTTTCTTGCTATCTCCCTTTTTGTGGTAATCATTGTCTCTGCCTCTGGAAATTGAAGCTTGGCTTTGTATTTGGACTGTTGCTTAATGGCATCAGAGCTTTATAAGGACTGACCTTACAGGTATACTGAGAAGAAGTAGTTCAGGTCTCGCCTGAGACACATCTGTGACTAATGAACTTTTTGCCATTAAATCTTTTACTATTATTCGCTTGCAGCAAGTGCAATATTCTGTGAGATCTTTCTCAACTCCCACAGGAGAATTCTCTCTTTCCATTGTATTGCCCTTCCTCCTCTCCATCATCTCTCCTCCCTCATCCTTCCTACTTTAACTTCTCCCTCTTTCTTCCTTTCTTCTCACTCATTCTATTCATCTCCATGCTCTCCCATTCTCTCATCCTTCTTCCTCCACCCCTCTACTTTCCTTCCCCTTCCATCTTTTCCCTTTCCCCTACTTTTTTTCCATCTCCCCTTTCTAACTCCTCCTTCTCCTCCATCCCACTTTGTTTCCTTTCAGCACAACTGCTTGGCAACTGTCTAGCTGATATACATATTCAAAGAAGCCTTGTTTTTTCCAGTTATTATGTGCAGTCTTAGCATAAACAGAATGGGAGATAGGGTGTGATACCCTCCTCAGCTCTACCAACAGCAGGTATTGCATTCCCCACCTCCACAACTCAATGTCCTCCTCCTTCCTTACTGTGATAATAGATACTCATTCCCTTGCTCCCAGAGCCTAGATCATTCCCACTCTTGGCAGAGATTGTGAAGTGGCTTGCCATTTCCTTCTCCAGCTCATTTTACAGATGAGGAAACTGAGGCAAATAGGGTTAAGTGACTTGCCCAGAATTACATAGCTAAGTGTCTGAGGCCAGATTTGAACTCAGGAAGACAAATCTTCTTGACTCCAGGCCTGGTACTCTATCCATTTCACCACCTAGTCGCCATTCCTGGCTGTGGAATAAACACATGTTCCCAAATGTGGACAATTTAGTTGTTAACCTCTGCTGAGTTGACTGAGTCTACTACTTCAAAAATTAGTGATATATTAAGATACTGCTTACGTATCCGGGTTTACCAGAATGTTGTGCTTAGGGGAAAGGTCCTTACGGGCACCCTCTTTCAAATGTTCATCTCAACAAATGGTTCTAAATTCAAGGTACTCTGTGGATTTTCATACACTCAAAACAACTTCTGAGAAACCCTTGATATGTTTAATTTTATTAGGTGACCAAAGACACAATTACTTCAAAACAAATGTGCCTAATGAAATAAATAGTAGTAAGAACAGTAGTCATTTTCCTTATAAATTTTCCTTATGAATCTGGGGTATACGTTTCCCAAAATACACAAAACACTGTGTGTTTGGATTGGACACACTGGGCAACATTCATAGAGGGGATACACATATAGGAAATATATATGACCAGTGTATCTTTGTGGAAGGTATATAGGAAGGTATTTAATAAATATATTTATTATAACAAATATGTGTATTAAGGTATGTAGGAAATTATATATATATATATATATATATATATATATATATATATATATATATATAAAGGTATATGGGAAACAAATGTGGCCAGGATACACCTCCTAGAAGGACAGCTCATACTTCTGATTAGGCAGAGCCGCTGGTGTTTTCTGGTGATGTCATGATACTATTCTTGCTTATTGTTTGTCACTGGGTAGTCTTTTGGGGGTATGCAAGGTCCACTGGCAAATGCTCCAATTGCTTTATGGTCACAGCTAGGTGCTTGTCTTCTGGATATCGCTAGAAATTACTTTTCTGACCACATGGTTAGGAATCTTTTTTTTCTGATTCTAGCTTCAAGCTTTAGCTAAAGTTCTCAGCAGACATTCTGTTTCCTCCCCATAAGAGAAAGGATGAGTTCTGCCATCTTTCTTTTAGCTTAGGGCTCAGAGGCTTACACTTCAGCTCTTTTTAGGGAAGCAGGTCCCCCATATATGCACTATCAAATTAGAGAAAATTCCTCAACTTTTCTCAGAATGTTGTTTTTAGCTGGCTTTTTCTCTACAAGAGGAGGGTGTTTACATGCAAGGATCAAGATCTTTAGAAAACAAAACAGCTGGTCAGCTTATAATGTTTTTGAGCCTCACCTTCTTGCTCACCAGGAACAAGTTCTTGGTACCAAGTCACTATCTTATTTAGAGTTACAAAGTTCTAACAACATCCGTAGAGACACTGTGACTCTCAAACCCATTTCAGAGTAGGAAAGAGATTATGCCAAAGAAATTCCACAAGAACATGTGGGCCTGACACAATATGATTTTCTCTCTGCTCAACATTTTTTGGAGGTTTCCTGCAGATGAAAGGGATATGTCTTGGCAAAGAACAAAAACTCTCTAGGTGGAGCCATGTTGAGCCCTTAACTTTAGTATTTTCTTTCAATTCTTGTCTTTATTAAAAAATTATGTGGCTACCAGCAAGCCATAGGCCTTGAACCACCTTTTAGTTTTACAGCATGGAAAGCATTAATGATGGACCACATCCTACGTGATGTAAAAATTATTTAAGATCACTATGTTTTTGGCCAATGAAGGGGAGTTATGGCAATATTCTTTTTATAGCCTGGTAAAATAAGATTCACTTAAACTGTGCCAATGGATGGCAAAACTGCCATGAAAAAGAGTTCATGATGAATATATCCTGTGACCTTTTGTATAACCTGACCTCTGTGTACTTGATATCCTGAGAGAGTAGTTAGAGGGATCAGTACTGATTGTGGTTCCTGGTGTGAGAGAGACCATGTAGTATAGTTGAAAGGACTCTATTTGGAGGCTAAAGAATTAAGATTGAATCCTGGTTTTGTTGCTTGCTATTTATATAATCTTGGGGAAGTCACTTTCACTCTATAGGTAACAGTAAAATCAGGGATGTGCTGGAGCTAACTAAATTAGCTGTGAGAGCTGATTATTACATTTTTCAGTATGATCATTTACACCTCAGACATCTCCAAATGCTGCAAATTAAGGCTTGATTTATTGTTTTGTTGATGTCTAGACTTAAGAAAGTCATGCAGAAATAGTTAATACTTCAAATTAAATTGCAAATTGTGTCACGTATACATCCCCCACTCCAAGAGAATTGATTGTCAAACATTTATCAGCACACCTAGATGAAGGGGGTTATAGTTAATCTGTGCTCTAGATCTTATAAGGTGTCATATAAGAACAATGCACTTGAATCTTCAGTGCATCACAGTTATCTCATTCAGGACAGTTAGAGTCATAGGTTTATTGATTTGTCAGGCAGGAGGACTATAGATTGCAACAGGATTCTTATGCATCGATTCCCCAGTCAAGGAAAAGAGATCATTCCCTTTCTCTAGCAATACTCTTTCCCCCTGAAAATTCTAACTTTGTATCCCTGAGTGCTCAGCACAGTACTTGCTACATAGTAAGCAGTTAATAGTAAGCTAGGTGGAACCATATTGCATAGAGGACTGGGCCTGGAGTGAGGAAAACTCATCTTCCTGAGTTCAAATGTGGCCTCAGACACTTAATAGCTAAGAGACCCTACAAAAGTCACTTAGCCCTGTTTGCCTCAGTTTCTTCATCTGTAAAATGAGCTGGAGAAGGAAATGGCAAAAACATCCCAATATCTTTGCTAAGAAAACTCCAAAAGGGGGTTATGGAGAGTCAGACAAGACTGAAATATGACTGAATGAGCACTTAAATTCTTTCTTTAAGGACCAGCTCATGTCCTATCTCCATCAAGGACTTCTGACTGTCTGGGGGGACAGTGATCTTTCACTCCCTTGGATTCCTTTATTAATGTGCAAATGTCTTATCTCCACAAATGGGTTGTTAGCTTCTTGCAGGGCTGAGAGCCGTGTACCATATCTTCTCTATATTCTCTATAGTGTCTAGTATAGAGAACATAATAGGCACTCGATAAATATTTATTGTTTGATTTGAATGAATAAATATTCATTGAATTTTGTGAGGTCACAAAGGCAAGTGTTTGATATAATGGATTTCACCTTATATATAAAACATGACCCAATTGAATTTAGAATATTGGTTTTCATGGAATTATTCACCCTGAGACCAAGCTGCCAGGCAGTATGAAGGTTCTTATGGTTGGAGTGGATGATGATGTTGTGTCATGATCTCTCAAGATATGTTTCCTTTACTTCAAGTGTGGCTTTGACTGAGAGAAGTGACTTTATATAGCAGTCAACCAGTAGTAACAATCTGTAGGGAGGAGGGGTGTGGTGGAAAGAGGCATGGTTTGTGTGAGGGTAGCTTTCCTCTTGTTATATCGGTGAATTGTTCTTCACAATAAACTATTTCTGTCCATCCAAGGCAGACTAAAATATAGGTTAAGATAAAACAAATTTTAAAATCCAAATGTGCCTTTTGTCTATCTAGTCTGCTTGGAAAACTTTGGGTTGTTTTCCACATCTTGCTTATGCAGTGATTATGGGCCATATCTTAGGAACCTTGTGCACTTGATTGGAAGAGTGAGAGGCATTATCAGAGCCTAAAGTCTGGATATAAAATAACAGTAGCACCCTTCAAAACTAAGAAACTGTTACTGGTCTTTAATTGATGTAGGGGTCCCCTTCTACTGTAAAGCTTCTTCTAGCTTGCATGAATCCACCAGATTCTCTGTATACCTATGATCATCAGAAAAATTCCTTCTCTTCTATCTTGTATGAACATTTTTCCATCTTTCAAATACTTACCAATGCTGGTATAGGTACTGGATGAGTGCCTGGACTAATTCAATGGGCTGGTCATTTTTCCTGGAATAGATGAAGTTGTCATCAAAATAGACTATGGCCTGAGTGCTTAACAACTCTAGAGAAGTTACAGAATCCCAGAAGTAACTTGGTTTTCATTGTTGGTGTGGAAGGTTTTCTTTCAATCATCACCTTCCTGTTTCTGGATCAGATTTATAGCCCCACAAAGTCCAGTTTCACAGTAGTTATCACTAAATGGTGTATCAAGGGCAGGACAATCCTGGATTCAAGGCCCTGTTCTGATGATACAGCTGCAACTCCCCATTCTTATTCTGAGCAAATATTTCTGGGAGATTTATTGGAGTAGGGAGAGGAACATATAAATAACCCTTTCTGCCAGTTCTTTTTTCAGAAGTGACCATGGAGCCACCTTTTAGTGAGTGAATCTGCTGGGCTAGAATTTATGCTCTTGGAATTAAGTTAATTGCACAGTCACATATATGACCAAGGTGGAGTGACTCCTATGCCTCAATAGCACTACATGTGTTGAGCTCTTCCCTATACTGTACAGTGTGTCTCCAGATGATCTTAGCAGTCAAAGGTTCTGTTTGCATAGTACCTCACACATAGGAAGCACTCAAAAAGTATATGAATTAATGAATCAGTATAAAATCCCTTGGCTTATTGTGATTTATGTTCCAAAACACTGCTAGATTAGATAAAATTTCAAGGCATATATAACTGAAAAATCCTGATTAAAAGATCTAGAAATGATAAATTAAAAATGTGAAAGATGCATAATGAAAAAAGTTTTTTGTTTTTTGTTTTTTGGAGGGCAGTTGGGGCTAAGTGATTTGCCCAAAGTCACATGGCTAGTAAGTGTGTCAAGTGTCTGAGGCCAGATTTGAACTCAGGTCCTCCTGACTCCAGGGCCAGTACTCTATTCACTGCGCCACCTAGTCATCCTTAAAAGATGCATAATGATGGACATTTTAGGATGTGGTCAGTTAAAGTGAAGTACAAGTTTCTTTTAAAAATTTTATTTATTTAATTTTTAATTTATTGAATAAAACAAGCATTTCCATAACAGTATAATTTCAATAAGTGATTGTACATAAAACTGCAAATCAATTATGTGTTACTTGCTATTCCTTTTAAATATATAATGAAGTTATCATGTAAATGCCTTTCCCCCCCCCTTTTTTCTTCCCTCCCCTTGCCCTAGAGTTGGCTACCATTAGACACAAATGTACACACACACATGCACAGAAAATCATTCTATACATACTTCTATTTATCAGTTCTTTCTCTGGATGCAGAGAGCATTTTCCTTCATATATCCTTTGTAGTTAACTTGGTTATTTATGATAGTCAAAATTACTTCTTCACTCAAAATTGTTCTTAAAACAATATTGCTGTTACTGTATACAATGTTTTCTTGGTTCTGCTCATTTTGCTCTTAATTATTTCATGCAAGTCTATTCATGTTTTTCTAATATCATTGAGCTCATCATTTCTTATAGCACAGTAGTATTCCATCACAATCATATACTACAACTTGTTCAACCATTTCCCCAATTGATGGGCATCCTCACAATTTCCAGTTCTTTGCCACCACAAAGAGAGCTGCTACAAATATTTTCAGAACATATAGAGTCTTTTCCTTTTTCCCTAATCATCTTTGGAAATAGACCTAGTACCAATATTGCTGTGTCAAAGGTTATTAAGCAGTTTAATTACATTGGGCATAATTCCAGATTCCTCTCCAAAATGATTGGATAAGTTCATAATTCTACCAACAATGAATCAATGTCCCAATTTTTCCACATCCCTTCCAATATTTGTCACTTTCCCATTCAATCATTTTAGCCAATCCAATAAGTACAAAATGGTATCTCAAAGTTGTATTAATTTGCATTTCTCTAATCAATAATGATTTAGAGTTATCTTCATATGACTATAAATTATTTTGATTTCTTCACTGTAATACTACTCATTCATATCCTTTGACCACTTATCAATTGAAGAATGACTCATATTCCTATAGATTTTATAAAATTCTCTTTATGTTTGAAACATGAGAATTTTATCTCAATTATATCTTGTCTATAAAATTTCTCCCCTCTTCCCCCCCACTCCTGAAATTTTCTGCTTTTCTTCTACTGCTGGCTACATTTGTTTTATTTGTACAGAACCTTTTTTAATTCAAAGTAATCAAAATTATTCATTTTACAATTCACTCTGCTCTCTGACAATTGTTTATTAATAAAATGTGTACTTATCCATAGCTCTTATAAGTAATACATTCCATGTTCTTAATTTTTTTTAAAAAAATATCTCTATATTATGTATATTATGGTCATGTATCCATTCTGACCTTATAATGGTACATGGTATGAGATACTGATCTATGCCCAATTTCTGCCACACCACTTTCCAGTTTTCCCAACAATTTTTACCAAATAATGAATTCTTATCCCAAAAATATTAAGTATTTACATTTCTCAAATACAAGGTTATTACATTTATCTGCTACTGCAAATTGTATGCCTACTCTGTTCCATTTTTCTACCTTTCTACTTCTTAGCCAGTACCAGATATTCCTGATAATTACCGTCTTATAATATAGTTTATGATCTGGCACTGCTAAACTTTCTTCCTTTACATTTAAAAAAAAATATTTCCTTTGATATTCTCAATTTTTTTGTTTCTCTAAATGAATTTTGTTATTATTTGGTAATTTAATTGGGTTGGCATTGTATATATATATATATAAATGTCGAGGCAAAATTGTCATTTTTATTATCCTGACCCTGACTACTCATGAACAATTAATATTTCTCCAATTATTTAAATACGATTTCATTTGTATAAAAAGGTTTTTAAAAATAATTTTGTTTACATAGTTTGCTTTTGGCAGATGTTCTCCCAGGTATTTTATACTGCACAGATTCTTAATGTCCATTTCAAGTGACAAATACAACACCACTAATGAGTTTTTCAAGGAATGTATCCTTTTGAATTAGCTAAATTTGGATGCAGTGAACTTTGCTATATCTTTAGGGAAGACATTCTTAACCTTTTTGTGTGTCATTGATCCTTTTGGCAGTCTGGTGAAGATTACAGACTCCTTCTCAAAAAGCTTGAAAAGGAAGCCAACAAATTTTCATGGATTATTTTCTGTAGCATATCACATCTTTATGGTCATTGAGAGGTTTGGAGAATATAAAATCCCTACTGTGTCTAGTGTATGGTGCTTTTAAAAGATATGTAGCAATAGAAAAATTGTAACTTTTATTAAGAAATTATAAGTTTCTTAAAAGAAAGTTTCTATTGAATATATTAATATAATACAAGATTCTATGCAGAGTTGTATCTAAGGCAAGGTGATTGGGTCTTTGCCCCAAGGCCTCCATTTTATAGGATAATATAGTACTATAATACAGCACTTACAGCAACCCAGAAACAATAGAGTTTGGCAAGAAGTAATTTAAAGCTACCAGGGGTGATCTCCTACCCCATGCTATTTTCTTTCCCATACCACCTACCTTCCCCGCAATGGTTTTGCAATGGTGTTCTAGGATCCATGTCTCTCTATCACAAGGTAGTATCTACCTTCAAAGTGAAGGCACCTTTTGTTCTATTTGCTTTGGGCACAAAAATTCCTGGTTACATCTTTGTTTCTATGGAAGCTCCAACAACCAATATTTCAATTCTCTGAAGTTTAATATCAAGGGAAATTTAAAACAAGGAGATATGCACATTTAAGGTTTTGTCAAGTGTCGTTCATTTCAACAAACAATATGTGTCTACCATGTGCAAGACATTATATGCTAGGGGATACAAAAAATGAAATGGTTTATGCTTTCATGAAGCATATGTTCTACTGAAGAATACAGTGTCACACAATTAAGTGAATACAAAGTATATACAAAAAATGCAAATAATTTCGAGGAGAAGGATCAAAAAAAGAAGGATCAAAAAAAGGATAAAAAAAAGTACCCCAGGTAAAGGAAGTGGCACCTATGCTGTCCGTAAAGGAAACTTGGGATATTATGAGGTGACAGTGAGGAAGGGGCTCATTCTAGACATGTCAAAACATTTATACTAAGGTACGATCATACGAGATGAAAAGAGAACAATTAGCAGGTCACTTTGAATAAATTGGAGAGTATATGAAGGGGAGTAAAATGAAATAAGCCTAGAAAGATAAGAGGGATTGTAGATGGCTTTAAATACCAGGATGAGGGGTCTGCATTTTATTCTTATAGACAATAGGGAGACACTAAAGGTTTTTGATGATGGGATTAGAGGTTGGCACAATCAGTTCTATGTTTTAAAGATTTCAATTTGGCCGCTATGTGGAAGATAATTGGAGATGGACATATTGGAGGTTGGAAGACCAGTTAGAAGGCTGTTGCAACAGTCTGGGTGGAAGAGGATGAAGACTTGAACTAGCATAGAGAGTCTGTGGGTAGCAAAGAGAAAATGGATTAATGAGAGGTTGCAATGGTAGGATTAGTAATCTTTGGTAATTGATTAGATATAGAGTTGAGGGAGACAGAACAGTCAAGATGAGTCCAATATTGCAAACTTGGATGACTAGAAGAATGGCTTTGCCCTCAACAGAAAAAGGGAAATTTGGAGGAGTGGTGTTAATTCAGATTTAAGATTGGGGTGAAGACTGGGCTCCTCTCAGCAATGCAAGGTTATAAGACATCTCCAAAAGACTCATGATGGAAAGGGTTATCTGCATCCAGAGAAAGAATTACAGAGTCTGAATGCAGATTAAAGCAAACTACTTGCTCTCTCTCCTTTTTTTGGTTTTGTTTTTATTTCTTCTTTCTCATTGTTCACTCCATTGGTTATAATCCTTCTTTACAACTTGACTAATGTTTAATGTGAAGGTATCTGTAGATCCTACATTTGATTGCATACCACCAGGGGGAGAGGGGAGAGGAAAGGGAGTGGGAGAAAATTTGAAACTCAAGGGATTGAGGAATTGGTTGTTGTAAACTAAAAGTAAATAAATTAAAATTAAAAAAAGATTGATATGAAATGAGAAATGTATAGATAATACAATATTTAACAAAAGAAATTTACTTAACAATTGCAGGGAAGAATATTCAACAAGAATATAGCTCTGCTTCAGTTGGATGCAACTCTACTCTCCCTTCTACCTTAATTCCTAAAGGGACGTACCCAGTCATAAAATTGTTCACATCATTGGGAAGCCCATCAAGCTTGAGGAGCTTGAATTACTTGTGTATGAAGCTATACCTTACTTAGGTAAATGGAAATTTATGACAATAATTCAAGCCTAAGAGTCCTGGACAAATCAAGTCTCAGGGATAGTTTCATTGCCTTTTAAAGATGCTAAGGACACTTGTGTTGAATTTCCAGCAGCTCAGTGTGGCCTACTGTCATAGTTCCCATCCAGCTTATTAGAACAAGTAATTCCTACTGTAGCCAGATTAGTGGGAAGATGTAACACAATTAGTTTTGGACATGTTGCATTTGAGATGCCTACTGCCACTGCCATACCCAAGTGGTTAAGTCCATCAAGTAGGTGGTAATATGGTTCTGGACTTACAGAGAGAAAGTTATCTTATACTAAATCCATGCAGAAAAAGGATTACTGATCAGTGATAAGGTTTGTCAAAATATTTTATTTATAGATGACATTATTCTAATTGCATCAAGCCCTGAAACACTACCAAGTTACTTCAATGAAATCCCTAATTGTTTATAAGTGGTCAATTTGTCCACAATTAAAAAAACAAAGTTGACAAAAATTATTTATTACTTTATTATTTCAGCTGTATAGACAATTCATATATCCATCATCCATCCACCCATGTATCTATCCATCCATCCATCTATCCATCTATCTATCCATCTATCTATCCATCTATCCATCTATCTATCCATCTATCTATCCATCTATCTATCTAGACAATTCATATATCCATCATCCATCCACCCATGTATCTATCCATCCATCCATCTATCCATCTATCCATCTATCTATCCATCTATCTATCCATCTATCTATCTATCTATCTATCTATCTATCTATCTATCTATCGGTCAGGTACTTCAGATGGACAGTGTTCTGGCCCCAGAGTTAAATTCTAGTAGGAAATTGTTGTGTACTGCATTTGGGAAAAAAATTCAGGGCTTGTAATTATTAATCTATTTTGCTATAAAATCCCATTCCTTTAGGCCCACTATCCTCTCTGAAGAGAGAGCATCAAGGATATGTATGACTGGAAAAGGAAGGAAAAAGGAAAAAGACCAGTCATGCAGCAAACTTTGAGACAATGGCTGGTTAGTCAAATGTTATTATACTCTGTCATTCTAAAGGTATTAAAATAGCTGGGGATGGGCATCTATCTTTTTTTAGGCAGATCTTTTATGATGAATTTTTGCAAAGACCGACAAGAATTATGCAGGACAGAAAGCCATGGATGAGTTTCCATTTCCATTTAGGAAAGAATACTCACAGAGATATGTTATCAAAACTCTATCTGAATATTTAAGTAAATGTTTGATCCACAACCTTGTGTTTTTTGGGAGACAACTTTTACTGCTAATAAACTCCAGACTATAAACAATAGAACTGGGAACTGGGGCCAAAATGGGGCTAATCATTAAATAATTTTTCTGCAAAGAAATAAAAGTTAAGAAAATGTGAGGATTCTTGGTAATAAGAGATGAAAAAGCTTTTGTCTCCCCTAAATGGCATGGTTCCATTTATAGAGTTAATTGATTTTAAACGCCTTAAGATTATTTATTTACTAAGCAATGTGAAGTTGTTTAATGATAACTTTCACACTCAAAGTGTGTAATTATTAGTAGCTGCTATTGGAATTTAAGAGGAAAGAGTTTGTTTATCCTGAAACATATTATTTCCTGGCTAGAGCTTCCTTCTTCATTTTACATACACAGATTTTTCCAGTAGTGACCCTGTAGTTAATTACACATGTAGAATGATGATGTCATGAGACTGTTTTTATTAATGATACCCTTTTTATATTGCTTACAGAGGGTTTATAGTAATAGATTTTCTCTGCACTTAAGATTACAATATAAATTCAGGTTCACTTGGTGAAAGAGAGGAAAAAAGGAACAAGAGAGCTTAAAGTATCAGAAGAAACATCACAGAAAGGATAATACATAATTATCTTTAAATGTTACTGAGGGTGGAGCAAGAGAAATTGAGTTGAAAGTCTGAATAAAGATGCATACTCTTGCAACTGTGACATTCTGCTGTACAAGAATCTTAAAGAATGAAGACATGTGGCTGGATTGCAAACTATACAACTGGAGGGAGCAAACACACTGATGAAACAAGACATCCAATGGGAATATCAAACTTGAAGCACAATATTAATGATAGCTGAACTCTGCCAAGCAAGTCAATAACCATAACCTATTTCAGGGGGTGGTTTGCCTAAGGATACTAAACAGTTTACTCAGAGAATGGATTTCCTTACCTTTGCTTTCAGGTCCAAGAAAAGTAAGCAGGCAGGAAAGTAAGCAAGCAGTTCCCAACCCTGGGACTGCATGTCAAAGGTCCCTTGCTCTCTGGGCACTTTAGAGTACCCTACCCATCAGAGGTAAGAAAATTATTAAGATTATTCAGATAAAAATGAAAAATTGCAGAATAACACAAAATGATTAGGAATGACTTGCACAACCAAGTAAATGCTACTTTTTTTTTTTTTTAAGTATACTGGAATGTCTGAATTAAGTTAGCTAATTGACCTGGTTAAAGGTAATGACATTTTGAAGATCTTCCATGCCCCTTAATAGACCTAAAGGAATTTGAAGATCTTCCCTGCCCCCTAATAGGCTGAATGTAATCACATGGAACCTGTGGTGGGAGGAGTTTGCTGAATGGGTGGAGCAGAGCCTCGAGGAAGTTTTGATTCAGAGCAGTTAGCATGGTGGGAGAGAGAGGACACAGGCAAGAAGACAGCTTGGTTTGTGAGTGTTTATGGGAAGGCTAAAGGATGGAGTGGCTTCCTGCTCTGTTGTGGTATGTTAACTTCTTTGTTGCTATGATGGATTTGACTTTCTGGTATTGGGATTTGGCTTTCTGGTATATAAATAAATGTTTTGCTTCTGTCTTCTATATGGAGCTTCTGTTATATTTTGCAATTCAGAATTATGCTGGCATACTCATAGCCACCGTTGGTGCTGTGAATATTGTGTTGGTACTACACCTGGATACTGTGATATGAAGACATATAGTGGCAGGATATGGGAGTGTAAGAAGCTTCTGATTTTGAGCTGAGATGGGTGGTTGCCAGATTTGTGTTTAGCAAGCTAAGGTGTGGACGGGGAGGGGGGAGAGTGGATAGTATGCAGGGCATCTCTACTCCCAGCTTCATCAGGAGAGTCCCTTTCTCAGTTAGAGGGGGAGATGGGAGTGAGGCAAAGAAAAGCCTTGCACTTCTGGGGGACTCTCTGATTGGGCTGGACTGGACTTATCTCCTAACTAGCTCACTCAGCTCTAGGGCAGATGAGAGGCAGAGCCCAGGGTTAAGATCATATATTGGGAATATGCAGGATTTTTCCAGCCATCCCCTGAATCATGCATGTAGTCTGGAGGGCTGCCTTGCCTAATTTGGCTCCTTCAGAAGATTCCCAAAGTTCTCTATTTGGTGGAGAAAATCTACTTGGCCAAAGGCCAGTCTTCTTTCTATCTTCTTTGGATCTTCTTTCCAACAGCAGGATGGAGGTAAGTGGTGGAGGGGTTCATCAATATCACTCTCCTACTTCCCTTCTCCTCCCACTCCCAAACACCAGGTGAAAAGCGAAGAAAGAATAACAATGACAGCTATCATTTACATAGCACTTTAAGGTTGCACAGCACTTTACATGTTATTTCCTTTAATCCTCACGTCAACCCTGGGAGGGAGGTGCTCTTATTATCCCCATTTTACAGATAAGGAAACTATGGATAAGTGAAGTTAAGCCACTTGCCTAGGGTCATTCAGTCGGTAGGCATCTAAGCAGGATTTGAATTTAGGTGTTTTTGTTCATTCATTTCAGTTGAGTTCAACTCTTTATGGCCTCTTTTAGAGTTTTCTTGGCAAAGATACTGGAGTGGTTTGCCATTTCCTTCTCCAGCTCATTTTACAGATGAGGAAACTGAGGCAAACAGGGTTAAGTGATTTGTCCAGGGTCATAGAGCTACAGTTCTCTCTCCATTGAGTCACCTTGATTAGACATCTCAAACTCTGCCTTTGAACCATCAAAAATAATCAGTTTGGATTTGGAAACACATATTTTCATTTTCTGTTGCTTTAGAGGTGGAGGACTAGAAGTAGTGGGTATAATCTGCAAAGAATATTTCAGCTCTGTATAAGGAGTCATAGAAAGGCAGGTTGGCTCAGAGCAAACTGGCTCCTGACACATCTAGCTGTGTGACCATGGGAGAATCATTTAAATTTTCAGTGTCCCAGGACAGTACTTTCCAAATTATTTTGACAGTGTATGCCTATCAGAAAAACATTTTGTTTGTTTATAATTTACATGCATATAATACTGTACTAATAGGTTGCATTATAGCATGTACAGAAATAGACATGAAAAAGAAGATAAAGCTGAAATAGACATTTTTTCCAATATTTTACTTCTTTTTTAATAATACAAAACTTTTGGGGAGCGGCTAGGTGGCACAGTGAATAGAGCACCAGTTCTGGAGTCAGGAGGACCTGAGTTCAAATGTGCCCTTAGACACTTAACACTTACTAGCCATGTGACCTTGGACAAGTCACTTAACCCCAATTGCCCTACCATCCCCTTCCAAAAAAGGACAACCTCCCCAATAATACAAAATTTTTGCTCTCATTAAGACACTTTTTAAAAAAAATATATTTATTGATGCCTTTTGTCTTTATATTGCAATCATCTCTGGAAATACCACCTAATCCCCGCACCCTTGAAATTAAACTACCCATTCTAACAAAAATTGTTATCTACTTCCTGACACATTGTCTAAAATTGCAGAATGTGATGCATTTATTTTTTTTATTTTTTTAATATTAATTAATTAATTTTCTTGTTTACATCATTCATTTCCACAAGATTTTGAGTTACAAATTTTCTCACCATCTTTCCCTTGCCCACCACCCCAAAACAGCCCTATCCCACTGTATAACCCCTTCCCCAATCTGCTCTCTTCTATGTCCTCCCCCATCACTCCTCTGACTTTCCAGTAGGGCAAGATGGCTCTCCCTACCCCAATACCTGTATATCTTAATTTCCAGTTGCATGTAGTTAATAATAATAATGATAATAATAATAATAAATATATATATATACATATATATACTTTTAACATTTGATTATAGAACTTTAAATTCTAGATTCTTTCCCTTCCTGCTTCATCACCCACCCCCACTGGAAAGACAAGCAGTTCAATACAGGCTGTACATGCATAGTTACCGCAGAACATCTCCACAATGGACATATTATGAGAGACTGATTATATGTCCCTCCTTCCTATCCTGCCCCCGCCTTGTTCTATTCTCTACCCTGTCACTGTCCCTTTAAAGAAGTGTGTGCTTCCAGCAACCCTGCCCCCCCCACCTTGCCCTCCCCTCCATCATCACACCTCTCATCCCCATCCCCCCTACTTTCCTGTGTGGCAAGATACCCAGTTTAGAGTTTATGTCATTCTTTCCCTAAGCCAAGTTCAATGAGAGTAAGGTTGACCCTTTCCCTTTTGCCTTCCTGTTCTTCTCCTCCATTGCAACAGTTATTCCTTGCCTCTTTTATATGAGATGATTAACTCCATTCCGTCTCTCCCTGTCTCCTCTTATTCTATTCCTCTCCTACCTCAGAATTTCACCTTTTAAAGTATCGTCCTTTCCTATTCAATTGATCCTGTGCCCTCTATGTACACATATATACACATACTCAGATATGTATTCATATGCACATATATACCCTCCTATATAGACATGTGTGTATGCACATGTATATATACATTTGAATTCCCTTCACCTATCCTCATACTGAGAAAAGTTTCATAAATTACAATTATCATTTTTCCATGTTGGCATGTAAATAGTTCAACTTTGATAAGTTCTTTATGATTTCTTTTCCATGTTTACCCTCTCATGCTTCTTGTATTTGAGTGTCAAATTTTCTTTTCAGTTCTGATTTTTTCAGCAAGAATGCTTAAAAGTCCTCCACCTCACTGAATGACCATATTTTCCCCTGGAACATTGTACTCAATTTTGCTGGCTAGGTGTCATTAAGGTATTGTTAATGAGAACTGTGATTATATCTAATTTATTATTTTCTTGAAAAAGTCCATGTATGTCCTGGAAGATAAGGTACACTTATTAATATTAATATCATTATATTAACATTATAATGTGATATTATAATATTAATATAAAATAATATTAACATTAACATTAACAATTATTGATAATAATTATAAAATAATTAATAATAAATTGATACTCAGTGAATTTGATTGATGTAATTAAGCAAGCATATAAATTTTTTAAATGGCATCACTGGAAGATACACATGGACAACACCCAATAGTAGATTACAAGTTGGTGAACATTTCCGTATTAATCAGAGCAATCACTTGTTGATAGGGAGGGGGAGAATAAACATTTATATAGCCTCTACTGTGTGTCAGACACTGTCCAAGACCTTTTCCCAGATGTTCTCTCATTTGATCCAAAGAACACACCTGTGTGGGAGATGCTATTATTACTCCTGTTTACAGCTGAGAAAGCTGAGGCGGACAGAGGTTAAATAACTTGCTTAGGATCACACAGCTGGTATACATCTGAGACAGGATTTGAACTCAGGTCTTCCTGACTCCAGACCCAGCACTCTATCCATTACATCACCACCTGCCCCTAATAATAGGCAACGGACTGGTGCCTCACTGGTATAGAGAACTCTGATTTAAGAAAGTTCCCTCTACCCATGCAGGCCTGCATCTTCTCTATAATGTATAGACTTAGTTACCTAAAGTATTGAGAGATTTTGACTTGCCAAGGGTCACTCAGCCTGTGTATGTCATGAGTAGGATTAGAAATCCAGTTCTTTCTGGCTCCAAGGCCGGATCTCTATGTACTGTTCTCATCATTCAGTTGTTTTCAGTCATGTCCTAGTCTTCCTGACCCCTTTTGAAGTTTTCTTGGCAACAATACTGGAGTGGTTTGCCATTTCATTCTCCAGCTCATTGTACAGATGAGGAAACTGAGGCAAAGTGTTAAGTGACTTGCTCAGGATCACAAGGTTAGTAAGTGTCTGAGGCCAGATTTGAACTCAAGAAGATAAGTCTTCTTCACTTCACACCCAATGCTGTATCCACAGCTGCCCCATTTACTATTCTACATTGCCACTTATAATTTTTTTTTACTGCTTTTTATTGTTTTTCTCTTTCCATGGAATTGTTTCATTCCAGATTTTATTTGAAATTGAATATTGCTATTATTACATTTTGTTTGCATAACTAGTTTTATGCAATTATATCCCAGTCAGAGAAGACTTGGAGCTATTCTCCCAAACTCTGGTAGCTTCTGCCCCTGTGTATTTGTCCAGTGTCCCCTAAGCCTGGAACACCCTCTCTCTTCATCTCAAGCCTGTCAAAAGCCTTCTTTTCCCTGAAGGTTTAGCTCAGGCACCATCTCTTTCTGATCTTTATACCTCTTAAGTCCTCTCCAGCCTACATTTTTTCTTGAGTTTTTTGTATCTTGATCTTGTGCTCATCACAACTTAACTGATATTACAGTTACTTGTGGATATGTCATATCTTGTCAACTCTATGACAGCAGGCAGGGACTTCTACAGTGTCAATGTCATCAATAAGCATGTGTCCAAGAGCCTTCTAGGTGTCAAGTATTGAATTGTGTCCCAGAGATCCTAATATAAAAGGCAGTACCTGTCCTTAAGTAGCTTATGTATTATTAAGGAGAGGTAGCACGTTCACAGATGAGTAAATACAGATTATGCAAAAAAAAATAAATACCCAGAGATTTGGAGGGGAGGGGGCCAACATAACAACTGGGAGAATCAGGACAACTTCTTGAAGGAGCCATCTGAGATGATGGTTAAAGGATATGAAGGATAAGAAGTGGAGGTATGGCAGGGAGAGAATGCCAGGCACCGAGGGCCTGCCTGTCCAAAGCACAAAGGAGACAGGATGTTGTGTATGGGGAACAGCAAATGTGGTTGGAGCCGTTTACTGCAGGGGGAAAAGGACTGTGTAATTAGACTAGAAAGATAAGCTGGAACCGAATTATGAAGGACTTTATATGCCAAAAGGAGGACTTTGTTTGATCCTGAAGGCAGTGGAGAGCCACAGAGGCTTCATGAGGAAAGGAATGATATGGTCAGGCTGGTACTTTGAGTATCAATTTAGCATCTCTATGAAGGATGAATTGGAAAAGGGAAGAGCTAGACGTAATAATCCTAGCAAGTGGGGATGAGGGTCTAGACTAGTAATTTAGACAGTCATTTCAGCTCTATACTGTTGTTCAGTGTTTTAAATCACCATACTTCTAATGAAACGCTGGATGTTGTAAGCTAATGAGTCTATGTCTTCATCAACAAATGTTTATACCTCACATAAGCCTATGAATTCTATAATATATGTTTAATCAAATTATTTACATAGATTGAGGCCCTGAAAGAAATATTTTCCTTGGGATCCCACGTATCCTACAAGTGGACTTATAAGCATGCTTGTAATATCAAGTAATAATGTTTTCTTCCACTTGGGAGTTCATTGCCTTCCACAGGTCTTGAGGTATACACAGGGAGATGTGTGTGTGTGTGTGTGTGTGTGTGTGTGTGTGTGTGTGAATTATGTCCATGAGGTGCTGGAGAAAATGTTTGTATATTTGCTGTTGCTGCATCTTTGAAGCAAATACTCTTTCATAAAAGGTAATCTTATGTTAAATGATTAAATAAAGCTTCATTATTAGTCACTGGGCCCTTAAAATGAGAGAGTCACAGTTAGTAGGTACTTGAATTGATGGCAGAGAAAGATTTCTCCATTCTTTCAAAGTGTGTGTGTGTGTGTGTGTGTGTGTGTGTGTGTGTGTTTGTGTCGGGGGGAGAAGTGTAAATAGGCTTGGCCCTGAAAGAGTGAGGCCAGGGCAACCATGTTATACTTAGAAGGTGGCCAGACTTGTGGCTGCATGACTGACCTTTGTGGGTTGCCAAGCTTGGCACTAGCCCTCCTTCTCTCACTTCTCCACATCTCCCCACCCCATACCTACACTTAGATTGGTGAGTGGCATCTGCTAATGTGGGCAGATCTGGACAAGTAATAGATACATTTCAACATCAGCCCCTGAAACTTGCATTTCTGAATGTGTCCCTGGTTGCCCCTGTCACCATGGTACTGCTGCCACCACTGCTCTGGTTTCCAGCAGCATAAATGTGTCAGAGGCCAGAGATATGACAAAACAGAGCTGGATGAGCAGGCTCATTTACTCAGCCACAAAATTTAAACAATGAGAAAGCAAAGGCAAATCAAATTCTCTTTTATGAAAAAAGAATGAGTTTTCTTCTTGTCCATGTTTAAGAGGCTTTCATTGTATGCATTTAAAAATATTTTTTATTTACTTCATTAAATATTTCCTAGTTTCATGTACATTTTTTAAAACATTCACTTTTTGAAGTTTTGAGTTCCAAATTCTCTCCCACCATTCTGCCTCTCCTCCACCCCTTGAGAAGGTATGTAACATGACATGAACTACACATGTGAAGTCATATTTCCATAATAACCATGTTGAAAATGAAAGCACATACACATAAAAACAAGAAAAATGAAGAAAGTAAAAAAAAGTATGATTCAATTTGCACTTAGAATTTATCAGTACACTCTCTGGAAGTGTATAGTGTTTTTTATCGTGAGTCCTTTGGAATTGTATTGGATCATTGTCTAGATCAGATAAGTTAAATCTTTCACAGTTGATCATTGTTACAATATTGCTGCTACTGTGAACAATGTTCTCCTGATTTTGCTCAATTCACTTTGTATCAATGCATATGAGTCTTCTCAGGTTTTTCTGAAACCATCCTGCTCATCATTTATTATAGCAGACTAGTATTCTATCACAACCATATACCACAACTTATTCAGCTATTCCCCAATTGATTGGCATCCTTTCAATTTCCAATTCTTTGCCACCAAAAAAAAAAAAAGAGCTGCTATAAATATTTTTGTACAAGTTGGGTCATGTTCCTTTTTCTTTGGTCTCTTTGGGATACAGACTTAATAGTGCTGGGTCATATGTTATGCAATTTTATAGCCCTTTGGGCTTAGCTCCAAATTATTCTGCAGAATTCTTGGATTAGTCCACAACTCTACCAACAGTGGATCAGTCCACAACTCCACCAAACCGTCTTTCCACATCCTTTCCAGCATTTGTTATTTTTCTTTTCTGTCATTATAGATATGAAGTGGTATCTCAGAGTTCTTTTAATTTGCATTTCTCCAATCAGTAGCCATTTAGAGCATTTTTATGTGATTACTGATAGCTTTGATTTCTCATTCTGAAAACTGTCTGTTTGTGTTCTTTGACAATTTATCAATTTGCAAATATTTGTATGCATTTTCTTGAGGACTCCAGAGTTTCTATAGTTGAGACCTTTCAAATACATAAAGTTGCTGTTATTCTCATTTTTTCTGGTTGCTCATCTGCTTACTTTCCAACACAGCATTTGTGAACTGTTGTTGCTAGGTCTTTGATGTCTCATTTGAGTTTTATCCAGGGCTCTCCAGCCACTTGTCCATGCTCTATTTAGTAACTGGTATGGTGCCCATTTATTAGTGTAGTCCTCTCTCATTTTTTGCCCAATGTAATCTACCAATTATCAGATTTATAGTTTGCCAGTGTCTTCATTGGTTTCCTCTTTCTTTCCTTATGAAATTTAGCTAAATTCTTTTCAGCTTATAAAATCTTTACAACTTATCTTCCAGTCAGCTGTACCTTTGATTATTCCTTTAATTCCATCATATCCTTATGCCAAATTCCTTTTGTCTCCCATTACCCACTTTATACTCACTTAGTGGACCCTCCTGAACATCCTTTTGTAAGAAGCTAATCCAAGCCCATTAAGCTGTCCAGAAGAAGCACTTTATATGTAATGTTAACTAGGTCATTTATTCTAATTATTTAAGACATAGCCTATGGCTATTCCATGGCATTCAATAATTCAACAATTTAATTAAACTTTCCAAACATTTTCTGAGTACTTCCTGTGTGCAGAGAATTGTGCTAGAGATTGAGAGAGAGGCAAAGTTCAGATAAGGTTTAGTCCCTTCTCTTTTTCTCTTCTTTTTCTTCATTACCATCATCACTAGATTTGATACTTATAAGGCAGGGGTTCTTAACATGAGATCCAAAAACTTAAACAAAAAACATGTATCTTGATAAATGTATTTCAATATAATTAGTTTCTTTCACAATCATTTCTATATTGTTTTAATCATTTTAAAACATTCTGAGAAGATGTCTATAGACTTCACCAGACTGCCAAGGAGAGTGGGGTCCTTGACACAAAGAAGAGTGCTTTTTTCACATTGGCCCTGTGATGTTTGGTAGTATACAATTCAATAGAAGAATGTAACCACACACAGAAATGTCTATACTATGGAATAATTCTTGCTAAGTACATAAGAGAGGAGCAGCAGAGTGCTAATTTGAGGGAAGGAGAGAGGCAGCAATGCAGATTTCTTGAAGGAAGTGGAAGTTGTAGAATGGGTAGTTCATATTTTTTTTGTGGAATTTGACAGCTGTGGAACAGCAACAACAACAACAACGACAACAATCTGGTCCAAGGAAGCCATGTGCTGCATAGCCTGTGTCTCAAAGAGCAAGCTGTTTATATCTGTGGGCAGTACAATGTTTTTGCAAGGGAGGCCCTTTGTCACAGAAAGACCAATACTGCTGAAGGACCATAAAGTACATCATGAAATAAGGTGTGGTATATTTGCATTTCGTGCATGTCCTGGTTGTTATCTATATTCTTATTTCAATTCTGCAAATTTTCTATAATATTAAAATCCTGAAGCACTCCCTACTTTATGATTATATTAAATTAAATTTTTTTTGCACAAACAAAACCAATGCAACCAGGATTAGACATAGAGCAGAAAGGTAGGAATTTTTTTTAATGGCAAATTTCTCAGACAAAGTCTTCATCTCTCAACTATATAGAGAACTGACTCAAATTTATGAGAATATGAGTCATTCCCCAATTGATAAATGGTCAAAAGATAGGAAGTTTTCAGATGAAGAAATCAAAGCTATCTATAGTCATATGAAAAAAATCACTATTGATTAGAGACATACAAGTTAAAACAACTCTGAAATACCACCTCACAGACTGACAAACATGACAGAAAAGGAAAATGATAAATGTTTGCAGGGATGTGGGAAAATTGGGACATTAATGCACTGTTGGGAGTTGTGAACTGATCCAACTATTCTAGAAAACAATTTAGAACTATGTCCAATGGATATAAAACTGTTCATATCCTTTGAGGTAGAAATATCACTACCAGGTCTGTATCCTAAAGAGATTTTTTTAAAAAGGGAAAAGGACTTATTTGTAGAAAAATATTTATAAGAGCTCTTTTAATAGTAGCAAAGAATTGGAAACTGAGGAAATGCCCATCAATTGGGAAATGACTGAACAAGTTGTGGTATATGATTGTGATAGAATACTATTGTGCTATAAGAAATATTGAGCAGGGTGGTTTCAGAAAAACCTGGGAAGACTTATATGAACTCGTGCAAAGTGAAGTGAGCAGAACCAGAAGAACAATGTACATAGTAACAGCAGTATTGTAAAGATGATCAACTACAAAAAAACTTAGTTACTCTGATTAAAACAATGATCCAATACAATTCTAAAGGACCACATAATAAGCTCTTCACCTCCAGAGAAAGAAGTGATAAAAACTAAGTGAAGATCAAAGCATACTAGTTTTCACTTTATTTTTTTGGGGGGTGTCTTTTTCTTAATCTGTGTTTTCTTTCACAACATAACATAATGCGTGAATATATTTTGTATGATTGCATCTGTATAATCTATATCAAATTGCTTACCTTCTCAGGGAACAGGAAGGGGAGGGAGAGAATATGATACTCAAAATTTTCAAAAATAAATGTTAAAAATTGTTTTTACATATAATTGTAAAAAAAATGTCATTTTAAAATATGGCCTACAAAAGTCATTTGGTAAATATTTTCAGATCCTTTGTGATATATGCATAATCAAAAGAGGATGGACCAATATGTGTCATGACAATCAGTTCTTCCACTTTTCATGAATCAATTGCCTTTTTTTTCTCATACTTCTTGACCTTGCATCTTTAGCTTTTTGGAATCTACTTTCTATCATTTTGACTCCCTGCTCAGTGAAAGCTGATGAATTATTTGTATTTGAAACTGCCAATTATCCTGTTCAGTGGAACTTTGTTAAATAGTCTTTCAAATCCAAGTGGACTATGTACATCTCTTTCCTTTCCATCTTGCCAGTTTCTCTGTGATGAATGACTCATTAAGAATCCACAGTGACTCATTTTTACAAACTCTTATGTCTCAAATACTGTGGGACTTAATCTCCTTGTTCTGTGGAATTTTGCCTATTACAAGATCAGGCTTGCTCATCAGCCATTTCCCTCTTTGAGATTGTCCTGCTCCTGAGAAAAGAATGCCTTTCAGGTGCAGAGAAGCTAGGTACATGAAAATCATAAGAAAGTAACTATCAAAGGCATGACCATTGCAGCATGCTTATGAAAGAAGGCAATGGAAAAGTCTGTTCCTAAGGGTGAAGATAAGATGAAGGAATAAAAAGAGCAAGAGGAAGGGAAGCCAGGGGTGGCTAGGTGTTGCAGTGAATAAAGCACTGGCTCTGGAGTCTGGAGGACCTGAGTTCAAATTCGGTCTCAGACACTTAACACTTAATAGCCCTGTGACCTTGGGCAAGTCACTTAACCCCAATTGCCCTGCCTTCCCCCTCAAAAAAGAAAAAAAAGCAAAAAAAAAAAAAAAGAGGAATGAAAGCCAGACCGAAACTCATAAAACTTCTTGAGACTTAAAATGAAAAAGAAACACTAGTTTAGCCATGATCATCACCAGGGCCTTGATCCCTGGCATTAATTACAATTTTCCCAATATGGTTGAGTTAATTTTAACTTAAACCAATTCTCATGTAACCTTAAAATAAGTCTGATATTACTATATTACCTAGAAAATAAAGTTCAGAATCTTTTTGCTTATCATTCTCCTTCCTATGCTGTCTGGTGATACCCTACTTTCCCAATCTTATCTCAATTCATTCCCAATTGTGCTATTTATTCTTCAGCCAAATAAAAATAATAGCTACATTTTACACTGTACTTTAAAGATAGCAAAGTGCTTTACATGTTATTTGATCCTTTTAACAACTCCATGAGATAAGTGCTATTAATTCCATTTTACATATAAGGAAAACAGAGGTTTAGAGAGGGCTAGTTACTTGCCCAGAGTCACATAGCTAGTAAGTATCTGAAGCAGAACTTAAATTCAGGTCTTTCTGACTCCAAGTTCAACAGACTATCCACTGTACCACCCTATACATATTCTCTGCCATCAGTCATCTGTGCTTTTGCTTATGCTACTCTCTCTGCCTGGAATGTCCTTCCTCCTTTCTTTACCTATTGACTTCCTGCTCATCCTTCAAAATCCAACTCAGTCTCTCTCTCCTCTACAAAATCTCCTTTGTTTCCTTGGTTTGGTAACTACCTTACCCCTAGTACCTCAGATAATGTTTGATCTTTCTAACACATGTGGGGATTAGCATTCCCCCAGTGTAATGCAAATTCAGACATAAATAGGTGGGTGATATGAAATAATCATTCTCCACTCCACAGAAGAATCACATCTAACACCTAGGCATGTTGACACCCACTATACTCTGGGTTGGTTCTATTATTTCAACCTACCTTGCCCCTGGCAAATCCAGATTCCTAAAGAAATCCTTTCACCATATGGTTATAATTCAAATTTTCTCTGGGTCTTTGAGGTAACTCTGCTGGGAGGAAAAACACTCCCCTCCCCCCTCCACTTACCATTTTAGCTCTTGAGCCTTACCAGTGTGTTTCCCATTTATACAACCATTCACTTACAATGCAATGCATTCTATTTTATTTTTTAAAATTAATTTATTTTTAGTTTTGAATATTCATTTCCACAAGATTTTGAGCTACAAATTTTCTCCCTGTCTCTCCCCTACCCTTCACCACAAGATAACGAGCCTACTGAATACCTCTTCCTCCAATCTGTTCTCTCTTATATCCTCCCCCATTCCCCTCCCCCCACAACTAGTAAGGCAAGATGGATTTCTATACCCCAGTGTCTGTATATCTTATTTCTCAGTTGCATGTAAAAAACAATTTTTTAAACATCTTTTTAAAACTTTGATTTCCAGATTCTTTCCCTTCTTCCCTCCTCACCCACCCCCATTGGCAAGACAAGCAATTCAATATAGGTTGTACTTATGTAGTTATGTAAAACATTTCCATAGTAGTTATATTGTGAAAGACTAACTATATTTCCCTCCATCCTATCCCACCCCCCACTTACTCTATTTTCTCCTTTGATCCTGTCCCTTTTCAAATTGTTTGCTTCCAATTACCCTCTCCCCTAATCTTCCCTCCCTTCTATCATCATCCCTCTTATCCCCTTCCCCCCTACTTTGCTGTAGGGTAAGATACGAAATTGAGTGTGCATGTTATTCCCTCCTTAAGCCCAATTCAATGAGAGTAAGGTTGACCCATTCCCTTTCATCTTCCTGCTCTTCCCCTCCTTTGTAATAGTTTTCTCTTGCCTCTTTTATATGAGATAATTTACCCCCTTCTATCCCTTTCTCCTCCTCCCAATGTATTCCTCTCCTCTTAATTTTACTTTTTAGATATCATCACTTCATATTTAGTTCATCCTGTGCCCTCTGTCTATGTATACATGTACACACATATACACACACTCACATATACATACACACATACACCTTCCTATACAAACATATATATGTATGTATACATATATATTCCCTTCAACTATCCTTATACTGAGATAAGTCTCATGAGTTACAATGATTGTTTTTCCATGTAGGAATGTAAATAGTTCAACTTTAATAAGTTCCTTATGCAAAAAAACAAAAAACAAAATGGGACACCTAGGTGGCACAGTGAATCACGAGGATCTGAGTTCAAATCCGGCCTCAGACATTTAACACTTACTAGCCCTGTGACCTTGGGCAAGTCACTTAACCCCAACTGCCCTGCCTTCCCCTTCCAAAAAGAAAAAAAAAGTTCCTTATTATTTCCTTTTCCCATTTACCTTCTCATGCTTCTCTTGCTTCTTCTACTTGAAAGTAAAATTTTCTGTTCAGCCCTGAGTTTTCATCAAGAATGCTTGAGGGATCACCTATCCAGCAAAATTGAGTATAATGTTCCAGGGGAAAATATGGTCATTGAATGAGGTGGAGGACTTTCAAGCATTCTTGCTGAAAAAACCAGAACTGAAAAGAAAATTTGACACTCAAATACAAGAAGCATGAGAAGGTAAACATGGAAAAGAAATCATAAGGAACTTATAAAAGTTGA
>CM053591.1:106803432-106921114 GCA_028646515.1 Pseudochirops corinnae | reverse complement strand
CCTCCATAGTATCCTGACCCCCACTTCTTATATTTTCTACTTTGACCCTACCCCTTTTCAAAAATGTGTGCTTCTAACTACCCTCCCCCCTAATCTGTCTTCCCTTCTATCATTCCCCCTCTTATTCCCCTCCTCCCTACTTTCCTGTAGGGTAAGATATCCAATTGAGTGTGTATGTTATTCCTTCTTTAAGTCAAATTCAGTGAGAGCAAAGTTGACACATTCTATTTTGTCTTCCTGTTCTTCCTCTCCATTGTAACAGTTTTCTCTTGCCTCTTTTATATGAGATAATTTACCCTATTCTGTCTCTCCCTATCTTCTCTCATTATATTCCTCTCTCACCTCTTAGTTTTATTTTTTAGATGTCATCCCTTCCTATTCAACTGATTCTGCGCCCTCTGTCTATGTATACGTGTACACATACTCACATATGTATTTATACGCACATGTACCCTTCTATATAAACGTTTATATGTATATATATATTCCCTTCAACTATCTTCATACTGAGAAAAGTTTCATAAGTTACAATGATCGTTTTTCCATGTAGGAATGTAAATAGTTCAACTTTGATAAGTTCCTTATGATTTCTTTTCCCTGTTTACCTTCTCATGCTTCTCTTGCTTCTTGTATTTGAATGTCAAATTTTCTATGCAACTCTGGTTTTTTTTCATCAAGAATGCTGGGAAGTCCTCTATTTCACTGAATGAGCATAATTTCCCCTGAAACATTTTACTCAGTTTTGCTGGGTAGGTGATTCTTGATTTTAATCCTAGCTCCTTTGACCTCTGGAGTATCACATTCCAAGCCCTTTGATACCTTAATGTAGAAGCTGCTAGATCTTGTGTTATTCTGATTGTGTTTCCACAATAGTAAAATTGTTTCTTCTTGGCTGCTTGTAATATTTGCTCCTTGACCTGGGAACTCTGGAATTTGCCTATAATACTCCTAGGAATTTTCTTTTCGGAAACTTTTCTAAGGTCATAGGTGAATTCTTTCAATTTCTATTTTGCCCTCTGGTTGTAGAATATCAGGGCAATTTTCCTTGAGAATTTCTTGAAGGATGATTTCTAGGTTCTTTTTTTGATCATGGCTTTCAAGTAGTCCAATAATTTTTAAATTATCTCTCCTGGATCTATTTTCTAGGTCAGTGGTTTTTCCAATGAGAGATTTCACTTTGTCTTCTATTTTTTCATTTCTTTGGATCTGTTTAATAGTATCTTGATTTCTCATAAAGTCATTAGCTTTCATTTGCTCCAATCCAATTCTAAAGGAATTGTTCTCTTCAGTGAGCTTCTGGAATTCCTTTTCCATCTGGCAAAGTTGGCTTTTGAAGGCATTCTTCTCCTAATTGGCTTTTTGGGCTTCTTTTGCCATTTGAATTAGTCTATTTTTTAAGGTGTTATTTTATTCAGTTAGGTTGTTGACTGTCTTTTCATGATTTTCTTGCATCATTCTCATTTCTCTTCCCAATTTTTCCTCCCCTTCTCTTACTTGATTTTCAAAATCCTTCTTGAGCTATGACCTGTAACAAGTTCGTATTTTTCTTGGAAGCTTTGATGCAGGAGTTCTGACTTCATTTTCTTCCTCCTGTTCCATGCTTTGATCCTTCTTGTCCCCAAAAAAGGAATCTAAGGTTTGATTGCTGTGCTTGTTTTGCTTCCTCAGCTTGCTCACATTGCCTGTCAATTACTTTACTTTTGAGCCCTTTGCCATGGTAGAACTCTGCCTCCAGAAAGGAGAGCTCTGTCCCAAATTGCTGGGGTTTTTGTAGCTGCCAGAGATATTGATTGGGTGCCCTCTCTGTAGCTCCAACTAGCTCTGGCTGCCACATGGCAGCAGCTGCAGCCACTGCGCCTTCACTGCTTCTCACTCTGGGGGCAGGGCCAGGACTGTGCTCCGTCCCCCAAGTTCTGACAAAGTTCCACATTGGCCTTTTACTTTGTCTTTGGTGTTTATGAGTTGAGAAGTCTGGAAGCTGCCACAGCTGCTGGTTATTCACTCTTCTGAAGTCTGCTCTGGCTGCTGCTGGTTGGGGCAACCCCGAGACTAAAACCACAAGGCTCATGGGGCTGTGCTCTGCTTCCAGCATGCTGCTATGGACCCTTCCTGTCAGCCTGCTGGGCTGCCTTCAGCAGGAGATTTCTGTTTGTCTCTGTCACTTTGTGGGTTATGTAGCTCTAAAATTTGTTTAGAGTCATATTTTATAGGTATTTGAGGTGGTTGTGGGGGAACTCACAGAATTTTCCTGCTTCTACACTACCATCTTGGCTCCAAGGAGTTTTCTTTTTTGGATCTTTTTCAAGAGGTGATTGGTGAATTTTTTCAATTTCTATTTTGCCCTCTGGTTCTAGACTATAAGGGCAATTTTCCTTGAGAATTTCTTGAAGGATGTTTTCTAGGCTCTTTTTTTGATCATGGCTTTCAGGCAGTCCAGTGATTTTTAAATTATCTCTCCTGGATCTATTTTCTGGGTCAGTGGTTTTTCCAATGAGATATTTCACATTGCCTTTTATTTTTTCATTTATTTTAATGTGTTTTATAGTATCTTGGTTTCTCATAAAGTCATTAGCCTCCATTTGCCCCAACCTAATTTTGAAGAAATTATTCTCTTCAGTGAGTTTTTGAAATTCCTTTTCCATCTGGCAAATTTGACTTTTTAAGGCATTCTTTTTCTCATTGGCTTTGGGCCTCTTTTGCCATTTGAGTTAGTCTATTTTTTAAGGTGTGATTTTCTTCCATATTTTTTTGGATCTCCTTTAGCAAGCTGTTGACTTGCTTTTCATGATTTTCTTCCATCATTCTTATTTCTCTTCCCAATTTTTCCTTGACTTCTCCTACTTGATTTTCAAAATCCTTCTTGAGCTCATACATAGCCTTCAACTATTTTTTTCTTGGGGGCTTTTGATGCAGCAATTTTGACTTTGTTGTCTTCTTCTGTTTCCATGTTTTGATCCTCTTTGTCCCCAATAAAAGAATCTATGGTCTGATTGTGCTTACTCTGTTTGCTCATCTTGCCAGCCAATTACTTGACTTTTGAGCTCTTTCCCATGGTAGAACTCTGCTTTCAGAGTGGAGAGAGCTGTGTCCTAAATTTTTTGCAGGTGTTGTCAGAGCTATGAGGAGGGTGTCCTCTCTACAGTCACCACAAGCTCTGGCACACTAGCATTCCTCACTCCAGGACCCCCACCCAAGACTATGACTCATATCCAAGGAGGTCAGCAAGAGTGATTGCCCTCTGAATGGTTGCTTGGTCCTCCTACAATCTGTAGGCCTCGAGCCGGAAGCAGTGGCAGCAGTTGCAGCCACTGCACCACCACCACCTCTGCCATCCAGGGGGCAGGGGCTGGACTGCACTCTTCTCTCACTCAGTGCCAAGAGAGTTCCCTACTGACCTTTTACTTTCTCTTTGGCATTTATGTGTTGAGAAGTCTGGAAACCACCAGAGGTGCTGGTGATTCACTCTCCTGAAGTATGTTCCAGCTGGTCTGGGCCAGCGTACCTCACATGGGACTGTACTTGGCTCCCAGCCTGGTGTTATAGACCCTTCCTATTGGTCTGCCAGGCTGCCTTTACCAAGAGGTTTTTTTCTCTCTGTCACTTTGTGGATTCTGTAGCTCTAAAAGTTGTTTAGAATAATTTTTTTTACAGGTATTGGTGTTGGTTGGGGCCACAGCTCAAGAGAGTTCCTGCTTTTACTCCCCCATCTTGGTCTGCCAGCAATGCATTTTATACAACCTGACAGTTATAACCATGATACTTTTATATCTTAAATACTGTCATTTGCATAAGAATAAGGCAAAATAATAATATTACAGATATTTATATTTTGAAACAAATATACAACCAATAAAATTTCAGAATCTATATATAAACATGGGTCCCATTCAGCATCTGTGATGAAGTGTGGGCACACACCAGAGGAAAAAGACAAGGAAATACATGAATGAAGAAAATCCTTATGCTTAGAAAGGTTTTGATGTCATTGTTCCACTCAGGAACATTAATATTACAAGAAACTACTTCTCTGTTTAATGCTTGTCTGTTGGCTCTCACTACTCTTCATCATTCTTCTATATTCTAATATAACTTTTACAAGAATTTTCAACTAGGGCATTTATAAAACATTGTCTTTTAATGTGAACAGTATCTTTCTTCAAGTCAGAAAACAGCAAGTCTCATCAGACTTGTTGTACAGACCAGGTGAGTTATTCACTCACCAAAATGCTTCATTATCCAACTAGAACAGACTTCATAGCAATGTAGCTTACATAGCTTATGTTGACTCTTAAGTCTGTCAGACAATCAGTCAATAAACATTTGTTAAGCAATTACTATGGGCCAGATACTGCACTTTGCACTGGAGATACCAAAAGAGGTAAAAATCTCTGCCCTTAAGTGGGGAAGAGAGAAAGCAAACAAAGACGTACAAACATGGTATATACAGGATAAATATGAAATAGTTAATAGAGAAGGCACTAGAATTAAGAGAGGTTGAGAAAGGCTTCCTGTAGAAGATGTGATTTAGTTGGGACAGAAAGGAAGTCATAGAAGGCAGTAGGTAGAGATGAGGAGGGAGACCATTTCAGGAATGAGGAACAGCCAGAGAAAATGCCTTGAAGAAGCAAGAAAAAGTGATGCTGAAAAACCTGTATCAAGGGATGATTAACAGTAGTAAAAACTGCAGAGAGATGATTTTGCAAAAGCCATTGGAGTTGGCAATTAGGAGATCACTGGCAACTTTGGAGAGACTAGTTTCAGGAGAATGATGGAATCAGGAACTGGATTGTAAAGAATTAAGAAGAGAGAAAAGAAAGTGTAGTCACCTATTGCCGACTGTTTTTTCAAGGAGTTTAGCCACAAAGGACAGAAGATATATAGGATGATAGCAGGGATGGAAGGATCAAGTGATGGTTTTTTGAGAATCAAAGAGACATTATGTGTAGGGAGTGGGGAGAGAGTCAGTAGACTGAGAGAGATTGAAAATAAGTGATAAAGTGGGGATGACAGAGGAGGTAATCTCCTGGAGGAGATGACATGAAATGGGATTGCTTGAGGAGGTAGAAGAGTTACCTTGGTAAGAAGTAAGGCCACCTCATCATGTGGAACAGGGGTGAAGGAGAAGATGATGGCAGAAAAGAAAGGAGAAGAAAGAGTTCATCACCAATGCTCTTGATTTTTTTTTTCTTAAATTTGAGTCAAGCTGACAGGGTGGGTCAAGGAAAGGTTTGAGGAAGGCTGAAAGAGTTTTTGTGGAGAATGAGATAATGAATCAATAATAGAGGAATAGTAGAATTGCCTAGCAGCATTGAGAATTCATTCAATCCAGTTTGTTGGGAAAAATGTTAGGTACACTGTCCCTTTATAGCTGTAGTCAATCTAGTCACAAAGATCGTGCAGTTTTCTCCAAATCAATTCAGCAATACATATGTAGGAGCAAAGGCAGCAGATTGTGAGAGATACAAGATTAAGGCTTGGCAGAGCAGAATTGGCAAAGTAAGTGGATAGGGGCACAGGAGAAGAGGACAGTGTAGAGCTGAATTGGTTCACCAAGAGGTCAAATGGAGAAAAAAGGAGAGAGTGGCAAATGAAAGGGAGATGAACCAGGAGAGAATTGAAGGGTTAAGTGACTGGGAGTATGAAGTGGATGAAGAGCTGGGTTTGGTATGGGAAGGCAGAGGGAGAAGTGGAAACTCAACAAATTAAGATTGTATAAGGGGATTTTGCAATTCTTTAACAGGAAGGTGATACATTTATGGGTGATGGCAATATCAAGGACATGACAATCATTGTGTGCAGCAGAGGTAGGGATAAAGAGCAGGTCATTAGAAGTAAGTGGGTTGAAGAACTGAATGGTTAAGGTATTTCAAGGAGAGGCAATGTGCATGCTGAAGTTTCCTGGTATAAAGGTAGGAGTCGGGAAGGAGAGAAATATTGTGAACCGTGTACTAAATAAACTCATTGAGGAAAGAAGGGGAGTAATCTGGAGGTTTGTATACAAGCTACAAATTTAGCCAGAACACTAAGACACAAAGCAAAGCACATCCTCAACCCTCCTTATTTTCCTTTTCAAACTAAAATGGCAGCAAAGAGCAATAGGTACTTTGAGAAGCTTCACGTCTCTCCAAGTCTATGTGAAAATGAAGAGCAATAACTGTTTCTGAATCACTTCACCAGTGAAATCAATTCTCTCTCCCAACCAATCAAACATCACTTAGCTGGAGTCTTCTATCAACTGACTACTTCTCAACCTTCCTGATAGGTTTTCAATTCTTTTCCTCCAGTTTTCATTTCAGTTTCCTTTTTCCAGGCTTAACTACAGTCTTTAACTACAGTCACTTAAATGAGCACTCTGCAACCTGACTCTATGATTTACCTCTCAGCTAAAAGATATACAGCTCCCCAAATTTCCCCTGTAAAATTGATAGTTCTTTTAAAATCATACTTCAGTCTCCAAAAGTTAATATACTTTCTCACTTTTTTTTCATTGTACCTTCATCATAAAACAGTTATATACAAATGAGCTGAAGTACCATAATACTTCTTCCCTTCTTACTACTCTTCCCCTCATTCAAGTTCTCCAAAACATGGTCCAACAGCTCCTTTGACATCCATCAAACTATTTTTTACTTTCATATTTTTCCAGTTTTTATTAAATACAAGTTTCAGTCTCTATAAAATATAAAGAGTTCACATATAAGAGAAGCATCATTCTATATAACTAATATGGCTATTTGCATCTTTATATTTACATCTTACTCCATTTCCCGTCCCAAAGTGCTCAAATGCCACCTGAAAGTTACATTTTAAAATACATATATTAGCAGTTTTTATTAAATCAAGTACTTTTCCTACTCCTTGCAGATATCAAAATGTTCATCTGTAACAACAGCAACATCTTAAATCCTTTAACAGTTGATACAAAACTTTCCCTTTACATGAAAGTTCTTTAAAAAAAAAAACTTTTCATTCCTATATTGATTAATATGAAAAAAGCTAAAAGGGGGAAGTATACCTAATATTTTCCCTCATAATAACATTTTCAGGCCTCTGAAAATTAAAATTTGTAAATGGGCGAGGCATGCAACTATCATTTAACTACCTACAGTGTCAGATATTTTACATCATGAAACTGTGCTATAGCTGATTAGCACACCATGCTGTTTAAAGGTGTTTTTGTACAAACCCGGTGTTTATTCAAACTGCTATTCTATTTAAAGTTGAAAAACTTTTTAAGTGCAATTTACGTCTGATCTGATTTTGTTGTTGTTGTTCAGGTGTTTCCAACTCTTTGTGGCCCCATCTGAGATTTTCTTGGCAAAGATAATAGAATGTTTTGTCATTTCCTTATCCAGCTCATTATACTGAGGCAAACAGAGTTAAGTGACTTGTCACACAACTAGCAAGTACCTGAGACCAGATTTGAACTCAGGAAAATCAATCTTCCTGGTTTCTGGGCCAGTGCTCTATTCATTGCACCACTGAAACCTGAAAGTTATTTTTGCCTAGACCAATATAATCAGATAGTTATTTGCTTATTTTAAATTTTCATTTACTATATTTACTACGTATATATCATATATGTGTACACTGAATACACATGCACACACAGTAAATTTATATGAGGCAAACACAAATATTTAAGCATATAAAGTCCGATAGCCATTAGGAATATGTGGCTTATATTTGTATAGTACTACAAAATTTGCAAAGTGTTTTCCATACATTATCTCATTTGATCATAAGTTAAGGTACTCTTGCAAACACATTCACCAGAATAAACCAATGTTTTATCAATCAATCAGTCCCATTCAATTAAGGACAGAGCGATTCATCATCAGGTAGTAATTTTTCTCAGGTCATAGCAATTTTTAAAGATCTCATGCACGGGGGGTGGGGGTAGATTCTGACCTTCATTGGTATACTATACTCATGGAATAATGAGTCTTTAAAATAACAACATCACCACGACATGTTTTGTTCGCTTCATTACTTCTCATTGCAAAGTAAAAGGAAGCATCACATTCTACAGATGGTAGCTAGTCTTAACTTTTTTTTTTTTTTTTACTGATATCTGTTGTTTCACTAAAGTAATTTCCTGATATATTGCACTATCATTGAATTCTCCCTTCTAACATAGAAAAAATAGTTGAACAAGGCAAACCAAACAGTGACTCCATCTAATAGCTAATGTGACATTACACATTCATCATCCCTAACTCCTCTACTAAGGGAAGAGAACTCTATTTTATCACCTGTTCTCCAGGGCTAAGATTATTCACTTCAACTAATCAGAATTCAATTATTTCAGGACTAAAAAATTTAATATTTATGATTTTTTTTACAATTAATAGCTCTTAACTTTTAGAATACAATTTTGAATACAAAAATACAATTTTGCCTAAAATTTGTAATCTGTAGGTATGATTTTAAAAATCTAAGCTCTTTTCTTAGAGGCCCTTAGGCAGTACAATGAATATTGCCCAGGAAATTATGAAGACTTGAGTTTGAATCTGCCCTCAGACACTCACTAGCTACATGACCCTGGGCAAGTCACTTAACCATTTCTCTACCTCAGCTTCCTCAACTATAAAATATAAATAATAACAGCACCTGTCTCCTTATTGTAAGGATTTGTTTAGGGCTTTTCGAACGCTTCCTTCCTTCCATTCTTTTCAATTTTTGTTAACAAGTTAACACCCTAAATCTATTCATCTAAATGTAGGAATTTCTTATCCTCCCTCTTCCCCCAGATTTCCTTGTTCCAGTTTCCTAATTTCATGATGTTAGATGAGAAACTAGAGAGAATGGAGCTTCAGTAATAAGTGTTCCTACAATAAAATAAGTTTTCAGTACTTAGCTCCATGCCTTTTCACTGGCTGTTCCCCACTCCTGGAATGCTGTCCTTAACTTTAGACTATTGAGTCCTCGGCTTCCTTTAAGACTCAATTCACACAGGAAGTCTTTTCTGATGCCCTCATTAGTGCCTTCTTCTGTAAAGTTACATTCCTCTGTATTTATCTGACTCCTATAAATTTATGTACGTGTAGTCTACTCTACCAGAATGTAAGCTCCTTGAGGTCAAGGACTGTTTTGGGTTTGCTTTTTTTTTTGTAGTCTCAGTATTTGATCCAACATCAAAGTGAGTTTTCCTAAATTTTATCGATTGATTCTCCCTCTCCCCCATTTGCTTTTGTCACCCACAAAACAAATGTTTTTATACCCAAAGTGGAAATTTAAGGGAACACTGTATCATAGCAACTGACAAAAAGACTTCTGTTAGTATTAATGACATTCTGATTGGCTTCTATTAATTGCACAGTGCAATGATGATAGCCTGAAAAAACAGTTCATTAATGCCTTAAGGCAAATCTCTCAAAACCCGGACTTTAGGGTCCTTGTTATGTGAAAACCAAGTGACAAACACACAAAAGGACTAACTGCCAAAATTTAGGAATAAAACCAGCATGTTCTTGGCAGAGATATTTCCTGCCTTTTGTGCCTCAATTATAGCTCAGCTGAAGCACTCCTTCCTAGGGTAAGATTTTGTTCGGACTTACAATAAACATCACATCGTCATTTACAGTTATATACATTTTGAGAGGTAAATGCTAATCAGATTTCAATTCAGAAGTCAGATTAACTGTTTTGTTGGGAGGAACTCTTAAAGGTTTGGATTTTGGATCTCAAATCCATCCCAAATTAATCTCCATGGTGAATATCAGTGCCTTCTTTGTTTCCCTTAAACCTCAGACTCTCTTTTCATATATGATTTTCCCTTCATTATAAGCAGAGGCAATAGTCAAGTGGAAGGAATGAGAGGACTGAACTCAAATTTTACAACTGATTATTTCAAACCGACAAATTCAGCAAACATTTGTTAAATGCTTACTATATCTTAGTCCCTGTACTAAGTGCTGACAACCTCAGATTCCTCATATGTAATGGGGTTGTTGTGAGGATCCAATGAGGTAAGATTTGTAGAGCACATTATAAACCTTAAGGCAGTATATAAATGCTAACAATTATTGTTATTAAAGCCTTCTACAATCTTCCTCCCACCCAGGGTCAATCTCATTTCATAATATTCCTCTTCACCCTCTATGTGTTCCAGTGAAATTAAGCTGTTTGTTCCATCTCCCCCCAGGTGCTTTTTCACAGGGAGTTCTTCATATCTGGTATGGACTCCCTTCTTGCCTCTTCTTCAACCAATAAGCATTTATTAAGGGCCTACTATATGCTGTTGTTTTTCAGTCATTTCAGTCATGTCTGACTCTTGGGGACCGCATTTGGGGTTTTCTTGGCAAAGATATTAGAGTGGTTTGCCATTTCCAGTTCATTTTACAGATGGAGAAACTAAGGCAAACAGGGTTAAGTGACTTGCTCAGGGTCTCGGAGCTAACTAGTGTTTGAGGCTAGAATTCAACTCAGGCCCTCCTGACTCCAGCCTTGGTGCTTTATCCACTGTGCCACCTAGCTGACCCTACTATGTACCAGATGCTGATAATACAAAGACCAAAAAGAAACAGTGCTTCCCTGTAAGGAGCTTATATTTCGCTGCAAGAGTCAGCATGTACATAAATAAGTCTATATATAAAAAATAAATACAAGGTAAAGTAAGAGAACTGAGAGTCTTACCACACTGTGATGAGATGGTAGGCACTAAGAAACAGGGGAGGGACAGATCAGGAAAGATTTCATGTAAAAGGTAATGCTTGATCTAAGTCTGGAAAGAAACTAGAAGGAAGTGAGGAGGTACAACATTCCAGGAAAGGGGGACAACTGGTGCCTAGGCATGGAGATGGGGGATGGACAGTTACCTGTGAGGAACAACAAGGACAGTTTAATTGGACCACAGAATGTGAGAAAGAGAGAAATGTAAAATTAGTCTCGAAAGGTAGGTTCAAGTGTGATTGAGAAGCAGTTTGAATACCAAACCAAGGAGTTTACCCCTGATCCCAAAGGGAGTTTACCCTTGATCCCAAAGGCAACAGAGAGCTTCTGGAGTCAATGAGTAGGAGAGAGACAAGGTGACTTTTGCTGTAGGAAAATCCCTTTGGCAGCAAATGTACATTGAGCATTAATTGGAAACAGTAGAGATTGCATTCAGGAGATTAAGGCATGTTCTTAATGATCTTTATCCGCTACCTGACAGAAAAACCTGGAGTGTGAAGACTAGTGGACAGGGTGAGTGTTTCACTGGTACCTACATAATGTGAAAAGACTGAGAAGAGTTTCTAGCATAGTAAGTAGATCCTGTGGGGGTGGTCAGTTAGAGAACAGGAACATGAATTACAGAAGATGAGGAAGTATGGGCAAACTGTGATTTCTACTGATGGTTGGAGTATCTGCTACAAAAGAAGATCATAGATATAGCCACTAAAAGAGTATTGTAATAAAAATGATAGTGTTTTGTGCCCTCTGATGAGTGCCTTGCCTGGCTGACAATTTTACAAGCTCAGAAAATCGTATCCAGTGTCATTTTTTAATGAATGTAATACTCTCCTAACCAACAACACCATTAAAAAAACAACAACTCCTTTTTGATTGAACAGAAATATTCCAGAGGACTTGGGTCCTCTAGACCAAGACTAGCTATATACATCTTCCAACATTCTAGGGGTACCCCTGAAAGATTATTGGGTTTCTCTCCAAGGACAGGCAATGAGGATACCTCAAACTAGTGGTTCAATCCCTCATTCCAGTGTGTTCTACCTGGTATCAACAACCATGTATAGTTAATATAGGAGGCAGCTAAGTGGCTCAGTGGATAGAATGCTGGGCCTAGAGTCATGAAAATCCAAGTTAATACTGCGCCTCAGACATATCCTAGCTATGTGACCCTGTACAAGTCACTTAAACTCTATTTGTTGTGTTCACTATTGTTTTTGAAGAAGATCAATAACATCATGGGATGATGTTTTGACTTATTCATGAATTAGGTTTAAGTGAGTCTGTTTGCCTAATTTACTGGAGAAGGAAATGGCAGACTATTTCATAATCTTTGCCAAGAAAGTCTCATGGACACAATCTCGTGGTCCATGGGGTCATGAAGAGTCAGACACTACTGAACAACAGCAACATAATTTATAACTCTTATGTCATTGACAATCTCCAGTGCCCCAGTACATTTCACCAATAATGTTTACAAAGAGATATTTACTGAGAAAAAATGAAAAGAACAAAAACACAATGATTTTCCCCTTCCCCCTACTTCCCCAGTACCTTTCCCTTATATTACCTAGATCCCTGGAAGGGTGTGTTCACACTTAAAGCAATTACTACAAAGTATTTGCTCCAGTTTACTTCTGAATGTGGCACAGAGTAGTTATCTCTCATAGGACTTGGCATCTTGGCATCTTGTCTTTTGGGTCAATCCACTGGTAGGCTGGTTCCTAGATGCTCCACAGGGCTGTGCTAGCCACAACCGTGCCTGGTTGACCACAAACTCTAACTTGTACTCCTATACCTGGACCTCCAGTACCATCCCAAACTTTAAAAGCTTACAAGGTCCCAGAGTAGCTCATAGCACCTCTCCAACTATCCTTCACTTAAAGCAGGAAAGGACTGATACAGCAACAAAAGAAACAACAGCAAGGCCATGTGTTCATGGCTTCATGTTGGTCCAGATGAGAGAGCAGGCCTTCTGTCTTAGTTCTTTGTTTCCACCTGGAGACTTTACCTCTTCACAGCCAAACAGAAAAGAGTCTGGAGTCACCCAGTTAGTGCCTTTTATAAGCATTCTCAGTTCTGGCTCAAATGAGTTAATATTTGCAAAACACTTTGCAGACCTTTAAGTGCTGAACAATTAAATAGCTGGTTACTTAGCTATTTTCTAGTTCAGCAGCCAATAGAAAGTCTCCCTTCTTAACACGGTAAGCAAAACAGAAACAATACCTGTACGTGTTCTGAATGAGATTGTACCAGCCAAGCATGCTGGACATGCTCACAAGAGCTGGACTCAGCCAGTACCTCATTACTAAAATGAATACAATAACTTACAGTGTACAGGAACATAAGCACGTTCCTGGAGAATGGATTTCTCCATGTTTTCATCTTCCTTACAAGTTACAGGAATAACATTCTTAATTGCCATGTGTTATAGTAGCAAGAAATGGTTTCTAATAGGAATTATCTTATTTCAAATTGACCTTATAATTGAAAATGTACTATTTATTATAGCAATGTAGGAGAAAACTGCAATTAATTTTTCTCTTCTTTGTCTGTTTAGGATCAATCTACACCATCATATGGATTATTTTTACCTCTTGAATATATTTCAGGTGATCCAAACGGCAACGGAAAGATGTATGGAAGGAGTAATCAAGTTATAGCACATAACCCATGATAATATATTCTAAAACATTTGTAAAAAGCATCATTCCAGACACGTACAACTGCAAAAGGAGGCCAGACTATCATATCAAATGAGAGACACTAGATGGAAGCTCGAATGGTACTCTCAAGACATTAAAAACAAAAACAAAAAAAGCCTTCTAGCACATTAGGTGGATTCTCTATGGGGGATTTATAGAAAAATCTGCACAAGAATTTCACAAGAAGGTAAAGTGTGGAGGAGCTGTGAACTGCATTTACAAGAAGAACAGTCACACTAATTAAATTTACAGACTGTGTTTAAAACTGACAGAGAGAAAAACTGCTCCTGTGGCCTGAAGGACTCATATGTAAGGACAAATATAATGAGATCATTACTTTTGTTTTTAATACATTTTATTGTTGTGTTTTGTATTTACAATAGTCACTTCTCACTTGCCCTACCTTGTGATGAAGAAAAATTAGCAAACACATCCAGTATAGAGATTTATCACATCTTTCCTATTAGAATTTCCTCTCTCAAAGCACCTCCCTCCTTCTCCTAGCTCTGCCACAAATGAGGAGGAGGTATATTTTATTATGTCTCTCCAGGACTTTCTCTAATTTTTCTGTTGCTAAGAGTTCAACTTCCTTTCAATGATCTTTTTATTTGCACTGTTGTAGTCTGAATATACTGGTCTCTTAGTAATACTCATTTCACTCTGCATCAGTTCATACAAATTTTCCTATGTTTATCTGAATTCCTCATATCCTAATTACTGCATAATATTCCATTACAGTTACATATATTTTTCAGCCATTTCTCAACTGATATGCTTCCACTTTGATTTGAATTTTTTTTATGAGCACAAAGAGTGTTGTTTTGAATATTTTGGTATATATTCAACCTTTGTTTCTCTCTTTGACTTTTTTGAGGCTGAATGTCCAGTAGTAGAATTCCTAAGTCAATGGGTATGGATGTTAGTCACTTTTCTTTTGGAATTCCAAATTCAGATTCAAAATGATCACATCACTTCATAGTTACACAAAAATAAATACATCAATGAGATTGTCTTCCCATAGCTCCTCCAACATGGTCCCTCTTATTGCCTCTTGCCAAGATTTGTAACTGCTACTTGATTGGTCTTCCTCCCTCAAGTCTCTTTCCATTCCATCCTATCCTCCTGACAATTACCAAACAATTTTTCTATCTTATCTTTTCAGTCTTATGCTTTACCACTACTCCTTCCATGTACTCTATACAGGAGTAACATTGACCTACTTGCTCTTCCTCACCCATCACATTTATCTCCTGTTTCCATGCCTCTGAATTTGATGACCCTTACGCCTACAATGTTCTTCCTTCTCACCTTCATTTCTTAGACTCTCTGGCTTTCTTCAAGAGTCAGTTCAAATGCTACCTTCTGTAGGAGGCCTTTTTCTTATCCCCTCAGCTGTTAGTACCCTCCCTTCTAAGATGATTATCCATTTACTCTATAGGTATCTTGAATATGCCTATTTAAGTGAACATTAAGCTACTTCATTAAATGTAAGAACCTTGAAAGTAAAGACTAAAGCTTTTGTTTTGGTTTGGTTTGGTTTTTTGTCTCTCTGATGCCTAGCAGAGCTGTGGAACATTGCAAGTACTTAATAAATAAATGCTTGTTGACTGAAAGAGTAGCTTTTAAAAAGAATCATTGCCAATTTGCAAAGAGAGATGAATCCTCATTTATTTTAATTTGCATTTCTCATACTATAGATAATCGCTTTTAAGGGTTAAAAGATTTATCAAATGGAAGGCAGTATTAAAATTCAGACTGCTGGCACTTTTAAAAAATTTCACCTTGCTTTTTGAAAAGGCTAATATGCAGAAGAAATTTTATGAGTATAAATCAGTATCTTTGTGTAAAAATAATTTAATGGTATTTATGTGTATATTGACATTTAGAGATTTTAAAAATCTCACAAAATCTTGTTTATTTGTTTTTAGGTAGTTAGAGTCCCTGCTTTTCACTGCTTAGCATTTTACTGTTCTCACTTACTCATTCATCCCTGTCCAATGTACCTGTCTGCTTCACTACTTATAGCCTTTACCTGCTCATTTGATGATTTCCTCTGATGTCTGTGTACAAAAGAAGTCTACAGAATGTGGGAAGCCAGAATGCAGCATCTGAGCCATTGGGATTTTGCCTTGCACTAATCAGCTTTAATACTTAGTCAACTGGAGTTCATTGTGGTCCTAAGTGGGAACTGCCTGTAATCTGTTACTTATACTGTGGAACCCAATAAACATTGTACTTTCTCTAAAATGGAAAGTACAATTTGATTTTAAAAGAATCAGCAGCTCGTTCATGCATCCCAGTTGGCAGTTTTTCATAATTTTAAAATGGAGATGTGTCTGCTGCAGATGCTACCGAGATTTTTTTTTTTAATTGCCCTTGAGTGGACTATGTACAATCATGCTTTCTAAGTGCAACACTGAGATCAGCTACCCAGTGGGAGGTTAGATCTTTATTCTCCTGGTGTATGAGCCTGGTGATGTTCTTGGCTTCCTTGAATGCGAGTTTTGTTATGCAAAATGGGAACAGTAATAATATGAACTATTTGAAAGGTGCTTTGTGGTCCTTAAACGGATAGCAAAATACAGGAGTGTCCCAGTGTGTCATGATATAGCTTTGTTTCAACAAAGAGAGTATATTTCAATGGAAAGATTTGGATGGAAAGTGCCTGGAGTCAGAAGACGTGGGTTTTGCCATTTATGACATGTATAAGTGAATAAATTACTTTGGTGATAATAATTATAATTGTATTATTATATATAATATAATACAACATTATAATATAATAATTTATAACAATAATGATGGCTACTTTGCATGACATTTTAAGGTTTGCATAGTTCCTTACAGATATTTTCTCATTTTTATCCTTAAAGCAACCATGGGTTATAGGTGCTCTTTTTATGCCCATTATACAAATGAGAAAAGTGAGGCAGACTGAGGTCAAGTGACTTGCCCAGAATCACACAGCTAGTTTCTGAAGCTAGATTGGAATTTAGATCTTCCTGGCTCCCTGTTCATTGTGCCACCCACTTGCCATATTTACTTCTTTGGGCCTCAGTTTCCAGATAAGTGGTTTGGTTGAAATAGTCTATAAGAGCACTTCTAGCACTGTTACCCCAAGGAGATGCGACATGTCAAATCATGGCTCTCAAATCAAACCACTACAATAAACAAAAACCTAAGGAGATACTTTCAAGCCTCCATCCTTTCTCCTGACCCCAGACTATGCAGGTTCCTCTGTGCATCAAATATATCTGTTATTCTATTGTAAACTGTGAAGGGGTTGCCATTAGAATATTCTTGAAAGAACCCTTTCTACTACCACTGAGTTCAGATTAGCAACAATCCTAGGAAAAAAAAAAAGATGGTATCACCAGGCCTCAGATTGACCTCTTGCAAGGTCTGAGGCTGGGTATTTAATTTCATCTGTCTTTCATTGTGAAAGCTGGCAAAGCACATCACACTGTAAAACATGTCATGGCGTTACATGCCGGCTAGTATTCATTGTTCCAATATTCTAATCTTTATGAGCGAAGACTGAAATTGAAAAAATAAAGAAAACAATTTTAAAATTCAAGTACAATTTTTAAAAAAAGAGTAAATGCTTTAAAGTGCTGGTTTCTACCATACTTGCAAAATTTCCACAACCACATACCAGTTGATTATTAGGGTAAAGTCAGTATTTATCTGATTAAAATTTATTCATCTTAATTTTCTTGTTGCTAGTGGCAACCACCAAAGAAATTAATCTAAAATGATAGACAATAACCACAGGGATAGCAGTCCTTGTTTTTATTTTTCCCCAGCTGTATTTTTTAAAGCAAGCTGCCTAAAGCCTTTAGCTTATTAAAAAACAAAACAAAACAACACTTTCATATTGGCACCTTAGAAATATAGATGATCTGTCAAAGCAAAATTATCCCATAATAAATCTTGTTTACAGGCCTGGTCCTGCAGTCTTAGCATGGTATGGTCCTGTTGCTGGAATGATTATAAAGAAAAGGATACTGTCTTGTATCATCTGAGCTATTTTCCAAAATGAATTTTCCATTTTGCTGCATGGACTGGGGAGTCTCAATATTAGATATAACACCATTTGGATAGTGCTTCAACGGGTGTATACTTTTTGAAAACAGTCTCATTTCTGGAAAATATTACAATCTTTTTCTAGCTCTTGGTGACTCTGGGGTAGAGATATAGTAAAGTCCCAGAGGGAAAATAAAATACATATTTTTTTCCCTTGGCAGAATTGTACATAACATAGTGAAACTCTATTGGCCAGTTTTTCAAGGGCATCAGAAGAACATCTCTGTAAGCAAGAAAGCATGCATTTCATAAAAGCACATGGCTTACCTTTGGGACCTGTGTGGAGACTTTCAAAATTGAACCTGATAAGAAGGAAAACATTAAGCTAGCATGTAGCATAATGAAGGTTCAGGATTCCTCTATTACCTTGTCAATTTGCAAATCAAAAGAGGAAAATTCTTGCTGCAATGTTTGATCTCAGCAGGACTCTCTAGGGGCTCCTGCTGTAATACATGGACACCTGGAGGATTTCTATGTGGGCTGTCCTTTACCAGAGATGGAATCTTGCTGTTGTAGAAGAGTCTCTCAGTGAGAGCAATCCAGAAGTTAGGGCCTGCAGCTTGTCACATTTCCACTGCTTGTGAAGCATTGTCCCCAGGAACCCCTTGTAAAAATGCAAATATCCCTTGAGGAGCAACTTTCTAAACTACGATGAGGACCTTAGGGAGCATTTGTTTATCAGATTGTCTTCCAGTTAGCTGAGAGGGAATGAGAAGTAAGGTTGATAAGTGGAAAGAGAAGGCTGGCAGCTATAACAGCTGCCAGGGGAAAGATGCTGGACTGGAAAGCACTATGTGTTTGTAAGAGGCCCATCTGGGGGAGGGAAAACTGAAGAGATGGAGATGAAAGGAAGCAAAAGACAAATTTTATTTACTTCATAATTCTCCCTGTTGGCACTAATAAAAATAACTTACACTAATAAAATGCTATATGGGTTCATTTTCACATTTTTTTCTCACAAAAATTCTGAGTACAATAATTATAATTATAATTCCTATTATCATTACTTCACTCTTTTCATCTTTTCCTAATATTATTATTATTCCTAATTTAGAAACAATGTGGTATAGTAGAGAAAAAACTAACCTTGGAGCCAAGAAGGCCTGAGTTCAAGACCTACATCTGACACATACTGGTTATGCACATGGCAAGTCACTTAACCATTTAATACTCTGGGTAGCTATCTAAGACAATACATTCCACAGAAGGAAAGGATATTTCTTCATTCTGGAGTACTCTACATTAATGAAATCGCAAGCAGAATCCCTATTGCCATTTTAGAAATGAAAAAAAACTATGACTTAGGGAGCTCAAGTGACTTCATTTGATTTCAAAGGACATTTAAAAAGTTTACTATATATAAGGCACTGTGCTAGGAAGGATATACAGAAGAGTACAGAGATAAATAGGATCCAGTTCCTGTCCTCATGAAGCATATACTTTAGTAGAGTGGTTATATAACATGTACAGAAATATACTAGGCATCAGACTAGAATATGACAAGAACATAAGAGCTGTCTCAATAAACCTGAACTGTTCCAATTACTTGTCATAGAAGGAGGAAAAGTCCAAGTTTGCCTTTCCATATGACTCTCCATGGTCATGAGGTTGTTCCCCTCTTTCTAGGAATCAATGTATGAACTCCTTCTTCTGCTAGGAAGTGTTACCCAGGAACTCTTTCTTCTCTCTAGAAGACTAGGTCCAAGAACTCTCACCACTTTTCTTGAAAGATGGGTTTAGGAATGCTTGCCACTGCCCTGTTGTTTCCCAGTTTCTGCTACTTCCTAGGCCACATAATTCCTGGGAGTTTCTGCCACTTTTGCTCCATGGCTTCCATATTGAGGGCTGAGTGTATTTCCTGTAAAGGTCTGCATGGATAAACAGACTTTCTATCCCCAGGCACCTAAGTCTATTCTCTGGTATTTGTCCAAATCCAAATTTGTCCAAACTCTGGTGTTTGTCTGAATCTCCTCCACTGGTTCTCAACCTGTAGGTCATGACTCCCTTGGGGGTCGAAAGGGGTTGCCTAAGACCATCGGAAAACACATATTTCCGATGGTCTTAGGAACCGAGACACTTCTCTATCTTTCTCCAGGTGGGTCCGCCCACATGCAGATACACCCAGATACACCCACATATGAGTATTAAAGGGTCACGGCATTAGGAAGGTTGAGAACCACCTGCTGCCTTTTATGATCCAGAATCCCAGGGTGTGGCTCAGATTTACAAACGGAAGTATGAGTGGATCAACAAGAGTATCCAGTGTGATCAAAGTTCCAAATGAGGTGTCGTTTGGGGTGTTTTGGCTTTGCATAATCCACAATTAATCAAGCTACATTTATTAAGCGCAGCAGTATGCTGTGGGTAGGGCTACAAAGACAGAAATGAAAGTTACCTCCATCCAAATTCTAATGGGCTCAGGGATACTCAGATATCTTTAAGACAGAATGGGTGTTTGTTGATTCATCCCTTTAGCCTAACCATTTTGACTTGGCTCCTCCGAGCAACATTTTCTACACCCAAGACAAGGGAATATAATAATGACCTGAAAAGAATACACTATGTTTTTAATGCTAAGTAAAAGGCATGCTACTACAATGGAGGCTCCCTCCCTACAAAGGAAGTGCCCCTAGAAAGAATAGAGTAGATATTTGGTCTGCATGAAGACAGCACACATTCCTAGTTAGAGCTCTGGGATGGCTTCTGAGATACCTTCCAACTTTGAAATTCTGGGATTCTAAGTCAAAGAGAAAATGTGATATATGGCTGGAATTGGACAATAAAGATACGACTTATTTAAAAGGAAGAAGTAGATAAAAGGAATGGCAAGGTAACATGCTTCATGTGAGGAAAAGAACTCACTGGTGGAGGAAAGCACGGTGAAGAGCTTTAGGATGGCGATCAATGTGCTAAGAAACTAAAGTGATGCTGTATTTAATGGTAGTTGCCACACTTTATTTTATTTTATTTTTTTGGCTTTTTGGAAGGGGGAAGGCAGGGCAACTGGGGTTAAGTGACTTGCCCAATGTCACATGGTTAGTAAATGTTAAGTGTCTGAGGCCAAATTGGAACTCAGGTTCTCTTGACTCTAAGGCCGGTGCTCTATTCACTGTGCCACCCAGCTGCCCCTAGTTGCCACACTTTAGGAAGGACACTGGCAAAATGTAGTACATCTGGAGGACAGTGACAGAGAGCACTAGAGAAAATAAAACAACAGTGAGGTTGATGAGGGCAATGATGATGATGGCAAAGCACTTTACATATATTCTCTCATTTGATGCCCACAACAACCCTGTGAGGTAGGTGCTATTAAACCACACAAGGATTCATTGAAAGCAATAAGGATGTTCCTAGAAAAGGGGAGGCTTACATAGCACTTAAAAGCTATCTAATGGTCTATTGGAAGGGCTGTCATGTATAAGAGGGATTACGTTTTTTGTTCCTGCTTGTCTCCAGAAAGGAAAACTAATGGAAATAGAGGGGCTTCTATTGCAGCTAAAATTTCAGTTTTATGTTTAAAAAAAAATTGTCAAACAAATGAGAGGTTTCCTAAAATGCAGTGGGCAGAGAATTCTGTTGGCCCATTTCAGCTTGGTGTTAAAAAAAAATTGACAAAGAAATGAGAAGTTTTCTAAAATGTGGAAGGCTAGCTCTAAAAGTAGTGAGTTCCCCATTACCACAGAAGGCTGGATGACTACTTGGGTTATCATATTTTAGAAGGGATTCTTATTCAGGTTTAGGATGGAATTAAGTGAATTTTTTATCCATCCTGAGGTTTTTGCTCCTCTTTTTAAAATTGCTGTTGTTATTGTTCTCTTATTCTTCCTGTCTTATTTTTATGAGAGTAAAGTAGGAATAGTTTGAGGATAAGTTACTACTTTGCTATTATTCTTCTCCTTTGTATCAAATGTTCTACAAGTTATTGGAGAATTCCCCACCTCACCTCACCCTCCTTTTCCCCATTGTGTCACAGAGCAACCTTTCATGGAAAGGATTGGGAAAAGTGTCCTCTACATACAAATGGAGCTTTTCATTCATCTGCCTTTCTCTCCAACTAGTGCCCCATTTAAAAAGATAGGATCATAGATTTGGAACAGAAAAAGACTTTGGACACCACTGAGTTGAACTTCATTTTACAGATGCGAAAACTGATATGGAGAGAGCTTAAATGTCTTGAGTAGCATCACTTGGATTTTAAGTATTTCAGGTAGGCAAGATCTGAGCCCAGGTACTCCTTCCTCTGAGTTCAATACTCTATCTACTGGGGACCATCTCCAGTCATCCTTATCTACATCTTGCCACTGGACCTCGATGGCTCTGGAGGAGAAAGTGAGGGTGGTGACTTTGCACAGCCCTCTCTCACTTAAATCCAATTTACTTGCAAGTCACCTTCCTGATGTCATGGTGCTCTTTGAAAAAAGACAAACAACAACAACAAATACTCTATCTACTATGCTATACTGCCATTCACATTGAATCATTAGTTGCCTCAGCTGTTAATGAGATTGATGAAGGAGTATCTCTGTAAGTATAACCCTTCAAATAACTTACCAACTCATGTGGCTCTATTAATTGATAAAGGAGAATAGAAATCCTTTGTCTGTAGTAAGTTATTCTCATATGGCTCTTCTTTCACTAAAACTAAACCTCTTACCAATTTTATTGGCTTTTGTTTTCCATCAGCCCATTAAAGAGGAAGGCAATTTCATTTCTCATCAAGTAAATGGATAGCAGTGAGTATATAGCTCCACCCAGTCTGGAAGAGCATGTCTGAATAGTTGATCAAAACCTGATGTAACTGACAGGCTAGATTCACCAATCTTTCATCCAGAACTGTACCCAGTGCTTTGCATGCAGTGAATAATTTTTATGTAATGCTGCCTTTGAATACATAAGAATTGCAAAATACATAAGAATACAAAAGAATTACAAATATCTCTTATATTGTATGTCAAAAGTCATTGCTCATTAGTCTATAAAGTGTATTTGACTGATGTGGCTTTAGTACATTCTTCTAGTAGAAAATGACAGGTTTCAAAGCAAGGGTCTGCCGTCATGATCAGTCTTTTCCCTTTCATAAATCCCAAGCTAAGATAAGTTTTGTCATAGTTTGAGGGAAGAACTAAATATCTAAATAGGCCAAACAAAAGAGAGATGCTACTATTTCTTCCTGATTCTTGATAGTCTGGGTATAGAGCTCTATGTGTGTGTGTACTTAGTATGACACGAGGTTATGGAGACCAAGAAGAAACACTGAGGAAGAGGAAGAAAGACTGCAGTTGGTTGTTCAGAACCTTGGGTGGATTTGAGATGGGGACATTTGAGAGTTACCCTCTGAGACCATGAGATCTAATCTGCTTATGACGCTCTCCTTCCAAACTGGACCACTCATCACCCCTTGAAAATGTGAAGAATTTTCTCACTTCTGTGCTTCTGGCTATATCATTCCTCAGACTTTAAATCTCCTACTCCCATTTCCCTCTCTTGAATTCCTACCCCTGCTTCAAGGCCTATTTTAAATGTCATCTCCTCCACGAAGCCTTCTCTTATGTCCCAAGTCAGAATTTTTTTTCCTTTGGAATCTAAATAACATTTCGTATAAATTTTTTTTAATCACACAGTTTACATTATAGGGATCACATTTATTACATAGTATTTAAAATATATGTATATGAATGTACATGTATGTGTTATGTGTATACATGTGTGTACACACATACATATATAAACTGTGAAAGTTCAAAAAACTTCTGGTTTTCTTATGCTAATCCATCTTGTGACATATTATCTCTGCCCAAGTTATACTCCTTTCTCCACTCTTGAATGATTACCCTCTTCTAGAATCTTCCAGAGACATAGCAGATAGAGAGGCTGGCTTAGAATCAGGAAGACCTGAGTTCAAATCCAACCTCAGACACTGACAGTGTGACCCTGGGCAAGTCACTTAACTTCTGTTTGTTTTAGAACAAATATTATTTTATTTTTATTTTTCTCAATTACATGTAAACAACAAATTTTTAATATCCATTTTTAAATTTTTTTAGTTTGAAATTCTTTTCCTCCCTCTTTGCCATCCCTCCTCCTTGAGAAGGAAAGGAATTTGACATAGATTATAAACGTATAGTCATTCAAAACATTTCCACGTTAGTCACATTGAAAAAGAAAATGCAGACAAAAATCTATCAGTTTGTTCTCTGGAGGTGGATAGCATTTTTCATCACAAGCCCTCTGGATAATTTTCTTGCTGAGAATAGCAAAGTCATTCACACTATGGGTTAGCATAAGAAAATTCACATTGCTACAATATTGCTGTTACTGTATACAATGTTCTTCTGGTTTTGCTCATTTTACTTTGCCTCAGTTCATTTAAGTTCTCCTAGGTTTTCCTGAAAGCATATTGCTCACCATTTCTTATAGCACAATAGTATTCCATCAAAATCACATGACACAACTTGTTCAGTCATTTGCCAATTGATGGGCATTCCCTCAATTTCCAATTCTTTATCACCACAATAAGGGCTACAATAAACATTTTTGTACACATAGGTCATTTTCCTTTTTCTTTGATCTCTTTGGGGTATAGACCTAGTATTGGTATTGCTGGGTGAAAGGACAGTTTTATAGCCCTTTGGGCATAGTTACAAATTGTTCTCTAGATTATTTAACCTCTGTTTGTCTCAGTTTTCTCATCAACAAAATGGGGATAATAATAACACTTACCTCCCAAAATAGTTGTGAGGATAAAATGAGATAACAATTGTAAAGGGCTTATAATGGTTTCTGGTATGTAATAAGTGCTATATAAATGTTAGCTATGATTTTCCACCTTTTAAAAAAATAATACATTTTATTGTCATGTTTTGTTTTTCTATCTCTTTCTCCTTGTTCCCATTCCTTACAAAAACAAATTAAAAAAAGAAAAAATGCTTCAATAAAAACTAATCAACATATCAAAGAAATATGGTATTACATGTTTATACCATGTTTGAAACTCATTTTTCCCATGCTATCTTGTTGACTGGTGTCCCCTGGTCTATGACATCAGAGGTGGGAAAATGGGACAGCTAGGTGGCTTGATAAATATATCAGTAGGCACGGAGTCAGAAAAACCTGAGTGCAAATCTGTTCCCAGACTCCTTCTAGCTTTGTATCTCTGCACAAGTAACTTAACCTCTGTTTGTCTCAATTTCCTCATTTGTAAACTGCTTCTTTGAATCCTTAGTTTCCTTTAAGATTCTGCTCAGGTGTTACCCCAAATGAAATCTTTCATGATCTCCCAGTTGTTACTACAATCTCCTTCTAACTACTTTGCATTTATTTATTTTTGTTTGTGTGATACTCTAACCCCTCCTCCAATGTAGGCTCAAGAGCAAAAACAAAGCAAAACAAAAAGCCTATTTCATTTTTACCTTTAATCAATATATGGGCACTTGTTATTCTTCCAAGCACTTTCCTGATAAGGTAGAGAGATAAGGCAGCTCAGAGCCATCCTCTCAGAAAAAAACAGTTAAGTCTGCTTTGTTTTGTTTTTCTTTTCTTTCATTTTTTAAATCAGTGGTACTTCCCTTGTTAACTTAATTGTCTCAGTCTTGTTTTCCAGCTCTTTCATTTTACAGTCCAACAGAATCTTGACTCAAGATCTTGGCAAATGCTGCTGCTCAGATCTGAAGGTGTTTCATGGGACCAGTGTTGACTCACACGAATAGACAGGAAGTAAAGCATTCCCAATATTCTGGCCACAGAAGACAGCATGTTACCATTAAGACTCCACCATGTTTTTGGATAATAATTTGCCCTGTCGAAGTAGGTATAAGTGGCTAAGTCATGTTACCATCTAATAACCTTAGCCAAGATTAAGTCTTATGGGGTTCTTTAGGAGTGAGGGAGGAATCACTGCATTATTCATACTCATTTCAGCTTTGCACCTGTCCCTGGTTCTTGTTCCCTTGACCATCTCTCCCTCATGACTCTCATCCTTTCATTTTGGCTCAGTTTTTGACAGTAATCTATGTTGTGCATTATTGTCTGAGAGGCGTGGTCCATCTCAAGGAACTGTAACCCTATTTGCGCTCCCTGACAACAATTCCTCCATATGCACAAAGTATGGCATTGGGGAACATGGCAGCTGTGAGATACGTCTTATGGAATATTAGACCTGCAAAGATGATTTTAGAGAACATTTAGTTCAGCCTCTCCCTTTTATAGTTGAAGAATTCAGTAACAAAACTATTATGATATAGAATACTCTGTCTCGTCACCTGAGTTCTGCTAAAATCTGTGAGTGAAATGTTGAAGTCCTCAGAGTGACAGATGGGAATGAATTCTTCCTTTGATTTATTTTGGGCCTGAACTTTTGAATGACAGGAACACAATAAAATCTAATGCCTTTTACTTGGGAGAGAGTTGTGAGAGATCCTTTGAACTATTAAGTAATACAATCTCACTTGCACAAGCTTTAATGTCAAAGTACAGAAATTTCCCAACCACAGTTTGTTTTTCATCATTGTGATTCTTTTAAAGACAAATATATTTGCATGAGAATTATGTTAGCATCTTTTTTTCAAAATACTGTAGAACTGTTTTCTCATCAAAAAGAGAAAAATAACTCATGCTATCTTAGAGTTATATTAATAAGTATTACCAGGAAATCATCATAAGAGTCCTATGGAAATGTAATGGTATTTGTTTTCTTGTAAATTCTATAATAATTCACATTTGCTGCAGTCATTCATAATTATGGCCACCCTCTACACCCAATACTGATCACTGCTTTGCTCTCTATCCTTCAAACTCTATGTCAATTTCCCATTCATTATTTTGTCAGGATTTCCAAATAATTTACTGTTTTTTTCTGCCTTCTTAACTGGATAGTATAAGGAAAGTATGTTTTCCTTTGTTTCCCCATGAATAGCTGTGTAGCTTAGTGCTTTGTATAAATAGGAACTTGGTCAAAATTGTGGGATTGAATTCAGATATGGAGTGGGTTTAGGAGCTATGGTATAGAATCTAGGATTGCTGAGACCCTGCACTAACTTAAATCAGTAAAGTTGGATGGGTTTAGGGGAGAGCTCCCTAATTTCTAATTCAGTGCTTCTCAAATATTTTGCTCTCAAAACCCCTTTGCACTCTTAAAGATTTTTGAGGATCCCTCAAACAACTGTTGTTTATGAGGGTTATGCTTACTGATATAAATATATTAGAAATTAAAATATCTTACTAATATTATGAAAATAGTTTTGATATCACAGACCCCGTGAAAGGGTTGTGAAGACTCTCAGAGGTCTCTGGATCACTCACTCTTTGAGATCTGCTGCACTAATTAATTTTTTTAAAAAACATCTGACCCTGTGATTTGTAGTGCCAATGAGATACTTACAATGCCTACAATCATGATAAAGACCATGACTATAAATATCGCATGGTGTTTAATCACAAAATATACCAAACTCTCCATATAGAGGACATAACTGAAACATTTATTTAGACACCAAAAAACTAAATCCCAAAACCAGTAAGCTGATTCCATCATAGTACCAAAGATATTAAGAAGCCATAGTAACACTGAGAGTCACAGCATTCTTTAGCCTTCCCACAAACCCATATGAGATCATATTTACTTACAAACCTCTGTATCTCCTTGCCTCAACCTCCTCTCTCTCCCACTATCTCTCTGGTTCTAGCTACCAACTTCCTGTGGGCTCTGCTTCCCTTCAGCCCTCCCACCCCAGGCTCCATGTGTCTACATTCAGACTATTAGGGGGCAGAGTTTATCTTCACAGCAGGGAAGCTTCCTGTGGGCTCTGCTCCTCCCCTTAGCAAATTCCCTCCATCACAGGCTCCATGTGATTACATTCAGCCTATTAGGGGGCAGAGTTTACTTTCAAAGCAGAGGAGGTCTTCAAATCCCATCTCCCTCCCCCCCCCCCCCAACTATTAAGAGGCAGGGAAGATTTTCAAATTCCCATTTCCATCACATGATTTCACTGGTATAGAGAGCTATTGGGGAGGAAAGGGCCCTCTACCAATGAAGATAAGCAACTATACTGCAATATATAGTCTTAGAGAGTTTGTTGGGACACTAATAGGTCAAGTAATTTGCTCAAAGTTGCCTATACAGTTTCTCAGAGATGGTACTTAGACCCATGTCCTTCTGACACCAAGACCAGCTCCCTAGCCACTATTCTAACCAACTGATTCAGGCATAAAAAGCCATTTGCCTTAATTCTTAAGACTGGTTTCTTTAAATCATGGAATTGCTATGCTTTACTAAGTCATTGGTTGTTGTGGGGGCTCCCTACCCCACCTCGTGCAAGATCACCTCTACCTTTTTAGGTTTGTCTGCATTTGCCTACAGGAAGAGTTCTTAACCTTTTTTGGTGCCATGATGAATATAGTGTTTTATAATAAAAGCTAAGTGTAGAAAAGCTCATTGGAAGCTTGACCTGGTGGGTTTCTGCCATTCAAAGACCAGCCAAGGTAAGAATGTAGAGGCTTATCACCAGAGGCCACAGCAACTCATGAAGACCATGAGAGAGAGGCTGCAGTCTGCATTGATGGAAGGAGCAACCACATGCATGAAACTGGATCCTTGATCTTTTGAAGCAAATATAATTCTTTTCCTCAACTTCCAGCTGCTAGTGCCTTCCCCTAAAAGATTATCTTTCATTTACTCTGTATATATCTTGCATGTACCTATCTATGCACATATCATCTTTCTTGTTAAAACTTAAGTTCTCCTAAAGGATAAGGGTATTTAAACCTTTATGTCAGAGCCCTCCTTTGGTAGTCTGATGGACCCTTTATCACGGTAATAAAATTGCATAAAATAAAACGTGCAGGATTATGAAACTAATTATATTGAAGTAGAATTATCAAAACTTTTTAAGTATAATTTCTTGGACCTCAGGCTAAGGACCTTTAAAAGGTCTTCTTTAAATAGGACTTTGTATGCTTCTTTTAAACTTTCTTTCTTTCTCTGTTTCTTTCTTTTTTGACCTGCTTTTCTTTCACAAGATGACTAACGTGGAAATGTGTTTTTCATGACTGCTCATTTATAATCACAACATGACTAACATGGAAATGTGTTTTTCATGACTGCTCATGTATAATCTATATCAAAATGCTTGCCATCTCAATGGCGGAAGGGAAAGGAGGGAGGGAGAGAGAATTCAGAATTCAAAATTTTTAAAAATGAATGTTAAAAATTGTTTTTATATATAATTAGGAAAAAATAAATATTAAATAAATAATTTTAAACAGAACTTTGGCACTTAATTTTTAACAGTGGCCTCTACAAAGAAGAAAAGCAAATGAATTTCAGCTCCTTAAATGATGTCATCGCTGACGATGTATTTTCCTAAGATTTCTCTTGAGATGTATATGCCTTGAAAGAGACCTATATATGTCTCTTTCAAATCTTGTATCACACCTCTGGCAAGTGGTATTAATAATAAGTGGTATTAATGCACTTTTGTTGGGCTGGGATGTGAAGAAGAGACTCCTTAGCCACAAAGGTCTGGTAAACTATGAATTCCATTAGCTGTCACTAAGCCAAATGAGAAATAATTTTGTTTCCTAGATGGCTGAGGATGTTAGATTACAAACGTTGTAGCTTCACTGTCATTGGTGAAAAAAAAGTTAGCTATAGGAATCTTTCTAGAGAGACTTCCTAATCTATTCTGTCATTGGTCTCAGGGATCCAAGACAGAGCGGACTCTTGTCTTTCAGTTAGCCTTGTCCAAGATAGAAAGGAAACAATAATTAATATTAATTAATTGGTTAATTAATATTAAGCACCTACTTTACAAATGCTATCTTATTTGATCCTCATGACAACCCTGGGAGATAGTGCCATCATTATCCATATTTTACAATTGGGGAAACAGAGGCAAATAGAGTTTAGATGATTTGTCCAGGATCACACATCTAATAAGTGTCTGAGGTACATTTGAACTCAGGTCTTTTAGACTCCAAGCCAAGCATTCTGTCCACTGTCCACTGTATCTAGTTTCCTCAAGCCATCCAGCTATCAAGAGCTCTCCTTTCTGCTATCACAATACTAAACATTCTCATTTCCTGAAAGTAACCTTGGCATGTTCTCCAGTCTGTTCACCATTCTGGTTACTCTTCTGTGAATAGACTCCAATTTTTCAATGTCCATCCTAAAATCTGGTACCCAGAGATGACTGCAGTATGACTGATGTGGTCTGACTAGAGAATTATCAATTATTTCACATTATGTGACACTTTGTCACAAACTAGTCTGCTAGCTCTTATTTTTTCATGAAATTCTATCTCCTACCTTTGTGCTTTTGCATAGAGGGTCCCTTGTATCTGGAATTCACTTCCTTCACCCCTTCCTAAACTTGACCCCTAAAAACACCTTACAAAATCCCTAGCTTTTTTCAAGACCTAGCTTGAGTGCCACCTCCTTACACGAGCTTTTCCCTGATTTTCCCAAGTGTTAATACTCCCCTCCCTTAGAAATTATATTTAATTATTTTTTAACCTTTTTGAAAGGTCCTTGAGGGTAGTACTTTGAACATAATAAATGCTTAGTAAATGGAAGTGAATTCAGTTTCCAGCCTTCCCTCCCTACTGGAACTAGCTCATATATAAGTTAACAGATTACGCAAGGAGTGAGACATTTAAAAATCTCATAGTAGGTTAAGAAACTTGCAGTCATTTAGAAGGGAGTAAATACCAGTCAGTGTAAGGTGTGTCCTAGCAGGTGGCCTTGCCCTGTCAGTCAGGATACCAGAAAAGCTAGTTTGGCCTGCTCATAATGAAACTCTTGATGATGGTAGTCTGGCAATGAACCTTGGGTAGCCACCCTACCGTAAAGATTCACATCCCTAGCATTGCTTGAATCAGGTTTTGCTGAAATGTGTTATTCTGGGCCTGTGGTTTTGACAACACTGTTGTCTGCAAGTTTCAGTAGCTGGGATGGGGTACTTGTGGTGTATCATACTTATGCTCCCGGTCCCACTCATGGATCCCACCATAAGCACTTTCCATGGTACAGGTTGAAATCTTCCTGACTTTGGAATGAAGTAAAGCCATGACTGGTTAATTCTTACATATTTAGGAGTCAGAAGCATTGTTCTTTAAGGGGGAGTTGGTAACTGGGATTCAGGTCAAAGATACTGATGGCTAGAAGGTGTCATTCATAAAGTTAGAACCATGATCAAAATTAGAGTCCAAAGGACAAGAAAATAGATTTAGTCTGGGATCAAGTTGGGTTCAGTCCCAAGATAAGTAACAGGGATATAAGTTTGCTGAATTTGCTGCTCTCACTGTTCTTATGTACAATCATGTGCAACTTGCCCCATTGTATAAGAATCATAAGATCGTAGATTTGGGGTTGGAATGGCCTCAGTAGTCATCTAGGCCTACTCTCTCATTTTACCAACAAGAAAACTGAGGCCAAAGAGGTTCAGTGATTTACTTACAATAACACAGTTATTAAATGTCTGTGGCAAGATCTGAATTCAAGTCTTCCTGACTCCAAGTTTAGCACTTTATTCACTATCCCAGGCTGTCTCTCACTTTCTTCAATCTTTGCCACCCTTGGACATTTCTTGCTAGCTGTGCCTTGTTCTACATGGGGATGTTCATTTCTAAGTAGTACTGAACAATTGATTTTACAGTGTTTGAATCTTTATTTTCATATCTGTCAATCAGCTCTTCTTGGGAGAAAGTCAGATACTATAAAAGGGGATGGAGGAGGGAAATGTTAAAAAAAAACCAGACATCCATCATTTGTCTGATGCAAGTGTTCTGTTACAATCTTTTTATAGAACTGAGACTTAAAAAAAAGCATCATTGGGTATTCATTATGGAATCGCTTTCATGCCAATAATTCAATATTTTAATGGATATGTGTTGGATCCTTCTGGAAGTATAGATGGTAACCCTTTCCCAACTTATCCTCTGCTATTCTTGTGTATTTTTCTGTATATTCTCTCTGGAAGACCCATAAATTCTCACAGGGCAATAACCCACATATAGCACCTTGAAGTTTTCAAATCGCTTTCCCTACAATGACCTTTTGAAGTAAACAGTGCAAGTTGTATGATCCTCATTTTTAAAATTAGGTGATTGATGCTTGTGGATGAGAAATAATTTGTCAGAGTCCACATAATTGAATGACCACAATAAAGATTCTTTATCCTAGAAGATCGCTTCAGTCCTCAAATTCATACCTTCCCTCAGCCCCTGTGTCTTCTCCCTCTGATTGGATGGCTCCTCCCAGAACTTTTAGTTAAGGAAGGGACCCAGATCAATTATATCTTCATTTCTCAATGAAGCTGCACTCCTCTGGACATTTCCATTGTACCCTTATAGTAAGGTTACCTTCTCCCAAATCTTCAGTTTTCTTTTATATGTTATCTTCCCATTAGAACAGAAGCCCTTCGAGGATAGATGCTGTCTTTCGTTTCCCTTGTGTATGTATTCCTAGCATTTAGCACATTGTCTGCCACATGTTCATGTTAAGTCTTTAATAAATGCTTGTAGACTGATGGAGCTAGGATTCAAACCCAAGTCTCCTGACTCCAGGTCCATGATTCTTTCCACTATTGGTATGGGGTGAAAGGAGTACAGGAGAAGGAGCACTAAATTACTTGTATCATATGAAGGAAGTTCATTTTATTTATTTACTTATTTGCTTTTTGGAGGGAGGAAGGCAGGGCAATTGGGGTTAAGTTACTTGCCCAAGGTCACCCAGCTAATAAATGTTAAGTGTCTGATGCCAGATTTGAACTGAGGCCCTCTTGACTCCAGGGCTGGTGCTCTATTCACTGTGCCACCTAGCTACCTTGAGGAAGTTCATTTTATTAATCTTCTATGGAATAGGACTGAAGAATGTGGAAAAATTTACCTAGGCTAACAGGTTACTCCTCAGAAGACTTCAGAAATGTAGGCATTAGAATAAGCCCTTCATAAAAATATTCACTTTGTTGTCTATTTCCTGAGATCAAGGACTTGGTCTTCTCATGAAAAGAAATATTGATTAAGTGTTTTAGATTATGTAAGCCGATAATACTAAGGTCTTTGCCGTTATAAAATTTAAGAATTAATATTAGGGCACTGCCATTCTTATATTCTTTGCCTTCCACTGAATAGAAGACAATCAATTTAGAGATTGATTTTAATTCTTGTAATCTAGATCAAGAGAGTTTGTCAGTGATTAAATCAAGGACAAGAAATGTCCTTTTGATAACCAAGATTAAGAAGCCCAATGTTCCTTTATCTTCTACCATTTTTCCAGTCTTTTACATTCATAAGCTTCACTTTCCTCTCCACCCCTCACTCTCACTCTAAATATTTAATCAGCTGCCAAAACTTGCAGTTTCTACCTTAATAGCATCTCTCTCATTGATCTCTTCTCTCTTTTCTCACAGTTACCACCTTGGTTGAGACTCTTATCACCCCTTGCAATAGTTATTTTGCAATTACCTCTTAGTTAGTCTCTCTATCAAAACTCTCTCAACTCCAATCTATCCTCCACACTGCTACCAAAGTTATTTTCCTCAAGCACAAATCTATGTATTTATATCACTCTCTCATTCAATAAAGTACAGTGACTCCCTGTAGCTTCTAGGATGAAATACAAATACCTCTGTTTGGCATTTAAAGCCCCTGAAAATGTCGTCCCAGACTATCTTCATTTAAAAAAAAAAAAATATATATATATATATATATATATATATATGTACGTACATATATTTATATATATACATATTTAATTTTTTCCTAATTACACGTAAAAACAATTTTAACATTAAAAAAATTTTTTTTGAGTTCCAAAATATCTCTCTTTCTTTTCACCCTGCTCCTTGAGAAAGCAAGCAATTTGATATAGATTATACATGTGCAGCTATACAAAACATGTTTCCATATCAGCCATGTTGTGAAAGAAAACAGAAAAAAAAAAACCCCAAGGAAAATAAAATTTAAAAAATTATGTTTTGATCGGCATTCAGACTCCATCAGTTCTTTCTCTGGACCAACCTGTCTTTCTAGGCTCATTATATACTACTCATCTTCCTCAACTCTTCAGTTCAGCCAAATAGGCTTCTTTATGTTCCTCATACACAACACTCCATCTCCTTTCTCTATGTCTTTGTCCTGGCAGTCTCCCATGACTGAAATGGACTCCCTCTTCATGTCTGCTTCACAGAATGTCTTTCTTCCTTTGTGACGTAGCTCATGTACCACCTACATGAAGTCTTTCCTGTTCCAACTTGTTGCTAGCACCCTTCCCCACCTTGTTTTTTAATTAATTATTGCACTTACTCAGTATATATTTGTTTCTTCTATATTTAGACAGGGTGTCCCAAAAGTCATAGTGAAGTTTGAAGCTTACATAGCTTGAGGTCCATCATCATTTCCACTATTGATGTGGGGGAAAAGAGGGCAAGAGGAGGAAGAGCTGTGTGGAGAGTATTAAATAACATGAATCATATGAAGGAAGCTCATTTAATTTAAGCTTCAATAGCTTAAAATTACATTAATACTTTTGGGACATCCTGGACATGTTGCCTCTCCCAAAAGAATGAAAGGTGCTTGTTTGTGGTGTGTTTGCTATCTCTGGGATATAATAGTCATTTAATAAACAATTGTTGATTGATCACTTGACCAAATCAAGAGAGGTGACCCCTTTGGTTACTACTAGAAACAGGGAACATCTTAGTTTTCTAGGTAGATCAATATTCCTCCAGAGGTGTGCCAAGATTAACATGGTGATTGTGCTATTTGGTAAAAAAAAAAAAAAAAAAAAAAAATTAAACAGACTAAGGACTTCAATTTCACATTGCTGTGGGAATTTCATCTTTTGTTTTATAATTACTACAAAATGTGCATCAGAAATTACTTAGGCACCACGTTGCCTATTGGTAAGAAGAAACTCCATCAGAATCCCTCTTTTAGAAGGAAAACTTATAGATTAGTAAATTGTATCTCTTATGTAAAATGCAGAATATAGATCAATTTTCTTCTGCAGATAATGAACAACTATTTTCTATAGAGCCATTTTGAAACTAGTCATCCAAGTTTACCAAAGCTTGTCTGTAATAATGGAATCTATACTACGGGACTCTTATAAGTGTTGTATAATTTTCAGTCATGTCTGACTCTCCATGACCCCATGTGGGGTTTTCTTGGCAAAGATACTGCAGTGGTTTGCTGTTTCCTTCTCCAGCTCATTTTACAGATGAGGAAACTGAGGTAAACAGCATTAAGTGACTTGCCCAGGGTCACACAGGTAGTAAATGTCTGAGGCCAGATTTGAGCCCAGGTCTTCCTAACTGCAGGCTGACACTCTATCCACTTTACTATCTAGCCTGTTATAGCTTACAGTAATATAATTAAGCCCTCCTAATGCTTACAGGAAGATTAACTTATAGTAAAGTTATGGCATAATAGTGTTCCAGATGTTTTAGAATCAACCAATCAATAAGGAACCAATCAAGCAAATGCCCACTGTGTGCCAGGCAGCCTGGAGGCTCTAGAGAAAGGCAAAGCTGAAATCATCCCTGCTCTCAGGGTGCTTCTATTCCATCTATGACAGCATAACCCTTAATCACAGATGATAACAATAGCAACAACTTGCTTTTAATTTCTTTAACCACAAAGCACTCTACTTACGTCAGTTATTCCTCACAACAAACCTGTAAGGTGGTAGTGAAGGTATGATCATCATTTGAAAGATGAGAAATTGATGCCCAGCAAGATCAATTGACTTTCCTCAAATCACACTAAGTGGCAAAGCCAGTATTCAATCTTAGGCCATCGGCTCATAAGACTTATGAGTTAGAAGGGACATTAAAGATCATCATCTGACTCCAAATCAAGGCTCTTTTCATTACTGGGAAGGACACATTGGGGAACTGAGAATTTTTTTGATGGTCCTGCTCTGACTTGGTGACTTTATCAAGGAGCTCACACCTTTTATATATTCCTGCAAAGGTGAAGAGTATCATGCCAGGTAAATGTATTTTGGCAACATTATGCCAAGAATTAGGAGGAGTTTGGTGTCCCTTGTGAGATTTTGATTTTCTACTTTTACTTTTTCCCAGAAGGAAACAATTAGAGCATTTCTGAAATCCTATATCAAGGCCGCAGTGTACTATATTTTGGCTGAAAAAAATCTACACAGACACTTCAGTGGCACCTTACCTCCATGCTAGGATAATCTAGCAAGTAGGACATTCAGAATGACTCATTATGGGCTTCAAAAGTGATGAAGCACCATCTAACTAACTAAATTCTGACCCCTGTTGAACAACTGTGATAATAAAAGTTCACCTTCTTCACCCTTGTCTCACGTGATGAGGTGGCCCCTTTCCTTGGCAAGAAAAACTACTCTACAAATGATCCTATTCCATTCCTTCTTCTTCAGCAAGTTGATCCCTCTATCATCTCCACATTCTTATTTATCTTCAGTCTCTCTGTCTACTATCTGCTTCCCTACTGCCTACAAACAAGACATTGTTTCTCTACTTGCTCAAAAAATCCTCACTTGATCCTTTCATCCCCAGCAACTATTATTCCATATCTCTCCTCCTTTTTGTGGCTAACCTCCTTGAGAAGGCCAACTACAATAGGTGCCTCTACTTCCTTTTCTCTCACTCTTTTCCTAACTCTTTACAATTTAGTTTTCCATGTCATCATCCTACTTAAACTGCTTTCTCCAAAGTTACCCACAATCTCTTAATTGCCAAAGCCTTATCCTTTCTCAGTCCTCATCCTTCTTGAAAACCTAGCAGGCTTTGACACTTTTTATTATCCTCTTTTCCTTGATACTCCTTTCTCTCTGGATTTTTGTGACACTACTTTCTCTTGTTTCTTTTCCTACTTACCTGAGTGCTCCCTCTTAGTCTCTGTTGCTAGATCATCATCTATGTCATGTATATTTACTATGAGTCTCCCACAGGGTTCTGTCCTGGATCCTCTTCTCTTCTCCCTCTATACTCTTTCACTTGATGATCTCATCAGCTCCCACAGAATCAATTATCTTCTCTGTGTTGATGATTCACAGATCCTCTTCATCTTTCTGTCTTGCCTCACAACTCCAACAGTCTATTGAATATCTCAAACTGGATGTCCGGTAGACATCTTCAATTCAACATGTCCAAAATTGAACTATTTTCCCCCCAAATCCTCCCCTCTTTCTAACTTCCTATTCCTGTGGAAGACACCACCGCACCCCCATAAGTAGCAGTTGCCCTCTGGAGACCCAGTCAATTACTGCAAGCCAGGGGTAAGGAAAATGGTTCCAAAGCCTGTGCTACATATGGGTACCACTTGGATGCACCATCTATGATCCTTTGCTTTCATCGCATAACTGACTTCCTTGTGTCCCCGATCATAAATTTCCTTGACATGTCAAACTGAAGTTCTAGGAAACATCTCAAATTCAACATGCTCAAAACAGAATTCATTATCTTCTTTCCCTAAATCTATCCAGCTCCCAAACTTACTTTTTAAAATTGAACACACTACCATTCTTCTAGTCTCCCAGATTCACAATGTTGGCATTATTCTCAATTCCTTATTTTTCATCATTTCCCACATATCCTGCTTCTGACTCCTCTCAACTCACATAGCCACCATCTTAGATCAGGCCCTCATTACCAGTTACTGAAATAATTTCAATAACCTTCTCATCAGTTTCCCTGATTTAAGTTTATCCCTAGCCCAGTCAAGCCCCCACAATACTGGATAAGTGATTTTCCTTAGTCATGTAACTCTTCTATTCAATAAACTCCAATGGCTCCCTTACTGCCTTTGGGATCAAATATATAGACTCCTACGTTTAGATTTCAAAGTCCTTCATATACTTGCTCCAGCTTACTTTTCCAGACTCACTGTACATTTTTCTCTTTCTTTCTCTCCCTTTCCCCCATGATTTTGTGATCCATCCAAACTGAAATTATCTCTGTTCCTCATATAAGATACTCCATTTTCTGTCTCTAAACCTTTGTACTGGATATCCCCAGTGCCCAGAATACAGTCTCTCCTCACCTCTGCCTCATAGAATCCCTTTCATTATTCAAGGCACAGTTCAAGAACTACCTTCTATATGAAGCCTTTCTTGATTCCCCAAATTCTAGAATATTTGTAAAATTACTTTATATTTTACTATTTTTCTGTTTATTTTAATTATATTTAGCCTGAAGACCAGTGTACGGGTCTTCCCCCATTAGCAAGCAATGTCTCTCTGAGTAGGTATTTTTCCATTCACCATATTTTCATATCCCTGACACATAGAAGGCAGTTAATAAATGCTGATCGACTGATAACTGGGTGATCTCTTTTATACCACTTCTTGCATACTAGTCATTGTTAGTAACATGCTGAAGCCCTTTGCACCAATTGCAATTTTTATTTTTTCAGAGCTTAAATTGTTTCATGTAGAGCCATGAAGCATTGCTGGTTGAGTAATAGGAGTAAAAAAGTGAGCTTTTAACTGAAAGAGAGAAAATTAGACTTTACAATTTCCCATATGCAAGAATTCTATCCAGCCTATTTTTTTTTAAAATTTATTTCTGAGCCCAGATGATTTCCCACCTGTAGCAGCCAGCTAAGACGTATTTGTTGATGGACACTCTCAATGGATGGTCCATCTAAATACATGCCATAAATTGTGAATGCAGTTCTTCTGTTCCCCTGTTTGGTAGGGAATGTGGCAACATCCTAAGCATTGATGAGGTTATTTAGGGAGTGGGAGGACTGGGACTTGGGAGAGAAAAAGGAAAAAAATGAATAAACAATGAGGAAGAGTTACAGCTACTATTTAGAGATGAAAGGAGCAAAAATCTGGAGAATGAGGGGGTTCACTTCAAAATGTATTACAGTAACTTTAAGGTTTGATGTGCATGTGGGCTGGGAATATGTCCCTGCATTGTGGGAGAGTTCAGGGTAAAAACAGAGAAATAACAATAAAATTAGCTAGCTAGCATGTAACTAGTGCTTTAAGATTTACAAAGTACTTTATACTTGTGCTATTATTTCCATTTTGCAGATGAGAGAATTGAGGTTGACAGATGTTAAGTTACTTGCTCAGGTCAAACTGCTAGTAAATGTTTGAGGCAAGGTATGAACTCAAGTCTTCAGGGCTCCACCTCTAATACTTTAGCTCCTGCTCTATCCAGCTACCTCTGCAAGAGGCATGATGGCTAGTGCATCACAGAGCAGAAAGATAAATGAGGTTTAATGTGGATTCTCCTGGATTCTGAGCATATGAAATGCCCTCCTTTCGTGAGTGAGTCAAAATAAAATTTCCTATATTTATCTTTGAAAGTCTAATTCTAGTTTATTTTACACATAATACCTCACACTCCTGTTCTAGAGATCAAGAAAATTTTTTTTTAAACTTGGTACCTATTGAGCTTGCATCCCTGACCCTGTAGAGAAAATAGAAAAGACATAACTAGAGCACAGTATTGAGAACTATCCAAAGATGTCACCTCAACAGGGAATCTTTCTTTCATTTGAACTGAGCACAAACATCCTCCATAACAGTGGCCTACATCTTTGGTTAGTCCATATCTCCCTGATTAATGTATTATTTAACTTTGATTACAAAGAGTATCACTGATACACAATTATTTCTTACAAAGAACTTTACAAGATCTTAAAACATATATATGGATGACAAATTATTGGAGGAGAGTCTTTAAGGCTGTTTTAGTTCTATGAGTCAAATGTATTTCTGTAATCAAAAGTCAAGAAACACAGCAGGATCTTATATTTTCTATACTTTTCATCCAATTATATTACTATGAAGATGTCTGCTATAGAAAATTATCTCTAAAAGACTTGCCTGCTCCTTTATTATGTTTTCATCAAGGATACCACTGAAACATGCATAGACCATTTTCATAAAGATGAAAAAGTAGGTATATTGATATTTTTGTAAAAAAATTTTTTTGTTAATTTCTTTTTTTCTTTTGGTACCTTTCCCTCTTTTAGATAAATCAAAAATCAGTCTCTTGGAGCATTGATTACTTTTATGTGTACTTGGTAAGTATAGTCACTCTTTGCAACAGCATGGTACAGGAATTAGAGCCCTGGGCTTGAAGTGAGGGGGGTACGTATTCATTTGAATCCCATATCAGACACTCACTGATTGTGTGACTTAGGGCAAGTCATTTTACCTTCATGTCCCTCAGTTTCCTTATTATCATTGCTATCATCTTCACAGCAACAGCATCTCTTACAGGGTGTTATGAGGATCAAGTATGATTATGTATGTAAAGCACTTTGCAAACTTGAAAGTGTCATACACTTGTGAGTGGTTTGTTATTCTCTTTTTTAGTGCCATTTCTAATGACTTGGATAGAATATCAGGTACTATGATGTTAAAAGTCAAGATGTGGTGTTGCCACTGTCATTGATCATAATTATAGATCATTCTAGAGCAGAAATGCTGCTGCATATGTTCTATTTTTGCTTGTATTATTCGACATTTTGCTTCTATAAATATCCCTGGGATGATACGAATTGGCACAATTCTCATGCCAATCTTTCTACAGACTCATTTTCCTTTCCATTCTTTTTTTGTTTTGTGAATTAATATTATTTGTAACCTTCTATATGCCCTTCCGTAAAGTTTTGGAAATGAATGTATATTCTAATACCCTAAGATTATACCTTGAATGAAATGATTTCCCCCCATGTCTAGCATAATGCTCTTTGCACAGTAGGTATTCAATATATTTTTGCTGAATAAAAGACATGATTCCTTCAGCAGCATATCCATCTTAAGGTGTGTTAGGTGTATCAGGCATGCAACTTTAGTGACAAATTCCTCTGAAGTAAAGGAGAAAGAGAAAGGGAATGGGAAAACCTTTTTTGAAAAAACTAAATTCTAATAAATTTTGTTTCACTTTTTACCTTTTCTCTAATGATAAGTATGTTGAGAACCAAAGTTTTGTTCTGCCTCCTCATCAAGGTATGAAGGTTCCCAAAGTCTATGTTGGCCCCATCACAAGCTCTGGCAGGTGTTGCCAAGGTAGAAGCCTTCAATATGGATGCTACAATGATGTGTGTATCTGCTATCCCAGAAAAGTTTGGAGAGGTTCATCTATCAAATGTTTCCTATGAAAGAAGTTATTACTTTTCTGCTATACTGAGAACCAATTATTACATTCGGATTAAAGTTTTTCAATCTTTACTTCTTCATTCAGGGACTAGCCCCTGTAGGTCATTCAGCCAGTCTCTGAAGGAAAAGGTTGATAGATGAGATTGCCCCAGATGCTCTGGGAACACTTTCCACAATCAGGGATGGGGTCCCACCCCACCAGGAGACCTCATTTCTGTTTACAACGTAAACACAATCTAATCTAGGTAAATTCCAGCCCTAAAGCATGAAGTCTCTTCCTTTGTATCTTTCCTCCTCCCCCATTAAAATTTAAGGCAACCTAGCTCAGGAAGGAAGAGTGGTCTGGATAGAGAAAGATTCCTTTGTTCAAATTTCGGGAGGCAGCTAAGTCACATGATCAAGTCAAGTTCTCAGCTGGAGGACCTGAAGGCTTACAGCCAGCCTCCTCATTTGAAAGTCTATTCCCTCATTAATTGTCTACCAATCAGGGCTGATTTTGACCTGCCAGGAACACTCCCCTTTCTAAAGTTATTTAAACATTCGGGGATCTCCATGGTTTCTTCTTTGGTTAACTAAAGAAACCACTGACCATTAATTTATTGATTATCAGCTCACCTAATTAATAAATTGATTATTAATGACCCAGAAACTGTCTCTTGGGCTTTTTATTTGTCTCACCTAGCAGGAGGAGATGAAATGCTTTGGCTGAAGCAACTCATGACACCATCTTCTGAGGCAGGAAGAGGGTATAATTTGTATCAGTGGAGGGAGTACCATTATGTATGAAATAATTGATTCTTTCTGTATTGAAATATAATGAAGGTAGGCTGATATCTTAATGAGCAATGTATTTCTATATTAATTTAGAAATGTTTACCGTTATCTCATAGTCTTATACTGACATTAACAAAGCGAGAGGGTTTTCCATTCCATCAAGGAAAAACGCAGTGGATAGAGTACTGACCTGTGCTTCAAGAAAACCTAAATTAAAGTCTTGTTTCTGACACATACTGATCACAGCCTCTTAGTACTCCAGGTAACTCTTCTGGACTATAAATTACAAAGCAAGTCTAGTCTATTTGGTAGAAGGAGTTTCCTCATGTAAAAATCTTTATTGCAGTAAATTCACAAGTCCAATTCCTTGGCTCTTTCATCTATGAAGTAGCAATAATTTATCAGACTGCTTAAGATTCAGCTTTCTCAAATCAGAATTTCATTACACACACACACACACACGTATACATGACTAGAGATAGCCCTATCTCCACACATACATGTGCATGTATATGTAAAAATATGCATATACATACATGTAATTTATATGCACATGTAGGTATGAGTTCTTTGCATAATTTATATACACATGAAATCCGTATGTGTATGTGTGTTTTAGAAGTGGGAAAAGTTCCAAGAAAGAGCTACACAATCATAGCAGGTAAATAAGGTTCTTCAATTATTTCTTCATCAGTCTTTTACTTACTTCTTTTGTTTCTCAGACAATCTGAATTTTTAAAAAATGCTTTATTCTTTCTATTGTTAAGGTGATTTGAAAGAAAAGAAATAAGCAACATGAAGACTAATTAACTAAGTTTAGCAATGAGCTCCAGTTGCAATTTCAGGGCAAACATGCTATTGTTTTGGGTCCAGAAGGCCCTCATAAGCTCAAGGCAGGTAGTAATCTATTACGACTTTGTAAGAAATTGATTGCTTATTCAATTTGCTTAACTGTTTGTTTTTGTTTCCTTTGTTCTTGAATAGGACCAATGACATCACCAGGGTGATGTCTTGACTTGCGCATGAATTGGATTTGAGTGAAGCAGAGCTGCAGAAAGTTGTCAGCCTAGTCATCAGAGTTCAGTAGCAAGACAAAGGTCTTGACTTGCAAGTGGCAATGGCCCAGGATGCAGTGGGTGACCTTGGTCTTTCTTAGGAATGCTTTTAAGGTGGAAAGAAAAAGAGGAGAAATGATGCATTTGAAGGACAGTATAATCTCCAGGTCTATCAGTTATGGGATGACTGAAATGCTACCAAATATTGTTAATTTGGAGAATGTCTAAGAATTGTATGCTTACGTGTTGCTGAGACTCAGTGCAAGGCACTTGGGGAGGCAATCAAAAAGAAGAGAAAACCTGACCCTTCCAAAGTCACTGGAGAGCCAGCATCAATAAATATTCCAATTGAATTTGCAGAGACAGCAAATATTTAAGTAGGAGAAGAGTATAAGAGTTTTGATAAGTAGAGCCTCCATTTAATCTCATGAATTCCCCAGTGAGATTATAGTGTATGGGCCTCTGTTCAGAGGCAGCTGAAGGACACTTCCTGCAGAGGAAGGAATGCATAAGGGGCACCTTGCAGAGAGGACACAGAAAACTCTTCTGTTTTGTTCACAGTGACCAGGGCTACTGTGATGATTGTCAACTGAAAATACTGGGGGTATAACACTAGTCAGAAGAGCCACCCCTTCTATATAGCCTATAAAAGCAAGTTGATCTTACTTCTTGCTTTTACTCTCTTTACACTAGACTCCACATCAGAATGAAAACCTTTATTCTCTGGAAAAGGGAAGGGAATTTCTGCTTTTCTACCCCTAGAAATACCATATTTAACCACATAATTGTCCTTACTCCATAATTATCACACCCTGTTTTTTCCAGTCCAAAAATGGGTTTAAACCTTTCATCGTGTAATGTCATATAGTATAATTCTTTTCATCATATCGCTTAAAAAGTAAACTGAGCAGCAATGTATTCACTAGTGGCATATGGATACACATTTATCTCTTGCACATTGTGAGCTGTGAGCCTAGAATTCTCAGCGCATTGTCAGTATATTTCCAAAAGCCGACTTGTACAGCTTGTTTAGTGCAGCAATACTAAAGGTATTGTCACTCAACCCAATGAAGAGCCATAGGTGAAGGGGGTGGGGGTGGGTGGGCATGTGAAACTGCCATGAGTAAGTCACTATGATATGGTAAGTCCTGCATCTTCCTGCTCTAGTTAAACATTACAGTTTGTTTGCCAGTCTAGTAATATACAAGGCACAGTTTTTTTTTTTAAGCTTCACATAATGGTCATACTCCCACTTTTTTGCAAAAAAAACCAAAACCAAACCATCTGCATAAAATCTGTGACAATTATGTTGTGAAATATGGTAACTAATGATAACTTGTACTTTAAGCACTGGTGCTTGCCCAAGTGCTCTGAGGTTTCTTGACCTCAAGCTCCTGGCCCATTTTCCCTTTCAGTTTCCTTTTCTAAGCACAAGTCAGAGAGCACAGTTTTTGAGGATGAGCTTTCCTTACCTAAACTCTGAGACAGTTCTTGGAGAAGCTCTTGGCAGAGGAAGACATATGTTTACATACAACTTGAAAGTAGATTTTCCCAGCTTTGGTGATTGGGTTATCTCAAATGTGAGAGTATGGGCAACTGGCCTGCTAGAATGGAAGATTTTCTCAATAGGGTGCTTCTTAAGGAGAAAGGACTGCCAGTGTGCAAAGTGGCCCCTGTAGCTATAAGACTGAATACATATCATGGGAATGGGAGTCAGAGCAGAACATTTGGATCTCTCCTATTTGTTCTTTGCTACTACTCTTAGTTGCCCAGAAGGTGTGAAGAAGGATCAGTTCAGTAGCCCACAAAGGGATTTAACTTACTAAAGGAAGCTAATGAAAGAAGGAAGGAAAGAGTGGAGTGAGGAAGGAAATGGGTATTTATTAAATGCCTTTTCTGTCATTTTTCAGTCATGTCTGATTCTTTTGTGATCCCATTGGCATTTTCTTGGCAAAAAATACTGGACTGGTTTGCCATATCGTTCGTTAGCTCATTTTACAAATGAAGAAACTGAGGCAAAGAGAGTTAGATGATTGCCCAGGGTCACAGGGTAAGTATCTGAAGCCAGATTTGCTAAGTGTTTCATGTGTTCATGGGTCCCTGTGATTCCTTTGTATCTTATGTGTTTTCTCAGGAATAAATATGAGTTATTCCATGTCTAAAATGCATGTAGTGCTGGCATGAAGGTTGGGGACCCTTTTGCTTACATTTCCAGAAACCTATGCATGAGCTATACCATGAGTATATTTAGTTATTTTCCTGGAGAACTCCAGGTTGAAGCATTAGTCAAAGAAAGAACCTAGATCTCTTAGGGTATGGACTTGGGACATGAGAATCCAAACTTCTTGGTGGGGATTGAAAGATATGGCTGGGCCACAGGTTATATGTGTACCTACAATTGGGTAACCTATTATTAGCCACAAAATGATTGTCTCTCACATCACCTTTATAAAGGACTGAATCATAATAGCTTCTCTAGTTATTTAGTTCCAGGTTACAATATTTCTGCCATCACAAGACTTCACAGTGAAAATTGTATATTCCAAATAGAGCCACATTCCCTATCCTGAAGCTTCAGGCTAGGGGGGAAAGGGTCTCTGGAGTTCTGGGTCTAAAAAGCTGATATTTCTGGCAAGAAAAGGTGCATGAAAGAGAACAATGTAAAAATAAGACATAAAAGGTAGAATGGAACCAGATTGAGAAAGACGTTAAATGTCAAGCTGAGATATGTCACTAGGGAGGTAGTGAAAGTTCTTAAGCAGGGAAGTGACATGGTCAGATTTGAGCATCTAGAAGAAAGTGAAGAAGTTAGATTGGCAAGTTTCCAAGGGCCCTTCTAGGACTTATCTGGGCCATCGCCAGTCATCTTGACTTTTGTCTTGCCACTGGACTCCAATGACTTTGAGGGAGAAATTAAGGCTTTGTGCAGCTCCGCCTCACTTAAATCCAATTCATGAGCAAGTCAAGACATCAGTCTCGTGATGTCATTTGTTCTCTTCAAGAACAAAGGATGAACAACAATCTAGCACTTATGCTTTATGCCATGTAGCCATCCACCCAAGCACCAGCACCTAATCAGAATCTTGACTGCTGTCAGATATTCATAGTCTCTTCTCCTTTCAATCTCCATCAGTTTTCACCTCTTGCTTAGTAAATAATAATCAAAATAAACTACAGACACCTTGATTTGAAATTTTAAGTAAATGTAACATGCCGGTGGAAGAGGTGGGACAATCTATTGCCCTATAGTCTAAGCAATTATTATGGTTGCTTAGGGCTATGATTGCTTTCCTGGCTATCATTCTCAGATACATGGTGTATCCTAAACTAGAATATATTTAAGAACAGGAACTGTATCACTTTTATTTTTGTGTCCCCAGAACCTAGCACAGTGCCTGGCACTTAGAGCACACTTAATAAATGCTCATTAGATTGAAAAAGCCCCAACGGGAGATAACTAATGTCCAGGGTGGGAAAGTAAACACTCAAGATTTAAGTAGAGCTCAAATACCAAGCACCATAATCTTGGACAAGATTCTCTTGTTCTAACTTTCCTAAGAATCTCTTGCAAAACAAAGAGAACAAAAAGACAGAAAGAAGGAAGCAAGCATTTATTAAGCACCTATTTTGTGCCAGGAATTAGGCTAAGTGATTTAGAAATGGTATTTATAAAATATTTACCAACATTATCTCATTCGGCCCTCACAACAAGCCTGGGAGACAGATAAGTGCTATTATTACTCCCATTCTACAGATGAGGAAACTGTAAGCTAACAATTTTCACTGGGATTGTGTCGTGATATCAGAAATGTGGTAACTTAGTAGCAAATGCCTAGAGAGGCCACTATGATGGAGTCTTTTATACAGCTGATGTGGGACACAACCATTTTGTGGCTATGTGTAGCCTATCTCATTGTAATTTTAAGTATTTATATAAATCTGTGGCCTAGTTATGTGACCATAACCCCCACAAAGGACTCTGGGTTTTCATGGACCAGATCCAAAACCCCAGGAGGGTCAGGTTCTTTCTTTGGCTCATGCTCTCATCTGGAGATCTCCAGGAAAATATGTAAGTAAATAGATATTAAATTACTTGGTTGACAGAGCCAATAAGTGTCTGAGGCTGGATTTGAATTTACATCTGCCTGATTTCAGACCCAGCATGCTATCTACTGTATCGCTTGCCTAGCTCTAAAAAGTGTCCTTACAGGGGAGTGCCTTTGGAAATGATTTATGGAACGCTAATGTGACTGAATGCTCCCTAAGAGTAAACTGTTTATTTATAGGAGTTGTGCAAAAAATATTTATGATTATTTAAAATCAGCTTGAGTAATATAACAGTAAGTGCTCTTTCTCTCTCTGTTCAGTGGTTTTCAGTTATGTCTGACTCTTCATGACCCCATTTGGAGTTTTCTTGGAAAAGATACTGTAGTGATTTGCCATTACCTCCTCCAAATCATTTTACATATGTGGAAACTGAGGCAAACAAGGTCAAGTGACTTGCCTAGAGTCATATAGCTAATAAGTGTCTAAGGCTGGATTTGAACTTATGAAGATGAACCTTCCTGATTCTCAGCCTGGCACTCCATCCACTGCACCACCTAGGTGCCCCGAAATGGAAGAAAGCAAGAATTGCCCCCAAATGCTCTTCCATATGATGCCAATTACCTCTTCTTAAAATAGAGACAGAGAGAGAAAAAGAGGCAGAGAGAGAGAAAGAGAAGAAGGACAGGGGAAAGGAGAGGGAGAAGAAGGAAGAAAGGGAAGGGAAATGGAGAAGAGAGGAAGATGAAGAGGAGAAAGGGGAAGAGAGAATGAGGAAAAAAGAGAAGAAACACAGTTTCAGGAGTCAAAAGACCTATTTCTAGAACTTCCACTGATTTAACATGATTTTGGAGAAAATAATTTTATCTTTGCTTCAGTTTCTCATCTATAAAATGAGAACAATATTTGGCTCAGAAAAAAAGATATTTGTTAAAGTTCTTCTAACTTCTTAGGAGAAAGGTATTTTGGAGACTTAATAGGATATTATCATAATTACTGAGATTTTAGCTCACTACTATGAAATCCTTATTAAAAATAAAAATAAAAGATTTAAAATTTGTCCCTTACCTCAAGGAGGTAACTAGGTGACTCAATGGACAGAGCATTGGCCCTGAAGTCAAGAAGACCTGAGTTCAAACCCAGCCTCACACAGTTAATAGTTGCATGATCCTGGGCAAGTCATTAACTCTGTTTGCCTCAGTTTTGTCATCTATAAAATGATCTGGAGAAAAAAATGGCAAACCACTACAATATCTTTGCAAAGAAAACCCAAAATAGGGTCACAGAAAATTGTACACAACTTAAAATGATTAAACAACAATAATACTTCTAGGAAGAAATGTGGCCAAACCTTCCCAGAAAGATGGGTGTTTCTTTCATAAAGCCAGATTGCTCAATCTCTCTGTGTGCCAGCCAGCCCCAGAGCATTACAAAAATCACAGACAAAATATAATCTTTAGAACACAGATCTGGAGTTGAAAAAATGCCTTAGTCATCAGCTGGTCCAGCATCTCATTTTTGCAGCTAAGGAAATTGAGACCCAGGAAAATAAGTAACTTGCCCAAGGTCCTACTCATAAGATATTTTCTTGTGTATTTCTAGTAAAAGGTAAACTATTAAAAAAAAAAGAACAAGATAGGGAATGATTGGCAATATTATTATTGTTTGGTTTTGCTTAAATATTTTTCTACTACCTGGAAGAGAACCATGGAATGTGATGGAATATTACTGGGCTATGAGAAATGATGAGCTCAATGATCTTAGAAAGGCACAGAAAGACTTGCACAAAATGGTGGAGTGAAGTAAGCAGAACCAAGAAAACACTGTATGCAGTAACAGCAATATTGTTTTAAAAATGACTTTGAGCAACTAAGTCATTTTGACTATTATAAAGACACAACTTAAAAATGAAGGACATATGAAGAAAGATGTTATCTGCATCCAAAGAAAGAACTGATAAGTAGGAGTATGTATAGAATAATTTTATATACATATACATATATACATGTGTGCACACACATACATACATACCTATTTTCGTTTAATGGTAGCTATGTCTAGGGCAGGGCAGGGGGAGAAAAGGAAAAAAAGGGAAAAAGACAAAAAAAGAAATTTACATAACTTTATTATATATTTAAAAGGAATAGCAAGTTGTACATAATAGATTTTCAGTTTCATGTACAATGATCTTTTTATTATGTATGCTATGTTATGAAAATGCTTGTATTCCATAAATTAAAAAGGAAATAAAATTTTTTAAAAGAGAGGTCAATGGATTGGGTGAGGTCTGATCAAGAGGAAATGAACACAATGTTAAACAAAAAGACAGCAATAAAATTTTAAAATGTATACATATGGAGATACATATATGTGTGTGTATGTATATATTGTTGTTTATCTTTCATTTCCAAAGAGAACCAAAAAAAACCACGATGGGTGATGCCTTGACTACTGGTTTCCATCGAGGCAGAGTTGTACAAAGTTGTCAGCCTCACTCTGTCTTCCTGAGCCATCAAAGTCCAGTGGCAAGACAAAAATCAACATAACTGGTGATGGCCCAGAGATGGAGTGGATGACCTTGAAGTCTTTGAGGTCTGACTGAGCCCTAAGCACTCCACAGAGCCTACTTCCACTGCCTTCATGGCTGTTGGAACAAACTGTTCTCATCTACCCATTCTGTTGGGGGAAAGTCTTCATGTTGGTTGGGGTAGACATCTACCCTCATTCACCAATGGATTTGAGGTAGGTTACCCTCAATCTGGTTTAACTCATCTGCCAAGATAGTTAACTTTCGGATAGTCACTACATATACTACACCTATAAAGTGGTCAATCACTTCATTCCTCAGTCATTCTGAAGTCCCTCTACAAGAGACAGTATAGTAGTAACTGTATCTAGACTTGGCATTAGGACAAGCTGAATTAAAATCCTGCCTCTGACACTCTGCTACCTCAGGCAAGGCATCTAAAATTTCTTACCCTCAATTTTCTCATCGATAAAATTGGGATAATAACAGATGCCTCGTTTACCTGACAGGATTATTTGCAATGCTTTGCAAAACTAAAAGTACTACACAAATGCTGAATCCTAAACTGCCTATCTAAGAGATATAGGACTGGCCCCTGTAAGGTGTTTATATTGGCACTGTGGGCAATATACTGTTTGGCCCTAAAAAAATCATCACAAAAAGACAGTCAAGGGCTTCTGACTTGCCAGTCTAATCCTCTACTATCCCTGTGGAGATGTGGTGAACGTATCAAATGAACTAGAGGGTAGCCTCGGATAAGTGATTATGTAAGACTATTTTAGGAAGTTGCATTAAATCTCTTACGCTATTAAGGTATCTCTAAAGTTATAATTTACTATATGGCTTCCTGGGACTTGAAAGCTTATATAACTTCCCAAAGTGCCTGGGGGAAAAGCTTGCCCAACATGGAACTGTGATTCAATAGTCTTTATTATACTCAACCATGGAAAAGAAGATACTAGTAGGATTACATATATAGAATTGGATCAGATCTTATAGGTCACATCGTCTAGCTACTCCATTTCTTAGAGATGAGGAAACTGAGGCACTGGATGATTACAAGACTTGCCAAAGGTCACAGATATAATAAATATCAGAGGTGGGATGTGAACCTTGGTCTTCTGACTCCTGAGTTGGTGTCCTTTCCATTGGTGGCACAATGACTCCCATGGTAGTTTGGGTAGCTAGGTAGGGTACTGATCTAAGAATCAGGGAGACCTACATTCAAATCCTATCTCAGACTCTTAATAGCTGGGTGATCCTAGGCAAGTAATTTAATCTCTTTGGGCCTCAGTTTCTTCATCTGCAAAATGAGGAGGTTGGACTAAGGTGCCTTCTAGCTCTAAATTAATGGTGCTAGTTTTAGTGCTTCTCAAAAAACAGTCTTTTAAATGGCATAGCAATCAGTCAAGCAATGAGCATTCATTAAACACCTACTATGTTCTAGGTATTACACTGAGGTATCAGAGCTACAAAGACTACATGTTCCTTCATGTAGTTTACATTCTATTTGGGGAGACAACATATACATTTAAAAGAATATACAAAAAAAAAAAAGAAAAAAAATAAATGCAAGGTAATTTGTGGGGAGAGGCATTGGCAACTGGGGGATGTGGAAAGGCTTCATGTAGAAGGTGACGTGTAAGTCAAATGGAAGAAAACTAGGGATTCTAAGAAACACACACAAAGGAGTACAGGAAATGTAGCATACAAATAATAGTAGTAGTGGTGTCAAGAATAAATAAGCAGAATAAAAGAATAAATAAATCTATTTTCCACTCTTGTATATATTTGAAATCAGTTTGCATATGTATGAGAACATCTAGAAACAGAGTTATCCATCTTTCTTCCTAGATCTTTAGGGCTCCTTCATTTCTCCTTTCCTCACAAGTTTTATTTTTTACACTATTAATTTTTTTTAAAGAGTCCCTGATGTTTTTATATGCTCATATAACAGCCATTTAAAAAAGGAAAACTTACTTTGGGGGCATTGTTTACTTACTGTTTAGTACTTAGGCTTGACTGTGTTCAGTGTCCACTACGGAATTCTTTCAAATACAGTTTCACTCCCCTGAAGAGACTAAACAAAGAGCATACTGTAGCAATTTTGGCCTGAATACCAGGTTTATTCCTTTTTTCTTTTCCTTTGTGCTTTAGGAGCTCATCCCTCTGTTATTCTGCCAGCATCACTCATTGAAGATTGCAAGATGGCATCAGTAGCATGATTAGGCTTCTAATGTAGGGCACATTAAAAATGATCAAAGTGAATCCTTTCTAGCAATTTCTTAAAAATAGCAAGCTCAAAAAGAAAGGCAACAAATCCTTGAGGGAAAAATGGGAAACACTAGTACAGGGCATGGAAAGAGCCATGACTCTAACTTAAAATATCTATTTTTTTCATAGCCTTCCTCCTATGAGCTGGAATGGTCTATTGATAACATCATGAAGCTGGAAGCAATAAATCAAATAGATATGAACAATCTGCTTAATTTGGTCATTAATTTTTCTAATAGCTAGGGTTACTTTTTTTTTCTTCCCTTTTATTTTCTAGCTAATTATTTCAATCCTTCATTTTACTTTGCCTATAAAGGTACCACTTATAGGTGTGCTAAATACCGTTTTGGGTGGATTGGGGTGGTCTGGACCTGTGATCATCAGTGTCATCAGTGAGGGAACTCCTTATGTGGAAACTATTTCTTCCAATCCAGAAAATAGGGTATCTTCCAATAACCTCTACAATTTACAGTCTTAGAGAGTTATCTCAGGTGACTGAGCAGTTAAGGGAATTACCTGTGTTCATACATAAAATATTTTTTCAAAGATGAAACTTGAACCAAGATCTTCTAGATCTAAGGTCAGCACTCTATTCACTATGGAAGGGTGCCTCTTTAAATAGTAAATAATTGATAAATAAACTCCCCATGATGACATATTTATGAATCATATTTCATGGTAGGAAAATGCTGTGATTTTAAGGAAGAAGTATGCCCTGATTTCTCATCATCCTGGACACACAGACACCTGGTTTATGTACAAATCATGCAATCAAAAGGTCATCATTCCATCCCCCTGTTTCTTGGAGGAAGTCAGTCTGCCATACTTCAATGATGCATAATTTCACTGATATGAATACTTCCTTTACCCACACAGCCTAAAACTCTAATGCCTTAGTAGACAACTAAATCAACACATCCCATCAATTTCAATGGTATGTGGCACACAAGTAGGGAAGCCAGATGGCACAGTGGACAGAGTGCCAGGTCTGGAATCAGGAAGACATGAGTTCAAATTCTGCCTCAGATACTTACTAGCTGTATGACCTTGGGCAAAGCACTCAGCCCTGTTTGCCTCAGCTTCCTGATCTGTTAAATGAGCTGGAGAAGGAAATGGAAAACCATTCCAGTATCTTTGCCAAAAAAAATCTCAAATGGGGTCACAAAGAGTTGGACACAACTGAAATGACTGAACGACATCAACAACACAAGCACTTCTCCATTGTTAACTCTAAACACTACCATTCCTGGTAAGAACATTTGAATCAATTTCTCTCTTACTTCAGTTACCATTTTTTTGGACTGCCCTCTCCTAAAAAACTGTTCCATGGCCACCTCATCCCTTATATATATAATATAATATAATATAACATAACATAATATAATATATATGTAGTTTTATCTTACTAGATTGTAAGCTTCTTGAGGGCAGGGATTCTCTTGATTGGTTTTATTTCTCTCCCCAGAATTTAGCACAATACCTGCACACCTTAACAGCTCAGTACATTTTTTATTCATCCGTTCATCTATTCATGCATTCATTCATTTATTCATTATCTTTGTGAATTGATATGGCTGAAAAAATCCATTAGCCAGTTTCCAATAATCTTGTTAAGAGCCCTTCATGGGAGATTGAAAAACATACTAAATTCACATAGTCTTTCTGGTGCCATTATGGAGAAAAAAAAGATTATCTGATGTTAAAGTAAAGGTCTGCCTTTAAATGTGTGATAGTGATGATCATAATTTGGATCCAGCAGAGCAATACTTTCACAGAACCCCAAATTTGCATCTGGAACCTCTCCTGTACTGAAGTTGAAGGAATAAGAGAATTTCTCCTCGGTATTAGGGTAGATGCAGGCATATTTCTGTTCAGATGGGAATGGGAAGGGGGGGTAATATTCCTGGTATTCTGAGTTATATCTTAAAGTATACTTTCCATGGAAGCAATGTTTTAAATGGCAGTTAAGTTCAAAAGTACAAATAGTAAATAGTTCATCTACATTACAGATAAAAAATGTCTCTGTGGATCAGTCTGGGAACATAATCAACACTGTATAAAATGGTTTCTAAGGTAAAATGTGTTCCCAGTTTCAAACAAGTCACTTACAAATGAGCTTTGGGAACACAAACCATTTGTGAGTACACAAATATTCTTTTTTTGGATGTTGCATTATGCTAACCAAAGGAAATAGATTAAATACATAATGGACGAATTTATTGGGATGGTGAATTTTCAAGTAGGTCTGTCTTTTGTTAGAAAGTAATTCATTAGTATGTTTTATAGCTCCATTATTGTGGACCTAATTCATTAATGTCCTGGTGAAAAGTCTAAACTCTTCTGCTGGTTATTTTCTCTCTCCAGGGAAAGAAAGATCTGAAGAGTTCTTCTTGGAGTGGGTAAAGTGGTGGCTATCCTTCAATCAGTCCTAACAGCACTGTGTAAATTTATCCTGAAGGGCCAAGAGCTATGGATAGACTTCTGTGTGCTTTAGTATTTTGCTTCACTGTTCTAACTAGGTGTTACTACTAAAAAGGGTGGCTGCGTCATGTTATCTATAACACCCTCCATCCCCCCAATGTGAAAGCTTTTCACCAGAACTGAGCAACCATGCCAGCCACTGTTGGATTATATTTATACCACTAACCCCTCTCCCTCTTTCTCTCTCTCTCTCTCTCTGTCTCTGTCTCTTGTTTTGTTTGACTATGAATATTTGTTACAAGGATTTTGCTTTCCTTCTTTTTCCCATTGAGGAAGAAAAGAGGGAGAGAGATAGATTTTTGTTAATAAGAAATTAAGTACATTTACAAACAACAACAATCCTGTAGTATTATAATATTATAATAAGAGGTACTATTAGTATTCACATTTTAGAGATAAGGAAACCCAGGACAGAGAGAATATAAATGATTTGCTCAGGATCACACAGCTCATAAATGCTTGAGGCAGGATTCAAATTTAGATCTTTGTGATTCTAAATCTAGTGTATTATCCACAGTATTACCTAGTTTTTTTTTTTTAAATGACTTGTAATGATGTATGCAGAAGTCTCTGGCAAGGGATAGAATTCTAGGATAGAGGTGGAGTACCCAAGATGTTAGCTCTAGAAGTTTTATGGTTTGTCTCTATTCTAGAGGACTACAGAGATTTAGTGGTAAGGTCTGTAAAAGCAATTACATCCTCTCCATTCTGGGACTCACTATCCCGTTTTTCTCCAACTTTGCAAGTTCAAAGTGTATGCAGTGGCACAGAGGGAGATGTGAAGTCGGAATATTCACCTCTCTATCTGATAAATGTATCTTTATAATCTTTTAAAGGAATTAAGTAGTCTAGTGTGGGATCTACATCTCTACCAGAAGTAGCAGATCTCAAACACTTGGTTGTTAAGAACCAATGTGGCTGATGGGAGCTCATGGGTACTGAAGACTTGCTTGTCTTTTGTGCCACTCACAGAACCACTCAGACTAAATATTTCAAATTCATGAGATAGAATCTTTAATATTTATCTATTTCTATCTTACTAATGTGGATCCATCCACAACCATCTTTAACAGACAAGAAAATTAGAAGGTTAACTAAAGATTTAGAGATAGAGGCAGAACCAAATGTCCATTATATACCTCTTCATAACTTACATTTATAAAGCATTTTTCTAACTACAACTCTGTGAGGTAGCCAAAGAAAGTGAGATTAGCTTAATTTTCCAAAAGGAAACTGAAGGACAGAAAGTTAAAATATCACTTGCCTATAGCAAGTAATTGTGGGAAAAGGTACTGGTTTTGAAGCCAAAGTACGTGGTTTAAAGTCATGTATCTTGATACCTAGCTGACCTCAGGCAAGTCACCTAACATCGCTGACTTGTTTCCTCACCTGTAAAATAAGGGGGTTGGACAAGATGACCTTGAGGTCCCTTCTAGTTCCAAACATCTAGTTCTAAACAGAGAAACTACAGTTTGCTGCCCCTGTACCATAGCCAATGAATTAATATCAGTGCTAAACAGACTTGCATCAAATGGTATAGCATCCAAATTCTAAAAGTTAAATGAATTACGTCAAGAAACAGGGAATAAAACTATAATACTAGGGTACCTAAATTTACCTTTCTCAAATTTAGATAGCCAAAAAGCAAGCAAAAAAGAAATGAAGAACTTGAATAGAATTTTAGAAACATTAAATATGATAGATCTCTGGAGAATATTCAATGGAATGGAAAGGAATATGAATATTTTTCAGTTGTCCTAGATACCTTCAGAAAAATTAACCATGTATTAGGGCAGTGGTTCTCAATCTGTGGGTTGTGACCCCTTTGGGGGTTGAACGACCCTTTCACAGGGGTCACAGGGGTCATCTAAGACCATCAGAAAACACATATTTCCGATGGTCTCAGGAACCGAGACACCGCTCCTCTATCTGTCTCCAGGTAGGTCCGCCCATATGCAGATACGTCCACATACGAGTAAAGGGTCGTGCCATTAGGAAGGTTGAGAACCACTGTATTAGGGCATAAATACCTCACAAACAAATAAAATCTCATAGAGAGTACTGGTGATATGGCCAAAGACATAACTGAATAAACATATGTACAAATAAACACATGCATGTGCACACACACACTTTGGGGTGGGGTGGGGAGTGGGGAACATATATATCTGGATCTATGATTTCATTAGAGAAAAGAATTCCCCCTGTGGAAATTCCCCCCTCTAAATGCAGGTCAACAACTCTTGTGGTTGCCTGGGCTACTGAGAGGTTAAATGACTTGCCTGTGCTCACATAGCTAATGTGTGTCAGAGACAGACTTTTATTCCATATCTTCCTGACTCAAAGACTAGTCCTCTCTCACTGTATACCATTATCCCTCATAATATCGAGCTTTATGTGGCTAGGTTGCACAGTGGCTAGAGCCCTGGCCTGGAGTCAGGAAGACCTGAGTTCAAATGTAGTCTCAGACACTTACTAGTTGTGTGACCCTGGGTGAGTCATTTAACCTCTACTTGCCTCAGCATCCTCATCTGTAAAATGGGGATAATAATAGTACCTACCTCCCAGTGTTGTTGTGAGAATCAAATGAGATAATAATTATAAAGTGCTTAACATAGTACGTGGTACATAGTAAGTACTATATAAATGTTAGCTATTATTGTTATTGCTGTTATTGTTATATGACATAGAATATCTTTCCCTTTATAAATATATATATTTTCCTTCATATATATAGCCACTCCTCTCAATGGAAACTTACACTTGTGGGCTGAGCTCCTGACTGACTACTACTCTCATCAGGGTACTAGGGGTAATCCTGAGAAGCTGAGGTTTCTAGTGTTGGTGCTCATGAGCCCCCCATTATGTGTTCCCCATTGATAATCAGCCAGGGGATTCCACTAGCTTTTAAAAAAAGGCATTTACTGAGAAGGTATGGCAAAAATAATTGATACAAAACATCTCCCTTAAATCAGAACACACTTTCTCCCCATACATACAGGGTCCTTTGGGAGAGTGGCATCAAAATTAAAGTACAAAGGCAGTATGAGACACATGTAAAGACTTCATGTTGTTAAGGGGCACCTCACAATTCCTGGCAGTGGGAGAACTTTTCTTTATGGATTTTTCACCTAGCTCTCCTTAGATATAACTCCCTGTTAGGTAGGTAGCCCAGCTAGGTTGAAAGCTTCAACAACTTTGCTGAGTCTACAGCCTGCACTTTAGAAGGGTTCACACTCCCTAAAACTGACTATCCTTTTGTGGTTCTCATATACTCCAACACGTCTCCATTCCCACTGAAGATGCTGCCATCAGTCACTACCACTCTGGTGGGATTCTCAACTGACATTCAGCTCTGGCCTTTCATGAGATGTCTGTTCTTACTCAAACTCTTAGGCTCAACTAAGCACTCTTATCTCTAAACACTGGTTCACATAAGACCAGGAAATTAAAGAAAAAACAAAAGAGACAGAGGTGGCAACATGTTCATAGCTGTGTTGGTTAAGTGGAAGATAGGAACCATACCCCTCCCTCACCAATCTCTCAGGACCAGTTTAAAGTAGTGTTGTGTTACTCAAAGCTGAAAAGGAAGGGACAGAAAGGATGGATTGTCCTTTTTGTATACCTATTTAATCCTGGGTCAGCAGCCCTTGAGTCATTAGTCATTCCAGTTTTGAAGTCAATTAGAAGGCTACCCATCATCACACAATATCAAATCTGAGTCATCATGACTGGAAACTTTCTCTCTATGTTTCTAAATAGTCACTTGGACCCAAAACAGACTTTTAGGTCTGCTTCCAGCATTGTCCCTCATATACCAACCTACCCATGCTACCTGTAAATAAACAGATGGATGATAAATAGATGGATAGTTGTAGATATATAGACAGATAGATAGTCAATATTCTATACCTAAAGACTTCTCAGTATAGCTTAATGTAAAAGTTACTCACAATAAGAGAAAGAACATGCTGTAGTAGAATGAGCACTGAACTTAGAATTATGGTTACAAATGATGTTTCCAACATTAATCTGTTGTATTTCCTCATTTTGCAGATTTGGAGATCAATGGAATAGAAGCTTGCAAATGTGTGTGTGTGTGTGTATAAGATTGTGTGTGCATGTGTGTATAATTTTTTTGTGGATGACAAATTGATCTGGGGCATTGCTTAAGACTGATGGCAAGCTTATTTCTTCAGCCCTTATGTCTCACATTTATTGTCTTTAGCTATGAACGGGTCAGCATTTGTCAGTTTACTTCTGAGGAAGAGGGTTGTAGTTGATTTACATTGTCTGTTCAAATCTAGAATGATTTCCATGAGGTTCCAGGATTGAAATCATCATTCTGTCTGGGCTCTGCTTTAGTAAACCAAAATGCATTGGCCCCTCACTTCTCTCATTATTTATATTTATGCTCAGAAGGGTAGCTATTATTTACAAGAGTTCTTTAACATTCTTCAGTCATTCTGAACATTTTAAATAAATCTTCCTCAGAAGATGAGGCCACAAACCATTTAAAGCCACATTTTATGGCCAGGTCATCAGAAACTGTTCCTTGAAAAACAAACCTATCTTTCTAAGAGCACCATCTTCTGATATACTGTGGCAAAGAAGAAAAGTGGCAAGAGCCTTGACCCAGGAGTCAAGGGATTTTAGTTCAAATCACTCCTCTGCAGTTTACCACCTGTGTGGCCTTAGGCAAGTCCCTTAAGCTATATGAGCCTTAGTTTCCTCATTTGTAAAAGGATAGGGTTGTTTATGCCTGGCACCCTCTACCTTTTACCATTCCTAGGTACCTTCACAATCTGACTCAGGCACCACCTCCTCCTATATCGGGCTGTTTCTAATCTCTTCAGTTGACCATTCTTCCAAATTTTTCCTTTACTTTAAATTTACTCTTAGTATATATTTTGTGTTTATCTGTGTACACATTGCTTCTTCCATTAGAATAGAAAGTCCATGAAGGCAGGAACCATTTTTCATTTTGTCTTTGTATTCCTCCAAACCTAGCACAGTGTCTGGCTTTAAAAAGAAATATTAGATCATTAAGAATAAAACAAGACGAAAACAAAATAAAATGAAGGAGTTGGATTCGAGGTCTTCAGAGGTCCCTTGCAGTTTGTAGGTCTAGGGTACTGAAATAATAGACTGCCAAAGAAAGCATCAACTGAGAAGCAGATGACCTCTGAATCCCCTTTCAATCCTAGGTTTTAAAGTCCTGTAATTCTGGACATTCCCTGTTCCCTGTCCCCTCTTCAATTTGTGGAAGATTTCAACTAATAAAATCGGAGCATTTCGGAATTCTTTCCCAGATTCATCTGCATTTTCACAAGATGATTTTATCTTGGCAATCATGTGACTTGTCCCTTCCTCACCTTCTACAAATAGTGTGGGTTACATGGAGCTGCAAATTTAAAATAAAATTAAAAAATCATTCTAACCTCAGGGTCTAAAAAAGCAAGTACATCATTTTAAGGTAGAGTCAGAGAGATAGAGACTGGGGAGACATGGGGTGGGGAAGGAGAGAGACAGAGAGACAGAGAGAGAGAGAGAGAGACAGAGAGACAGAGAGACAGAGGGAGGGAGGAGAGAAACAGAGAGAGAGAGACAGAGAGACAGAGAGACAGAGAGAGAGGGAGGATGGGAGGGAGGGAGAGAGGGAGAGAGAGACAGAGAGACAGAGAGAGAGAGAGAGAGAGAGAGAGAGAGAGAGAGAGAGAGAGAGAGGCAATCCTCTTGAATGCCTGTTAAGGGGTGGCAGTGATTTGCATGCTTGAGTCTGTTTTCATCTCTTAGCTTTCTTGACCTGTTGCTGTTTTGAAGGGGGTGTTGAATCATGGAGTGTATTGGGGGACTGACATCATTACATCACAAGTGCTGAATCACTGTGCTACCAGTGCCTTCCTAAAGAGGGGCGGAAGGGACTAGGTTGTGAAGAAACCATCAGGTTCAGTGAAAATCCCTAGCAGAATCATTTTGCTGCCACCTAGCCAAGGAGCTTTAAGGGAAAAAAAAAAGACTTACATTTTTCCTCTCTTTCTTTCTTTCTTTTTTTTTTTTTTGCTGCTGGAAGCAAGGCGACGCTTTTGTAATTGCGAAATAGGAAAATGCCTTCAGAATACTGCCTCACGGTTTTCTTTTTGGGGAGGAGGAGTACTAGGCTCGCCGCATTGACTTCCAAGGTGTCCTTACTGCCCTCTAGTGGCTATGAACATAATGACTGTTGGAAAAAAGGAGGCGTCTCCTCTCTGTTTCTCATTGTGTCTGGCTTTGTAGCCAGGGAAACACTGAAGGCCTGAGATGCGTCTTTTATGAATTTATAGCTTCTGTGTTTGGAGGGACCAAATAAGGGACAGTAGCTTCCCATCTGCAGCTGTTCTTGCAAAGATTCTGTAATGCTGAATTTTGGCAAACTCAGACCTCACAAAGGATGAATTGGCTTTGCCCTCCTTTTTCCGCAGAGGGTTAGAACTGGTATTAAGTGCAAGTTACTGATAGATTTTGGCTCAATGGGAGGAAGAGATTCTTGACAATTAGAGCCCATTCCAAACTGGAACAGGCTATCTTGTGAATCCATTAGTTTGGAGCTGGAAGGAAGCTTCGAGGCCATTTAATGCACTAAATCCCCTCGTAGGACAGAGTAGGAAATATTTCAAACAACTTGTTCCATACAGTTAGGAGGTTAACAGTCAGCATTAGAACTCATGCCGTCTGCCTCCACATCTAGCAGCACGCTTTCTAGATCTCTCATCATTAGAGGTTTTAAGGAGAGGTTAAATGATCTCGTGGATACCTTAGAACAGTTGCTTGTTTCTGCGGAGGGCCGGACTGAACGGGTTGACCCCTGAAGCTGCTCAAAACTCATACACTCCCAGGCTCGTAGATTTAGAACCGGAAGGAAATTCAGAGGTATTTTAATCCAACCCCCTCACTTTGCAGATCCGGAAACCAAGACCCGGAAAACTTAAATGACGTCCCAAGACCAAGGCCAAACAGGTATTTAGTGGCAAAGTCAGGATTTGAGTATCAGTCCTTCGATTCCCAATCCCTGGCTCTTCCCACTGTGTTTTACTACCTAGATTCTTTATTTTTAGATATCTTTATCTGTTAGACTGTTAGGTATCTATCTCCCTACAAATGAATGGCATCCATAGGACACTTAAAGAGTTAAGTGTATTCTTACTATGAACAATTAGCCCCCCACTCTTGTCTACATTAGCCAATTATTTTTAAAAATAGGTTTTTATTGGTATCTTTTTTACATTGCATAAATTTTCGCCTATATAATTCCTTCCTCTTCCCAAAGAGTCATTTCTTAAAAATTTTTTAAAAGAGAAAAAATTTATCAAAACTAATCAATACATTAAAACAACCTAATATTATATGCAATGTTCCATACCCTTAACCGCCCCGCCCCCCCTCCCCCCCCCCAATAAAGTCATGGACCAGCGCATTTAACGCAAAACACTCCTGGAGTCTCTTCCAATCACCTCCTGCCCATTGTACTACTTCAAATGGCCCTTTAATTATCAGCCCAGAGGATTATTTTTAATTGCCAGCTTTCAGTAATTTAAATAGCTGGTTGCTCAGCCAACGATTTTTATTCTGAACTCCAAGACGGCTACAATTGCATGTTGAATTTCCCTCAGATGCTACCCTCTTTCAAGTCTTGCCAGCTGATGCAGAGTACTTGATAGTTTTCTTAAAGCACGTCACTTCTTTACTTCATGAATCTTAACTGGCAATTGAGATCAAGCATATGATTTAGGTAGCAGCTTAATATGTTTACCGGAATCAGAAGGCAGGGCATTTTAGGGCTGAATTCTACTCAATTTATCACCACCCAGTATATCCAAGAAGTCCATTTCAATCTGACAACAGGAATAAATATTTCAATCCCTATTTGAATTTGATTCGGAATTTCTCTTTGTGTTGAGATAAAAACCCACATGAAAGCAAAAGTTAAACCTTGCTTATACCCCACTTTCAAAGGTTCAGTTAGTCTTTGAACATCTTTGTGAAGTTCTGCATGTGAATAGGAAAAGCCTTAGAATTCTTCATTCCAATTTGCTTTTCATATTTTTGTATGTAGACTGAATCTGAGGTAGGAGATTATGTTAGTACAATGCAAGAGGGTTTGTAGCAATGATCCAAAGGATTCGTGCTAAAAATTCTGTAACAGTGCCTTAAGTTATAAATAATAGCCCAATTATGTTACAAATATATTTTCCCCCAGTGACAACAAGCACTTGCATGCTTGAAACATTATAGACTTGTTTCTGCAGTGATTAAAATTATTCTGAACACATGCATACGAATTTTGCTTTTCATGTAACAGTTATATTAAACTCTGACTACTCCTAGCACAATGTGTTCTTAAAGTTTCTTAGTCTGTCGTCAAATTGTTTCCAAACTGCCAGAAGGGTTCAACATTCAGGCACCAACCAATTCCCAATGGTTGCTGTTAGCAGGTATTTACCTCAAGAGTTCTCTATTTTTTAAGTTAATTTTTATAATAACTTAAAAACTGTCTTACCCTTGATGTGAAACTATAACTGGTCATAACTGCTTTGTGGTTTGTGTATACTCTTAATTGTTAACCAGGGGAAAGCAAGGGGAAAAGTCAGTGAATAGCTAATTGTATTGATATAGAAATAGAGAAGCAGAAAGTAGTTATGCTGTTTAAATTGCTGAAGCAGTAGAGAGAGGAGGGTCCCTGTGCTCCAGTGGAGACTGGAGTTGTATAAAAGAGTATCTTGGAGGTTTTGATTTTTATTAATGACATAGTAGCAGAGACTCAAACCATTCCCTTAGGCTACTGAGTCATGAATAGACTTAGGTGGATGTAAGAAGACAGTAAGAGTAAGAACTTTTCCCTCGGAGACAGGTAGCAACAGGCAAATTGGCCCTTTTATTTCCAACGTGGCCTTTCTCCATTGGTTAAGGAAGAATCTTGGTACTGTGATAACAAAGGGAGGAGTTGATAAAGAATAAACACGCTTATATTCCAAAAATGTGGGCCATCACAAGGAAGTCTAGCACTGATGCAGTTAACTTTGCTACTCAGCACAGCCTACTGGTTATAAGTGAAAAGCACATTCATGGAATATTTTAAAAATTGCTTTTCTTCTTTGGAAATTTAGATGCCATTTTAGTTCCTTCTTCCTGTTCCTTTTAAACAGGATGAACTACTTTATTGTTACATACACTGAAGATTGCTGTGCAACAAAAAATTTAATTTTTTTCTGAAAATTTTTATCATTATGTATCATTTCACTTTTTTCCTTTACATCTTTGAGTTTAAAATTGAATGTGTTAATCATTTTTGTTCCTTTAGGGAAAATACTATTGATTATTTTTTTTTAATTAATTTTTCATTTGCTAGGTTTTTCATTTCCTTTTGAAGTATACTTTTATTTCTCTCTTTTATTTTGTTATGAATACTATTTTTATTTTTGTATTTCTTCTACTATAACATTTTTTATTTTTCATTTTCCCTTCATGCTTGATCTAATTGTACCCCTATATTGCACAAATGCCTTTGAATTAATTGCAGTAACATGACAGTTATTGAACAGTCCATGTGCAAGTGCTGTTGCTATACATCATTGATAGTTTGCTGATACATGGTATATGGCTCTTACTAAGGAGCTTTGTTTTAGAGCTTTGCTTGATGGTTTGGTCAGTTAGTGAATTATCCTTTGGAAACTGGTTAGATATTGACACATGAAAATCTGAATTTGGTACTTGAAAAATGCTCTCATTTTAGGGATATTGACATTCATAAAAATTATTCTTATTTGGAGTAGATTCTGTATGGGCTCTGAGGTTATTATAAAATCTTGAGTGTGAATAAGGGAACGTAATAAACATTTATTAAATGGCTACTATGTGCAAGGCACTATGCTGAGTACTTTAAAAATATCATCTCATTTGCTTCTCACAACAGTCCTGGGAGATAGATGATATTATCACCTCCATTTTACAGTTGAGCAAATTAAGGCAGTTAAAGCCTAAATGACTTGCTCAATGTCATATTACCTAGTAAGAATCTGAGGTAAAATTTGAACGCAAGTCTTCCTAACTCCAGGTCAAGTACTCTATATACTCTTATACTGTGTCACCTAACTACCTCTAAGAGAACAAAGTAAAAAAGTTAGGGGACACCTTGGAAGTCAATGCAGCGAGCCTAGTACTCCACCTCCCCAAAAAGTCCCCTAACTTTTTTACTTTGTTCTCTTAGAGGTAGTTAGGTAACACAGTATAAGAGTATATAAAGTACTTGACCTGGAGTTAGTTAATATTCCTGGGACTTTTCATTTTGAGATTTCTTTCAGGGATTTCAGTGATTGGGGATTCTTTCAACTTCCATTTTACCCATGATCTCTAGGCTCTTTTAAAAAAAACCCATGACTTTTAGATAGTCCAATAATTCTTTAATTATATCTCCTTGATCAGTTCAGTCATTTTTTCTGATGAGATATTTCACATTTTCTTCTATTTTTTCATTCTTTTGACTTTCTTTTATTATTTCTTGATGTCCCATGCCAGCAATTAGCTTCTAATTGCCCAATTCCAATTTTTAAGGAATTATTTTCTTCAATGAGAATTTGTACCTCCCTTTCCATTGGATCAATCTTGCTTTTTAAAGGTGGTAGACTAACATCAATCCTAGGGTACTCCTTGGGGATGATAGAAACCAACAAAGGGAAGGAGAGTATTAGCTATTTTTAAACTTTGGTGCAAGTGTTCTTTATTTTATGTGTTCTCTTAGGTGAAAGAAAGCTTGTCCTATATTTAATGTAATGTAAACTTGAGTTCTTGTAAGGTGGCTGAAGGTTCTCTCACTTTCCTATAGAAACCTACAAGTAAGCCAGTGTCTGCAAAAAAAAAAAAATTCTTTGGATAAAGTCACCCAAGTTTGAACCTGGTTTAAGTAAACTTAGAGCTAAAGTTCTGGGTCATAGATTCCATAGAAAATGCTATGGAAATCTTCAAATGCTATATAAATAAAAGTTATTTGTCATTGTTTTTATTATTCTGTGCCTAGGTATTTGGGACTATATCATGGAGTAAGGCAGTGTAAAGAATGGCAAGACTAATGTTTGAAAGAGGGAAGAACAATCAGGAAATTGAATGGATTTTTATTACTTCCATTGAAAAACTAAACATTTGTTTATATTGGCCTGAGTGTTTTTTCTTCATTAAAGTAGTTAGTGGCCAGGAGTAAATGTTACTGACTTCAACACATCCAGAAACTTGTAGTTGTGGTTATTCCATCCTTTCTTAGAGATCACAATCTATTTGTGTCATGTTGTTTATGTGATTCTTGTTCTTGTCTTTCCATAAGTTCTTCTTAAAGTAACTAACCACTAACAAACTAGAGATCTTTCTTTGAAACTTTTAAGATCTCATGGATACAATATATGGATTCTCAGTTATCCTTTTCTCTCTCTTTTTTTTACTGGCTCCTTGTTGCTTTAAAAAAAATTGTTCATTTTTAGTTTTCAACATTGATTTCCACAAGATTTTGAGTTACACATTTTCTCCCTGTCTTTCCCCTACAGCCCACCCCCAGATAGCGAGCCTGAATACCTCTTCCCTCAGTCTGCTCTCTCTTATATCCTCCCCCATCCCCTCTCTAATTTTCTAGTAGGGCAAAATGGATTTCTATACCCCAGTGCCTGTATACCTTATTTCCCAGCTGCATGTAAAAAACAAATTTTTTAAACATTTGTTTTTAAAACTTTGATTTTCGGATTCTTTCCCTTCTTCCCTCCTCACCCACCCCCCACTGGGAAGATAAGCAATTCAATATAGGTTGTACATGTGTAGTTAGGCAAAACGTTTCAATAGTAGATGTATTGTGAAAGACTAACTATATTTCCCTCCATCCTATCCCTCACCCTCCATTTATTCTATTTTATACTTTGTCCCTTTTCAAAAGTGTTTGCTTCTAACTACCCTCTCCCTCAATCTGCCCTTCCTTCTATCTTCTCCCTCTTATTCCCTTCCCCTCTACTTTGCTGTAGGGCAGTGGTTCTCAACCTGTGGGGTTGTAACCTCTTTGGGGGCCAAATGACCCTTTCACAGGGGTCACAGGGGTTGCCTAAGATCATTGGAAAACACATATTTCCAATGGTCTTAGGAACCGAGACACTGCTCCTCTATCTATCTATGTCTGCCCACATGCAGATATGCCCACATGCAGATACGCCCACATATGAGTATTAAAGGGTCGCGGCATTAGGAGGGTTGAGAACTACCACTGTAGGGTAAGATATCCAGTTGAGTGTGTATGTTATTCCCTCCTTAAGCCCAATTCAAGGAGAGTAAGGTTGACCTATTCCTTTTCACCTTCTTCTTCCCCTCCATTGTAACAGATTTCTCTTGCCTCTTTTATAGGAGATAATTTACCCTATTCTATCTCACCCTTTCTTCTTCTCTCATTATATTCCTTTCTCACCTCTTAATTTTATTTTTTAGATATCATCCCTTCCTATTTAATTGATCCCATGCCCTCTGTCTATGTATACATATACACAAATATACTCACACTTACATATGTATTTATACACACATACCCTCCTATAGATACATATATATGTATACGTGTATACACGCACGCATAAATATTCCATTCAATTATCCTCATACTGAGAAAAATTTCATGAGTTACAATTAGCATTTTTCCATGTAGGAATGTAAATAGTTCAACTTTAATAAGTTCCTTATGATTTCTTTTTCCTGTTAACCTTCTCATGTTTCTCTTGCTTCTTGTATTCAAAAGTCACATTTTCTGTTCAGCTCTGATTTTTTCATCAAGAATACTTGAAAGTCTTCTATTTCATTGAATGACCATATTTCCCCCTAAAGCATTATACTCAGTTTTGCTGGGTAGATGATTTCTTGGTTTTAATCCTAGCTCCTTTGACCTCTGGAATATAATATTCCAGTCCTTCAATTCCTTAATATAGAAGCTGCTAGATCTTGTGTTATCCTGATTGTGTTTCCACAATATTCAAATTGTTTCTTCCTGACAGCTTGTAATATTTTCTCCTTGACCTGGGAACTCTGGAATCTGGCTATGATATTCCTAGGAGTTTTCTTTTTGGGATCTTTTTCAAGAGGTGATCAGGAAATTCTTTCAATTTCTATTTTGCCCTCTGGTTCTAGAATATCAGGGCAATTTTCCTTGAGAATTTCTTGAAGGATGATTTCTAGGCTCTTTTTTGATCATGGATTTCAGGTAATCCAATAATTTTTAAATGATCTCTCCTGGATCTATTTTCCAGGTCAGTGATTTTTCCAATGAGATATTTTACCTTGCCTTCTATTTTTTTCATTTGTTTGGATCTGTTTTATAGTATCTTGATTTCTGATAAACTCATTAACTTCCATTTGCTCCAATCTAATTCTGAAGGAATTATTCTCTTCAGTGAGTTTTGGAAATTCCTTTTCCATATGTCCAATTTGGCTTTTTAAGACATTCTTCTCCTCATTGGCTTTTTGGGCTTCTTTTGCCAATTGAGTTGGTCAATTTTTTAAGGTGTTATTTTCTTCAGTATTTTTTTTGGTCTCCTTTAGCAGGCTCTTGACTTGCTTTTCATGATTCTCTTGCATCATTCTCATCCCAATTTTTCCTCCACTTCTCTTACTTGATTTTCAGAATCCTTCTTGAGCTCCTCCATAGCCTGTAACCAATTCATATTTTTCTTGGAAGCTTTTGATGCAGGAGTTTCAACTTTGTTGACTTCTTCTGGGTCCCTGTTTTGATCTTTTTTGTCCCCAAAAAAGGATTCTATGGTCTGATTGTGCTTCCTGTGCTTGCTCATCTTGCCAGTCAATTACTTGACTTTTGAGCTCTTTGCTGTGGTAGAACTCTGCTTCCAGAGTGGAAAGAGCTTTGTTCCAAATTGCTGGGGTTTTCGCAAATGTTGTCAGAGGACTGAGGAGGGCGCCCTCTCTACAGCCACCACAAGCTCTGACACACTGGTGTTTCTCACCCCAGGACCACCACCCAAGACAGCAACCCAGATCCGAGCAGGTCAAAGCAAGAGTGATTACCCTCTGAATGGTTGCTTGGTCCCCCTATGAACTGCAGGCCAAGAGCTCTGGAGGCAGCCACACAGCAGCAGCTGCAGCTGCCATGCCTCTTCTATCTCTCACCCTGGGGGTAGAATCCAGACCGTGGTCTTCTGTCACCCAGTTCCAACAGAGTTCCCCACTAACCTTTTACTCTATTACTTTGTCTTTGGTGTTTATTGCTTGAGAAGTCTGGAAACCACCACAGCTGCTGGTGATTCACCCTCCTGAAGTCTGCTCTGGCTGTTCTGGGCCTCTTGTTGGGGCCGCCGTTGGTCTGGGCCCACGCAGGTCATGTGGGGCTGTGCTCAGCTCCCAGCGAGGTGCAATAGACCCTTTCTGTCAGCCTGTCAGGCTGTCTTCAGCTTTAGATGTGTTTTACTCTGTCATTTTGTGGGTTCTGTAGCTCTAAAATTTGTTTAGAGTCTTTTTTACAGGTATTTGGAGGTGATTGGGGGATAAACTCAAATAAGTTACTGCTTTTACTCTGCCATCTTGGCTCTGCCCCCTCTTTCTTTTAACCAGCTATCTCATTAAATTTAATCTCATTAAAGAGGCATGTACTACTCAGGGGTTTGGTGGGATCAGCAAAATGCCATCCACAAAGAAGATTATCTCAATAATTGCTATCTATAGAAAATCTACTTTTATTTGCAGTTTGTGTTGGACATCTTTCGTGACATTGTCAACTACTTTTGGAAAGCATACTTCACATTTCCATGCCTTACTGAATGTTAATATTAAGAAGAAAGAATATGATTGCTCCTGTCAAGAAATATTGAAGATTTGAGCATCTGCATAATGTTTGAGAATGTCCTTTAAGTAGGTATTTTCCTTTATTGCACCAAATGCTTTTGAAAAAATAAGCAAATGATAAATACCATATGAGTGCATATTATCCACACTTTTTGTTCAGTTGTGTGATTTTAAAAGATGTGGTCTCCTATAGAACACTGTTTGCCAAAAAAATGTCTGTTTATTTGCCCTAGTTTCTTCAATGCATATGCACATTATTTTCACAATTTTTTTAAAGAAATGAAATAGAAATTTTATTATTTTGTTTTAGAAATTTATTTTTTTCTATTTATTTTAGAAATAGAAATGAAAAAGTTATAGTTACTAATATTATTTGGTTGTCACATTAGAAAAATAACCTCCATGAATTTTTTCAAGCTTCTAGTATCTGCTCCTGTTTCAGGGCCCATAAGCCTCATTCCCTCAAATCCCATAAAATTGTTACCTCCAGCGAGAACCACTTCTGCACATGGTTTGTCTCACTCAAGGACTTTTGCCTTCTCTTTTTTGTTTAGGACTGTTTTCTAGTTCATTATTAGCACATCTGAGACTGTGACATTAAATTCCAAATGTAACTTCACTGAGATTGTTGGAAAAAAAAAAAGGTAGCCATAGGAATCTTTATAGCTCTTTTCCATTTTTTTGTTTGTTTTAATATTGTCTTCCAGTTTTATCTTTAAATATCTGGATTTTTTGCTAGGCTTTCTTTTCCCAATACTGCTTACACGTAAATGAATGAATTTCAATGTGTAAAATATTATAACAAGTTTTCAGTCATTTCCTTTAAGTATCTAACAGGAGTATAGCTTTGCCCCTAGGACCAAAACAAAATAAAACAAGTCAGATATCTCTTCCACATGACAGGCCTTTAGACACTTGAAGACAGTTATCATATTCCCCCATAAATTTCTTTTCTAAAGAGCTAAACCCCATTTTATTCAGCCAATCTTTATAGGTTATGGACTTTATGTTTTGGTTATGTTCTAGACCTGCATTTTATTAGATTTTTGTCCAATATTCCATCCTCTAGAGCAGTGGTTTTCAACCTTCCTAATGTTGCAAACCTTTAATACTTGTATGTGGGCATATCTGCATGTGGGCAGACCAGCCTGGAGACAGATAGAGGAGTGGTGTCTCGATTCCTAAGACCATTGGAAATATGTGTTTTCTGATGGTCTTAGGTGACCCCCAAAGGGGTCGCAACCCACAGGTTGAGAACTGCTGCTCTAGAGGATAGAAATGGGGACAACTACATCATACATAAGGATACCTATGGGCCACAAATTGACTTAGAAAATTACATATTAGCATTATCTATGTCTCTTGTATTTTATTTATTCTGATAAACATTTCCCAATTATATTTTAATCTAGTTGCTCTAAACTTAAGAATATAGAATGATTGATACTATTGCTCCTTCCCATGTTCCTTCTCTTGCCATTAACTTTGATGGTTATTTAATTTTGTGGAGCATTAAATTCCTTAAGGTAATTGAGGCTGAATGATGCTACACAAGAGGTTAACAAATAAAATTCATTTTATCAACAGAAGTCAAACAAAAGGAAAACCAAGAAAGACATTTTAAAATATAAGGATAGTGGTATATAATGTATTGATTTTATTTTGAGAAAGGAAAGGACTGATTGAAAAATTCTACTAAGAAGTTTAAAATGAAAATGAAAATTATTTGGAAGGAATATACAAACCAAAATTGAGTTTTTGAAAAGATAACAGAGGCTAGTTATGAAGAAATTTTAAAAATGCTATTTAATAGCATTTTTAAAGGTCTAGAAAGAACTTTTCCCCCAAGAAGCCTGTGAAGTAGGTAATATAATTGCTACTCAGCTTAAGTTACTTGCCCAAGATTATGCAGCAAGTAATCAGTAGAGCTTGGATTCAAGCCCTGGTTTTCTGACTTCAGATTCACATTTCGTTACACCATGCTGCCAAATGGAAAAAAATATATTAAATAAATACCCCTTTTCACTGTCAGAGTTCACTTAAATGAGAATTTACTTTACTGGCTCTTGTAGGTGTGAATTATTCTCCTCCAAATTAAGAGCTAGGAAATCTGGATGCTAGCTGAATTTCTGTCTTTAACTAGATATGTGACTTTGGGAAAGTCTTTGGTTGTCACTTTCTTTATCTGCACAAATGAGAAAGTTGGATTAGGTCCCTTCCAGATCTAAAAGCCTGTGTCTACTCCTATTTTTCACTTGACCTGATTGGTGAAGATCAATCAGCCAAAAAGGATGAGACACAATGGAAACCTTCCAGTTCTGAGTCACACAATTAAAAACAAATGACTAATCAGCATTTCTATAATGCTTTTTGTTTTCAAAACAATTCTTAAGCATTAATCAATACAAATATCTTCCTGAGGTCACAAACTAGAGAAATTAAGGCAGAAATGAAGTGAGCCTTCTAAATTCACGAGACAGGTCAGATCATTTTCAAGACTTGGGACCAACATTACCTGTATTAGTTTTTTTTGACCCTACTGTTTTTTAATAATGAACTATAAAGGTTAATCAAGCACACAAATGTGTGTGCACACACACGTACACATTGAGTTTAGTGTTGTAATCAATAAAACATGCATCATGAGTGTGACACACAGAGTAGTTTATTTATTTGTTTGTGATGGAATATCCATCTAGTAAGGAGATTTAACATTCATTGATTTCTTGGCTTCATGGAACCTTGACGTCTTTGTTCCAGGGCCCTCTTGGCTCTCTCCAGACTCTAGAGCTTGGTTGGTTGATGCCACCATTGTACCTTGCCAGTAGGAGCACAATACAGTTATTTTTTCCACATAACTTTCCCCATCATGGTTTCTCTACATCACAGGTCAACATAAGACATTAAATGGGAGTTTTGGGGAAGTTTTCTGGAAGCCATATGGCATGCAAAGGCTAGCAGATGACACAGAAAAAGTTTATAACTCAGAAATGCACAAAATATACATATGGTATTGTATAATATCAACATATTCTATCTTTTAATGCCATAATAATTAAGACTTCTTCTCTGGGTCAAAAAATTTTACATAGATTTTCCATATGGAGGGGGGAGGAGGGAGTGACATGCCCCTAACATTCCCCTCCTCCCCCATGATGTAGAAGGTATAACAATAATTCCTTTTCTATAATGACATAAAATTAAATTTATTTTATCCTTGTCGTGGCAAAATTTACCCAAAAGCTATAGTCTTGCTAATAAGCTAAGATAAAGAAAACAACAAGAGTAGAAGGAAGATGTAAAGAATACAAGTTTCTAAGTAGGCCTGAGTGCTAAACAAAGATCCTTCTTGCCCATTCAGCCCTTGATTGCCCATAATTTCTTGCCAAACTTAGGTATAGGTTTTTTTAAAGCTTTTTGTGTTCCTATTCATGATGGAACAAGCCCAGGTTACAATCTCTGGTTTTGGATTCCTTGCAGTAGTCTCTGGCATCTATAGATCATTGTTCTGATTCTCTACACACCAAATAGGAAGATACTTTATTGTCTAGATCCCTAATATTCTTTCCTTGAACTTTAGGCCATTCTACACTGCCCTTTTACTTGGTAGATATTAATTAAATATTTATTTTCACTTTATAGGTACTTCTTTAATTTCTGTCCTTAAGTTTTCATGGTTTATGGCTCAGAAGAGCCAACATTGATTCCTGGACTCGTTCTTTTTCCTTGGTTTGTTTAAAGCATATTCAGTAGTCAAGCAACAATTGTTCTTACCATTTGTGGAAATGAGTTGTCATCAATGAGTCCTAGACAATCGTGACCTGTCCTGGTGGGCATTTGACAGATAATAGACATGATGAAAGCCATTATTTCCCATTAAAATATGTGCATTGGAGTTGGAGTATTTTATATACTAGGATAGAGAAAGCAATGATGTACAGATTAGCAGTGAGAGAAGAGAAGCAGCTATAGTAACACAGGTGGGACAAATTTTGGTGAGCTCAATATGTTTTGGATGAATGCCACCTTGACATTTCTTCCTGCATAAAACTTTCCTATATCTTTCCTGAAATTTTCCACAAAAGATCCACTCAATATTCCAGAAAAGTTCTTTCAGGAAGAACTATCTTTCACTTTGTCTGCCTGAGTCTTGTCTCTCATTTACCACAGAAGTCTTGCTTTAAGGCTTCATCATGTAATTTTGAAAATAATATAAGCGATGAGCAAAATTTTGATTACTATTTTGCTTCTAATTTATATTTTTAAAAAAAAAGCATTGGTAATATTGACTAACACAAAAAGGTTATCATTTCAAGGACCAGGTAAAGGAATAAGTGAAGGGTATTCTATTTAGGTGGTTTCATCAGTCACACTAAGAAAATAAAATCAATAGAAATTGTAAAAGATGAAAATAGGCAATATTGAAGGGGCTCTGAGAAAACAGGCACACTAATACATTGTTGGTGGATACATGCATTAGTTCGACCATTCTGGAAAAGTTTGAAAATAGAAAATTCACTGACCTGTTTGAATCTTTTGATCCAGTGACACCACTATTGATCTTCCCCAAGGCAATCAATAATAGCTAAGATACACACACACACACACAGACACATGTATGTATGTATATATATACATGTATATTTTAGTGATTTTTATATTTGCAAAGCACTTCACATGTATTACCTCCTTTGATCCATTACAACATGGTGTAAATACTCTAGTCTGGAAATACTGCTTTGGAAGTGCTTCCACTTGTCAATGACTTTCCTAAAATACGGTTTTCCTCCTAATCCTGGCGCCTTATTCCTTCTTATCTCTCCTTAGGAGATTTGCAGTATTAGGCTCTTTAGGATAAAGCTAGCTAATATTTTTAAGCTTAGTTTTTTTTTCCTTTGTAGTAACTTTCCTAGTCCTAGAGTCATGCTCCTATTAAGTAGTAAGCATTCCATAAGCTTCATAATTTTCAATATCATAAGGTAGTCTAAAAACAAGGCATCTGATGACTATCAAACAACTCTAAGTTGTCTCTCATAGATGAGTGGATGGGAAAAAGGACAGAAAGATAATGCCACTCCCTGGGAGAAAGGGTGTTGTTTCTGTTACCCACCAAGAATATTGTGCATGCTTTGTGGATTATGGATTGGTCAGTTATTTGATTGTGCAAAGGAAGAAAAATATCAGCCTCTATAGGTTCAATGAGCATTTCCTTGCATGTGACTCCTAAATCTATGTATCTAGCTTTCATCTCCCTTCTGAGCTCCAATGCTACTTCATTACCTACTTACTAGGTATATCCACTTGGATATCCTGTAATTGTCTCCAACTCAACAAGTTCAAAATAGAATTGATCACACTCCATAAATTGACTCGTTTTCTTAAGTTACCATCAAGGACACCAGCTTTCACCCAGTCACCTACATTTGCAATCTCAGAATCATCCTTAACTCATCCCTCTATTTCACTAACCCCTATTTCCAATTGTTTGCAAGTCTTAAATAAAACATCAGTGAAGAAATCCTATACTTTATAGGATGTAATATCTAAGAGTGACACCAATAAAACTCATGAGTTTACATGTTTATTAAAAAATGCATCAAATATGACTAGTAAGTAGAGTGAAGCAAAAGTCACCAGGCAAGAGAAGGTAACAGTATGAATAAAAAAGAGTGTTACAGTGCTATAAGCTGATTCCTGGGAGAGCTAAAGAACAACAGGAACATGAATTCTTAAATACTTCAGTAGATCTGTGACCTTCTTGATGTGGGGACTTCCTTCAATTATACTGATTATAACTCTTTAAATTCTGTGTGACTCTTGTCCATACTCTCCAATAAAATTTCCACCCAATGTACTAGGGACTTTCCTCAAGATATCTTGATATTTCATGAATATTCAATTTCTCTGTTATCTCTCGTTCACAACTTGTGACTGATCCATATCCTTTTGGCCTTTATGTGTGGATTTCAGGAATGAACAGACGGTTATCAAGACAGGGTCCAAGAATGAAATCTGAATTTCTGGTTTGAGTATATCATTTTTCATTTCTAATATGCTATAGTCTATTCAAAGTTATCATGTACCTTGCACTGTCTTTCAGAATACCTACAACATTAATTATTTGGAGATCATGATATTCTATGATCTGTTGATTCCTAGCATTACTGGAAGAATATCAGTATTAAACACATATGCCTTTGTTTCAGTGAGAAGCTTGAGGCCATGGAAAACACTGTGTTGTAGTATCCTAAAGGTGATATAGCCTGCTCTTTTCTTTCCATTGAGTTCTGGGTCCAATTCATTGTCTATCTGAAGTGTCTGTCCACTTCTCCACTTAAACTTTGGACTCTTTTCCAAGGCACCTCTGTCTCTAATAGGTGAATTTTTGCATTATCTTGCCAAGGCCCAGCCTTTCATACTATTTCCTGGCCATCTCCTCATCTTCTTTATGCCTTCTTGCAGATATTCTCCTTTTTATTTTTAGTACCTTTTCCTGATAGCACAGTATTATTTTTGCCAATGCTCATTTGTCAGGACCATAGGTGTTCTTTATCCACTTGAAGTTTCTTTTGCAGAGTTAGATCACATTATTTTGAATTATTATTTATCTTATTTAGGAGACTATAATGAAATAGGGTTTAATGCAATCAACACATTAACATTTTCAAATAGTAGCACCTAGAGCAGCAGTTCTCAACCTGTGGGTCGCAACCCCTTTGGGGGTTGAACATCCCTTTCACAGAGGTCTTCTAAGACCATTGGAAAACACATATTTCCGATGGTCTTAGGAACAGAGATATGGCTCCTCTATCTGTCTCCAGGCAGGTCTGCCCACATGCAGATACGCCCACATACGAGTATTAAAGGGTTGCAGCATTAGGAAGGTTGAGAACCACTCATCTAGAGGATTTCACAATCTATAGGGAATTTTTGTTCCATTTAAATTCTACACTGGACATGATATTGTTCTCCATGGTAGTGGTGAATACTTTTAGTGAGAATTTTCCCCGATTTTATGTCTCACTAGATATTCGGAGTGTTGACTAAAGAAGTTACCTTTGTTTTTACATCTTTCAAAGAATTTATGATTTTAATAGATGCATGTGGACATATTTAAGCTGGCATTTTGCTCTATTAAACAAAATGCTTTTTAAAATAATGAACAAAGAATAAACACAATGGGGACTTATATTCTCCATTCCCTTCAGTCCATTGTATAACTTAGACATGCTTTCCTATAGAATATTGCTTGAGAAAACCTTGCTACCTTCTCATACATTTACAATGGACAACCTCAGTGTATGTGTCAATTATTCTCATTAAGATTTTGTAGAGATAGAAAAGTGGGTATATGGGTTTATAGTTACTGATATTTATCTAATCATATTTATTTTGGTAGTAATGTTTGTGCTTTTCTCAAATACTTAATATCCTGATTCTTTTGTATCCTTATCATTTTCTTAATACTCTCAAAATTGTGCTATCTCCAACACACACTTTCTCTATACACAGTTGGTATAATCCACTAAAGTATTAAAGAATTATGTAGATAGTTGTATATACATCTTATCCCTGTACTAGATTATAAGCTCCATAAAGTCTTAGGCTATCTTATTTGAACTTTGCACTTTTCCTGGTAACTGGCAAAGTTACAGTTCTGCATACAGTAGGTATTTAATAAATGTTTTGTTATATTTAATTGTGGAATTGTTCTGCTTCTAATTTACTCTAATTTGCTTCATCTGAAAATCCATTTCCATATAAATTATTTTAAGTAGACTGTTAAAAAAAAATGAAGATCTAGATTTTATGAAACTATTGTCATCATTTCTTAAATGTCATTTTTTCCTTAAAGTCTACTTAGTTATAAAAATAGTTTTATAACAATTACAGGATTTCCTCACAGCCATAATGAATTATATGGTCTCTAAAGGTGCATATGTTACTCTTTCTCCTGTAGAATGGAGAGATCAGTGCAGGTTTTCTGTATCACTGAAGTAGCAAGTATACTGTGGTACTTTAAGAGAAGACTAAATAGAGGTTTGCTGACTTTAATTGAACTGAATTTATCTATAGTGTGCACATATCAAATCCTTGAATCTCAACAGCTTTGGAACCCTGTCCATCCTTGTGTTTAGCACATTTGGTCAAATGGTTCAGCACCATGGCCAGAGATCGATTGCTGCTGACAGTGGCCATCTACTGTAAAATGATTACTATGAAGTTAATACTCAAACATAGTTAGCTTCTGCCTTGGCATTATTAGAGTGAGAGGGATGGAGCTAATGAAGAGAATCTCGTTTCCTCATTCCATAAATCCTCACATGATATTCATATGAAGTAATTCCAGTCAAAAGCCAGAAAGGTGGCATTGTGGCTAGAGTACTGGGCCTGGAGTCAGGACACCTGAATTTGGTGTCAGACATTTACTAGCTGTGTTACCTTGGGTGAGTCATCTAAACTCTGTCTGCCTCAGTTTCTACAACTGTACAATATAAATAATAATAATACCTATCTCAGAGTTGTGAATCAAATGAGGTAATATTTGTAAAACACAGCCTAATTACCTGGCACAAAGAGGGCATTTAATAATGCTTATTTCCTTCCCACTACTAATGTCTTTATACAACTGAAAATTTCTTTCTGGTCACAAAATCATAAATCACAGAATCTAAGAGTTAGAAGGAACCTCAGAGATCAAGAAGTCTAGCTCATACAAATCAAGAATACTTTTATATCATCACAACTAGTCCTCTAGCATTCCTTGAAAAATCTCCAATTAAGAAAAATTCACTACCTTCCGAAGCACTCCATTCTGTTCCACTTTGGAACAACTCTAATGGTTAGAAAGATTGTCTCCTTTATCTTAAGCCAAAATCTAGCTCTTTTCAGTTTATACCAATTACTTCTAGTTTTGTCCCCTGAGGCTAAGAAGAATAAATCTTATCACTTCTCCCTGTGACAGTCCTTAAAATGTCTGAAGACAACTATAATGTTCTGTCCCCCTTCTCCTCTCCAGGCTAAACATTCTTAAATTCTTCAACAATCTTTGCATGGCATGCTCTCCAACCCTCTCATCATCCTCATTATTCTTTTCTTGACTCACACCAGTTTATCAAATTCCTTATAAATATGTGGCGACAGGAACACATACCCCTTATGTGGTCCAGCCAAAGCAAAGAGCAAAAGGATTATCACCTACCCTATCTCCCTGTATACATCTGGTTCCTATGGATTATGTTCAAATTTAATGTATAAAGTAATGAGGAAATGAGGCATAGATGTAGGGGCAAATACCAGTGCGAAAAAAAAAATACATAGGCAAAAGGGAAAATACTAGTGCAAATACTTGTACTTGCCTCTCCTCAATCAATTAATACTTATTAAGCACCTGCTATGTATAAGGCATTCTACTCATTCCTGAGGGTGAAATGACAATGAATGAAACAATCTATATGAGCAAAGAGCTTATATCATAATAGAGACAATTCAGATATATGTAATAATATTCAGAAGAAATATAAAGAAAACAAATGCAAACACTTTAAAAATATATACAAGATAGTATATCTAAGAAAACACTAGAAATTAAAATGATCTGGAAAGACTTCAGATAGAAGCTGATGCTTGAGCTATGTCTTGAAGAAATGAGACATTCTATGAGGTGGAGATGAGGAGCAAGTTATTGTAGGTATGGAGAATAGCCAGTGCAAAGGAAAACTAGTGTCATATGTGAGGAACAGAGAGAAGACCTATTTAATTTGATTACAAAGTGAGATACAAAGGACTTCAAAAGCTCAACAGTTTATATTTTATTCTAGAGGCAATAGGAAGCCAGTAGAGCCTATTAAGTAGAGAAATGATATGGTCAGATTTCTGCTTAAGAAAAATCACTTTGTAATGGTGTGGTACATGGACTGATGTAGGGAAAGACTTGAGGCAGCAAGAGACCAAATAATACCCCTGTTCTAACCATCAAGGCAAGAGATATTAAGAGTCTGAATTAAGATAGTAGCTGTGTGAATAAAGAAAAGGGATAAGATGCCACAGATTTTGTGGAAAACTTGGAAACTAATGAGATATAAGGGGTGAGGGAGAGAGATAATGCCAAATTTATAGCCTAGCATGATGTTTTTGGGCTACCAGGCCTTATAATTGATTTAATAGCAGTTAGGTGGCATAGTACATAGAGTGCCAGACCTGGGGTCAGGGAGACTCATCTTCCTGAGTTCAAATCTGGCCTCAGACACTTACTAGCTATGTGACCCTGGGCAAATTGCTTAGCTTAGTTTGCCTCAGTTTCCTTGTCTGTAAAATGAGCTGGAAAAAGAAATGGCAGGCTTTGCCAAGAAAACCTCAAATGAGGTCAAAGAGTTGGACACAAATGAAAACAACTGAACAACAACCTTATAATTGATATTTATCTGTGTGATATTTGACCATGAAATCACAGTCAAAAGTTGTGAGTTTCCAAAGGGCAACTAAATAACCTTCCTAGAAGTAACTATGAAGAGTTGGAACTTCTGGTACTATTGATCATGCTCTCTGACTAGTGTGCTCCCCATTCATGATCATCCTCAATTAGCTTTCAGCAAATGGTACTTATGAAGGTATAGCAAGAATAATAGTTACAAATACATTTCTCCAAAGTAGGAGTACCTTATCTCCCTATACACATTTGACCCCTATTAACTGTACTCAGATTTAATGTATGAAGATAATGAGGCCCAGGTGCAAGGAACACATATGACAAAGGGGACAAATACTAGTGCAAATACTTGTACTTGCAAATAGTAGTACATGAATCCTTTTTTCCCTTTGTGAAATCCTCATGACATTATCTTTCCGTGTGATTCTCTGATGGATTCTGAGGATTGGAGCTTCTGTTGAATCCACTCCACAATCCGCATTCCTTTTAGACACCCAAGTATCATTCTCCTGGAATTGTCACTTTCCTCAGGAAACTGTATTTTCACATCCATCTTTAGGTACTTCCTTTGTTGTTGGCCACTACTGCTCTGGCAGTCCCTGCTGCTATCTTTATTCTCTGGTGGAATTTTGGATGGGACCCCTGATCTCCCAACTCGCATGGTGTCCTGGCAGTTAAGTATAGGGATGAAGAGAGAGGGAGACACAGAGAGAGAGAGAGAGAGAGAGAAGAGAGAGAGAGAGAGAGAGAGAGAGAGAGAGAGAGAGAGAGAGAGAGAAAGAGAGAGAGAGAGATTTGACTAGAGTCTATAATACTACACTGACCTGTATTGGACAACATGATTCCAAGCAGGCTTTTTATTTTATCCATGGGTTCAGGGGAATGTCTGATTGTTTCAGCTAATCACAAAATACTTCCTGCTTCCTACCAAAATTCTTTAATCTTAACAAATTGGTTAAGGGGTTATTCATACCTAGTTTCCATTGTTGATTGATTAATTTATTCAATCCAGATATCTGGGCTGGATTTCTATGGTATTATGAAACTCCTCCCCTCCTCCCTACAAGTATTTTCTGTCTCCAGCAAATTTACTGGAATGCTTTTGGCAAAATCCATAAATTCTGGATACCTCTCTAGTGACTTGAGGGTGTTCAAGCATTGTCTTTACTTAGGTACTTGTTTAGTACTTTGTGTTCAACAGCCTCAGAAAGTTCCGTATAGCATAATTCACGAACAATACAGAAATTAACATCCTCCAAATTCACAAATACATGATGATAAATTTTAACAAATAAGTACTTTTTTTTTTTTTTTTTTTTTTTTTTTTACAAAATTCTCATAGGTTACTGTTTGGTTTGGTGCTTGTAAAATGCTTTTTCCACTCCAAAGCTCATATAGAAATGAAAAAGGAAAATAAAATCAAGCCTCCTTCTTCAGGAAGAAAAACCTGTTTGCTACAGAGGTCCTAGAGCACATAGAGTTTTCCACTCAAGGATTAGGGATTTAGGGTCAATTGGAAGTTAGCCTCTCACCTTTAGGTGAAAAATTAAACTGTCTCAGGTTAAAACACTTTAATGATTCTTTTTAGCATATTAAGCAATCCAGATAGAGGCCTGGATAAAACAACTCCAGGTGCTCTTTTCACACATAGGACATACTGAAGTGTTTTCAGAGATCACTTTCACACATAAAATGACTCCACTGGAGGTCAAGATGAAAATCTCTTCTGGGTCCCTTCACCATAGGACACTGTATTGGTAATGGAATTTGGAGATGCTCCTGTATTGGCTTGGTTTGGGAGAGCAGTATCCAGTATCATGGAGCCTGAGTTGCTGAGAGAAAGACTGCTGAGAGCCCATTGGAACTGCCCAGGACTTTTGAGAACTGCCACCTGGGACTGCCAAGGACTGAGGAGGCATGGCTGTTATGCCAGTATTTTGTCTGTCAGGGGTGGGAAGCCTTTGAGTGAATGACCAAATGAATGTACTTTGCCAGATTCACCTGATGGTGAAGGACAGTGCTGCTGTTGTAGAGGTCCTGGAACCTGGCTGTTGGTCAGGGGTTCTGGGACTGTTCTACAGGCAGAGAGTGACTTGATGAGGACACTGGCTATGGCTTTGTTGAGCCTTGTCTCCCCAGGAACTGAGATTGCTGAGGGCTTGCCTCGGGTGAAGATGAAAGAAAGACCTTTCCTTTTTGGGTTGAGTGTTAAAACCCAGAGCTTGTGAACCCATTTGTAGGATGGACTTGTTGACGTGAAGAGAGAGGGCTGAACTGGGAGGAGCCATGAATTGGGAGAGAGGCCCAAGCCTAGAGAAGGTCAGAAGGACTTTGGGAGAGTAGTATCCAGTATAGTGGACCCTAAGTTGCTGAGAGAAGGACAGCTGAGAGCCCATGGGAGCTGCCCAGGACTTTGAGAACTGCCACTCAGAACTGCCAAGGACTGAGGAGGCATGGCTGTGATGCTGGTTTTCAGGGGTTCTGGGACTCTTCTACAGGCAGAGAGTGATTTGATGAAGACACTAGCTATGGCTTTGTTGAGCCTTGTCTCCCCAGGAACTGAGATTGCTGAGAGCTTGCCTTGAGTGTAGATGAAAGAAGGACCTTTCCTTGGGTATTCAATGCTGAACTTAACCTTGTAACTTAAGGATGGATGGCCTTTTGTGCTCACCTGCCCCTTTTGAGATTCAGGGGTGGGAAGCCTTTGAGTGACTGACCAAATGAATGTACTATGCTGGTAATCCAAACCTTAGAAGTTGCCTTTGCTTGGCATTACAGACACACAAATTTCCTCCAAAGATCCCAGAGTTGGTACTCCCAAAATGGATTTAAGAACTTATAGTTGTTTACTTGGGATTTCTAGGCAAATTTTATCTGCTGGACCTGCAATCTGTAAGAATTTCAGATAAGCTATCTGGAGTTAACTCATAATCAAGCAAGAGTTTAGGTTTGCTTGAACATTTAGAAGAAAAAAAGGAAAAAACCTGAACATTTGTGAGCTATTACCGAATGCTCTAAATAAATTGTTAGGCACCAGTGTTTTTGGAATTAAAAATTCATACTCTTCAGAGCTTCTATACACTTATAGGTACAGTAAAACAACAGATATTAGTAATTAATTATTCAAATGAACAAAGATAAGGTAAGGAAATATATCAGAAAAGAAATTGTATAATTGTGGTCTAAAACAAAAGAGAAAATGCTAATTTTTTTTCTAGTAGATCCCTGCAGACTATAGTACCCAAGAATGAGATTCCCAGATGCAGAATCTCTCTAGTAAATCCTTGCAAACTTGAAGGACCCTCAATTATCCTAGAGAGAGACTTCCTGGTGTAGCACTCACTCTGGGGCCATTCTCCCAACTGGGTACTCACAGTCACATGAGGGTGTCCCTAGAGTATAGCTGACTTACTCGCCCTCTGCTAGGAAATGCATCTAGCCTGGATACCCAGAAGGATAGTGCTGTTGGCTGAAGAATAATAGAAGCCACTTATAGAGAAATACATTTTGTACAGCTCCTGGGATATTACTGATCCTCAACAAAACCAATGTTATATGTTTCAGGTTGTCAAATCAGTAATATTGTGTTGCTTGGAAAAGATATTAATTTTCTATTTTTTAGCAGCCCAGAAAGCATATTTCATCATGACTCCATGGAGTGGTGCTAGAGAGCCAGGCACTAAATTTGAAAAGTCAGCCTAGATAGTAAGTTTTTTATATTGTTTGGTGACAAGGTTTTTTCGTTTTGGTTTCTCAGAAAAAATGCTTGGGCTATTCCTATCCTTTATTACAAAAGAGGGAGTACTGTGTTAGTGTTTAAAGGGAAATTAAAATGTCTATTGGCTCAAGATGGTGGTTTTGAATTTTGTTATAGTAGGAATAACTTATAGAGGACTTCATTAGCATTTTTATTCTTAGAAAATGATGTAAGATTTGATTTAGGTAAAGATTTTTAGCTCTAGAATAATCTTAGGTTTAAAGCTATAACATAATGGATTCTGAAGTGTTTTCTCTGAAATGGGAGTGGAGAATAGTGTGGTGAAAAGGTCATTGGACTTTGATAGACTCTGAAAATATGGGTTTGGCATCTCTTTCTGATACTTACTAACTCTGTGACCCTGGGTAAGTCATTTGATTTCTTTAAGGCACACATTCTTTATCTATAAAATAGGGATGATAATTCTGTTCTTGTACCATTTGCTTCACAGATTTGTTGTTAAGTGCCGCATAAACATGAATTATTCTCATTAACCTGGATCTAAGTCTTTGGCAAGACATCAAGAGTTTCTTTTGGAATAATCAGTATTTAGGTTTCAAGTCAGTTAATAATGAATAAATAGCTAATAAACATTTATTAAGCACCTACTGTATTTCAGGCCCTGTGCTAAGCCCTGGAAGGAAATATGGAGAAAATGGAGCTCAGCTGGCTAGAATTACTCAGATCAGCTTTCTACATTGCCCTACTGCCACCATTTGCTTCATTTTAGTTTATGTAGAACCAGCGTAAATTAAAGTATGAATCTGTAATGTAATAAATCTTCTGTCCATACAGTTCGATCATATTCTGTATTGTAATTTTTATTTAATTGGGAGAGGCATCTATTATTCTGTCAGATTTTATTTATTCATTCTCTTAGTGTTTACTAAGTGCCTACTATGTGCCTGAGACTGTGAAGTACTACAAATACAAGGAAAAAAAATAATCCTTGCCTTCAAGGGGTTCAATTCTTTTTGGGGATGTGGAAGTATAATCACATGCATATAGTAGAGGAAATACAAAATATATACAAAGTTATTTCTGTGGTAAGGAGAACACTAGTACCTGGGATTGGGAAGGGATCTGGCTAAGCTTTGCGTAGGCAGTTGTACTTGAGGTGAGCTTTGAAGAAAACTAGATATTCTACAGGACAGCTAGGTGGCACCGCAGGTAGAGTGCCTGGAGCGTCTGGAGTCAGGAAGACTTGAGTCCAAATTTGGCTTCAGACACTTGCTAGCTGTGTGACTCTGGGCAAGTCACTTAATCCTATTTATCTCACTTTCTTCATCTGTAAAATTAACTGGAGAAAGAAATGGCAAACAACTCCAACATCTTTGCCAAGAAAAACCCAAATGGGGTCACCAAAAGTCAGACACAACTGAGATGACTGAACAGCAACAAAAAGGGATTCTGTGGAAGTGAGGAAAGAATGCATCCAAGGCATGAGTGTCTATTCTGCACAGCCTTTGCGAAGGTACAGAGAGAGAAGATTAGTTTTTCCAGAGTATAGAGTGCAAAGAGGGGAATGATGTGGAAAGATAAGTTGGAGCCAGATTGTGAAGGACTTTAGAAGCCAAATAGAGGAGTTTGGCAAGATGGAGCCTCTAAAAATGCTACACACACACACACACACACACACACACACACACACACACACACACACACACACAAGATATACTTTTTCCAAAGCTACTAGCTAGACACAGATTTTTTTTTTTCTATTCAGAAATGAATTATGTGGTTAAAATACTAAATTGGGTTAAAATGAAATGTGCTTTTAAACTGATATTTAAATCTAGTGTAAATTTTTTATTGCTCACAAACACCGCAAAGTTTGGAAAAATGTATTGCTTAATGAACGAGGTGATTTTATTGAGGCAGTTGAACCCACAGTACAGGACAACTGATGAAAATAAATCTTCAGTGACATCACAAGACTTTGTCCTTATCCTGTTTAATTTTGCACAGACTTTGAGGATATGACATTTAAATAGTGTGGGCATGCCCTGCTATAGGCAAAATTCGTCACCTGGTGTGCAACCCACTGGTGATGAGCTTCTTGGAAATGATGTAGGCTTATTCCAGGATAAGAAGCAGAGGGTATATCATTAGGCCAGCATTTAATGTCTTTCTAGAGTATTAGGATATATTGTAACTTCTGTTTCTTTGGCCCCTGCCTGCACACAATAATCAGAAATTACAGCAGTACTTCTGCGGGGATATCTGATTATTTACTTAAATCCAGGCACATATATGAATGACTCACTTTCATGATGCTAAATCCATAGATTCTAAAATGTGACATGTTGGACATTATGTAGATGTACTCCTTGGGGAAGAATTGCAGATAGCAAGAAGGTGCTGAATAATGGCTGTGACTGCAAGTCATAGGATGCTAGAATTAAAATTAAAAGGAACCTTAAAGATTATCTATTTTAATCTCTTCATCTTATGGGAAACAAGACCCATAGAAATTAAGTGACTCATTCAAAGCCATTTGGGTCATAAATTTCAGAGCTGACATGTAAATCCACATCCTCTGACTCCACAAGCAGCTTTTATTCATTGCATCATATTGGTCCTTCAAAGGACAGTCTTAACTTGTACACAGTATCGACAGGGCTGTCAGCTACATAAGAGTAGTGGGAGTGGATATGGTGTCAGAAAGACCTAGATTTGAATCCTTCCTCAAACTCTTACTGGGCAAATTGCTTAACCTTTCTCAGTCTCACTTTCTTCATAGGGAAAATGGGGAAAAGTATACCTGTAGCACTTATCTCACGGGGTTGTGAGGATCAAATAAGATATCATATATATAACATTTTACAAACCTATATAAAAGGCAATTATTGTGGTTTATAAATTGAGGATTTTTTATGATACTTATAATACATGTACACTTTCCTCATCACCAAAGAACACTTAAAGAACTAGGTACTAGTGTTCTCTTTTACCCCCTATTATTTGTAGGGGTAAAGAGTTGGAAGAGTCAGATAAGTAGAGATAACATGATATGCAATGTAAGGCAGCTAGGTGGCACAGTGGAAAGAGTGCTGAACTTGGAGTTTGAATAGGGCCTCCGACATTTATTAGCTGTATAAGCCTGGCCAAATATCTGTCTGCCTCAGTTTCATATACATAAAATGGGGAGAATAATACTATCTACCTCCCAGGGTTGTTATGAAGCTCAAATTACATCTGTAAAGTGTTTTATAAACCTTAAAAAGCTATATAAATGCTAGTTATTACTATTATAGAAAAAGGTCCCTAGAAGGAATTCCCGTGCTATATCTAAAAGGATCCATAAAACCACACAAATGTTATTTTTTCAAATGTTCTAACCATCTCCCCTGTGCCTTCCTTCCTCCACCAAATGCAACAGATTAGACTTTACTTTATTCTTGACTCCAGAGGGGAAGATGACAACAAATAAATTGAAGTTAAGGGGAGTGATATTTTAAGAAAAAAATTTATTGCAAATTAAAACAACTCTGAGGTTATCACTTCACACATATCAGATTGGCTAATATAACACAAAAGGAAAATGACAAATGTTGGAGAAAATGTGGAAAAATTGGTACACTAATGAATTGTTGGTGGAGTTGTGAACTGATCCAACCATTTTGGAAAGCAATTTGGAACTATGCCCAAAGTGCTATAAAACTGTGTGTACCCTTTAATACAGCAATACCACTACAAGGTCTGTATCCCAAAGAAATCATAAAAAAGGGAAAAGGACTTAGTTATACAAAAATATTTATAGCACCTCTTTTTGTGGCGGCAAAGAAATTGAGGGAATGCCCATCAAATGGGGAATGGTTAAATGAGCTGTGGTATATGAATGTAATAGAATACTTTTGCTATAAGAAGTGATGAGCAGGCAGATTTCAGGAAAACCTGGAAAGACTTACATGACCTGATGCTGAGTGAAGTGAGCAGAACCAGGAGAACATTGTAAACGGTAACAGCAACATTGTGTGATGATCAGCTATAATCAACTCAGCCCTTTTCAGCAGTACAAGGATCCAAGAGAATTCCAAAAAAGCATATGATAGAAAATGCTGTCCACATCAAGAGAACAAACTGTAGAGTCTGAATGTGGATTGAAGTGTATTGTTTTCACTTTTTAAAAATTTTTTGTAGCTCTTCCCTTTTGTTCTGTTTTTTTCTTTGACAACATAACTAATGTTAAAACATGTTTAACATGATTATATATGTATAACCTATATCAGATTGCTTGCCATCTTGGGATGGAGGGAGAAAAATTTGGAACTCAAACTCTTATGAAAAATGAATAGTGAAAACTATCTTTACATGTAATTGGAAAAATTAATTAACTATTTATTAAAAAAAAACAAAAAAGAGTGGTGGCTGGGTGCCACAGTGAATAGAGCACTGGCCCTGGAGTCAGGAGGATCTCAGTTCAAATCTGGCCTCACACACTTACTTACTAGCTGTGTGACCTTAGACAAGTCACTTAACCCTAATTGCCCTGCCTTCCCCCCTCCAAAAAGCAAAAAAAAACAACAACAACAAAACTCTAACAATTGAATTTTTCCTTAATGATAATTCATGAGATATAGAGTTCCCTCCCTGGAGACATAGAATCAGAAACTGGAAGATACTTTTTCAGGGGATTTTGCAGGGAATTCCTCTATGACGGAGGAATTTGGACCAGATGTCCTCTAAGATTTCAGCTCTAGAATTCTGCAACTTAAAAAATTGAAAAATAGAACTTCATCAGGAGGTTCTAACATTGCTACAGTGCCACATAAAACAAACCAGAAAACAAAACTGTAGTTTTCTAGTCTAATACAGTGTGGAATACAGAAAACAAAAACCAAATGCCAACAACCCTGTAAATGGCGCTATATGTATAAATTATGTAATATAAATATGTCTATAAGTAGATTGTAATGTAATTATCATGGTGACACAGTGGATAGAGCACTGGGCCTAGAGTCAGGAAGACCTGAGTTCAAATGTGACCTCAGTCACTTAACCCTATTTGCCTCAATTTCCTCATCTATAAAATGAATTGGAGAAGAAAATGGCAAACCACTCAAGAAAATCTCAAATGGGTCACCAAGAGTTGGACTTCACCGAATGACTGAACACAACAACAACTTCCTGGGGTGTAGATGGTGTGAATAATGAAGTTTCTGCATATAACACCCAAGGGAAGCAGCAAAAAGAACGATTGGATTAATGATCATTGCAACTAAACCCCAAATTGTTCTGCATTCCTGCCCTAAGCTTACTGTGACTGATTTGAATTCTGACCACAACCACACCTATTCCCAACAGGTGAAACCTGAAAGTTTTACCTTGTCTCTTGCATGAGGTAGACAGATCTTACTGGATATTTTGAATAAGTATCAAACAATAAATATCTATCATGATTTTTATATTTAATATTTACATAAATATATGTATGGATATTTATTTAAATTTAGGGTTATTGGAAAAAATGTGATTCATTCTTGTTCTTATGTTCTTTTTTTCGCTTTTTTTGGAGGGGCAGTTAGGGTTAAGTGACTTGCCCGAGGTCACAAGGCTAGTTTTGTGTTAAGTGTCTGAGGCCAAATTTGAACTCAGGTCCTCCTGACTCAAGGGCCACCTAGCTGCCCCTGTTCTTATTTTCTTTATCCTGCTAAAAACACTTCTAATTTCCCTTATCCTTTCCCTCACTATAAATCACTCAGTATTCTTTGGTTCTAGCTTTTAGCTTTGCAGCAAGTATGGTGGGAAGAGGTCTGTGAAGCAAGGCCTATTGTACAGATTTAAAAAGTGAGACACATAGATTTTTTTCTTATGCCACATGGAATGTGGAAATATGGAAATATGTTTTGCGTGACTTCACATGTGTAATTGATATTGCTTGCTTTCTCAAGAGGTGGGGGGATAGGAGGAAAGATGAGAAATTAGATTCAAAATTTTTTAAAATGAAAGTTTAAAAACTTTACATATAATTGGGAAATATTTAATAAAATAAATTTTAAAGTATTTTTTCAAAAACTGAGGCATATAGAGGTTAAGTGACTTGTTCAGGGTTATATAAGAGCTAGGATAAGTAAGCTATGTTTCAAACCCAAATCTCCTGAATTTTGAGTTCAGTGAGTTCAATGCATTTTCCAGGATATTACCCTCTCTTTCTCTGGAATGTTATCACTGTATGGCTGAAGAAAAGTCATCTGAAATCTCTTTGTACACCTATATGTCTTTGTCTTAGCAGGACTAATGAATGGGGAAGGATAGGAATGTACATAATGTATCTCAGTGCTTTGAAGTATGGTGGGATGAGACTAAATACTATTCTGTTTCTTTTTAGATAATTTCTAAGGGCCCTTCCACCTCTTAATCTCTGATCCAAGAGGTTGTATAGCCATTTCATTGCCAAAAGGGCTTACATTCATCTCATATGCAAGGTGATTTAAAGTAATTAAAATTACCAAAAAATTGTCCCCCAGTATAGTTTAAAATAGCTGGAAGATGAAGCTTTCTATCTGCACCCCCATTAACATGTTTGTCTCTCGTGGTAGGTCATTGGTAACAGTAGGGAGAGATCCAAAAATTGGGGTTCTTAATTGCAATGATGAGGATATTTTTAAAAAATTTGGGGGAGGGGAGTCCAAACCTTTGATTTCGTCAGTATAATGGGCCCAATGAGTAACTTCATTTACTTTACAAAAGCAGATCAAAAGTCTGAAAAATATAGTTTTGGAGAACTGCCTGGGGCTCTAAGGTAAGTAACCAGCCCTGGGTTATTACATTGATAATGTGTGTTAGAGTCAGGCCTTGAGTCTCAGCTCCTCTTCACTCCAAGGCCGGCTGTCTATCCATTACACATTGTTCTCATTGTTGCTGTCTTTCTCTTACATATATATTATTAAATGTACACTATATACTAAATAAATATATTTTTCTAAAAAAAACTAATTAAAAATAAACAAACACCAACCAAATTCAATCTAATTATTCTTTCTGACTATTCATGGGAAGCCAGGAAGATGGGGGCTAAATCTGTGTCTGTGAATTAAATCACTTGCTTTTTCAAACTCACTAAAATGAGTAGGAGAAGGAAGTGGCAAACCATTCCAGTATCTCTGCCAAAAAATACCCCAAAGTGGGTCACTAAGAGTCGGACACAATTGAAACAACTGAACAATAACAACTAGCAAATAGGCTCAAATCAGAAATGGGCTGATGCCTTCTGTTCTTAATGACTGTTGAAATGTGGGTGGGAAAGAAATATCTTGAAATGAACTTAATAGGTTCTGAATACTAGGCTTGCCTAATTCAGATCCCACCCAAGCCTAATTGACTCTTGGACTATCTTCTAAAAGAAATGATTTTAAGAGTAGCCTTGTGCTGAGAAAGCAGGATTAAAGTATTTTGTTTCAAAATCATGCCATTGTTCAGAAGCTTTTAAAACATTTTTTCTTATGAGATGATTACATTAGCAGCATGGAAAGAAACTATTAACAGCTTTTTATAATGATTTTTATCATATTTCTAACTTTGCTTCCCTCTAGTGCTCAAAAGTGAAAACTGCATGCATCTTATAGAAAAATAATTCAAACTTGAAATAGTGCATGTCTTTTAAAAATGTACCTTTAAATTTAGAAATCTACCTTTTTTTAAGTTTATGTGCCATGAAACTGATCTTATATTTAGTAGAAGACTATTAGTCTGACTCCAACATGTTATAAAATGAGAAACCTGAGACCCAAAGAGGGAAATCATTTTCCCAAGGTCATACAAGTAGCTAAGTGGAGCGGTGTGGATGCTGCGTAGTGCCTGGAGTCAGGAAGACTCATCTTTCTGAGTTCAAATCTGGCCTTAGAGTCTTACTAGCTGTGTGACCCTGGGCAAGTCACTTAACCCTGTTTGCCTTAGTTTCCTCATCTTTAAAATGAGCCCAAGAAGGAAATGGCAGACCACTCTAGTATCTCTCGATATTGGAAATGGAGTCATGAAGAGTTGGACGTGACTGAACAACAACAATAGTAGCAGAGCCTTAATTTAGACACAGGACCTGTAGCTCCAAATCCATCACGTTGTACTATATATCCATAGATACAGACCAGTGGTTCTCAACTTTCCTAATGCCAGGACCCTTTAATACTCGTATGTGGGCGTATCTGCATGTGGGTGGACTGCCTGGAGACGGATAGAGGAGTGGTGTCTTGGTTCCTAAGACCACCGGAAATATGTGTTCTCCATGGTCTTAGGCGACCCTTGTGACCCCTGTGAAATGGTTGTTCAATCCCCAAAGGGGTCCCAACCCACAGGTTGAGAACTGCTGATTTAGACCTTTGCATCAATAACAAGAGTTTTCAGAATTTAAGTCCGTGTGCTGGCTGCGCTTTTTTAGTTTTGTCACCCTCGAAGTTCCAGCCCACAGTGCACACTACGTACACAAAAGTCCTGGAGACAAAAGAGATGAAGTACGATTGCATACTTTCCTCAGGTACTCTGAGTGTTCTACAATGGGCATTGTGCTGAAGTTAGAGGCACACTCTTTATTTAAAGATTTAATGTTCTAAATGTATTCATGTTGCAGACATGTCTTTTATTATGTAGCAACGCATGCAAATTTGAGAAAGTTTACCTAGTCTCATTCATCTCTGCTATAAACAGTTTTCTCCTTCTGATTCCTGTCTCAAAGGGTTATTGTGAGGCAAATGCTTTTGTAAACTCTGACGCTATACATGGCACATAGAATCTTATGCTCCTCTAATGCCTTTTGTGTCCTAATTTGTATTACATTTGTATGTGATCATATCTTATCTCTCCTAATGGTTTGTAGGGTGACCAAAATTCTGAGGGCAAAAACCATGTTTTCTTATTCTCTAATAACTAGTTTGGTGTTTCACATAAAGCAGGTGCTTAATTAGTATTTAACAAATAAATGGATGAAAGAAAAAGAGGGAGAAACCCACTTATGGCTTAAGGAATTACTTGTTCCCATTTCTGATCCGCAGACCAGCACAGATTTTCTTTTTGTTTATTTTTTGTCACCTCTGGGTAGCCCAGGCCGATGTCAACACTTTGATCAACAAACATTTGCAGAGCTACTACTAAATGCAAAGAAGCATGCTAGAGACTGGAGCAGGTAAAAAGATGAAGACACATACCAAGCAAGGAAGTACTGAAGGCAAATACAAAGTACTATAAGAGGTCAAAGGACAGATGGATCAAAATAGTACCATTATATAATAAGTAGCATTTGATTTGGGCATTGAATGGTGAATGATTTTAATGGGCCACAAGTGGGAAACATTACAATTTCAACAAGACGAATATTATATAACTGACCCTCCCTCGTCCCCATGCACAATGGAACATGCACAGTCACCACCATTATTTCAAATGTTGTAGATGCTGGGAAGGGACAGAATTCTAGTCATATGTGACCCCTCACTTAGTAGGTTGCCAAATATAATGATAAAGAGTCCCCTGATAATTCAAAAGGGTTGCCCTGTACAAATCGTGTTCCATCTTTTCTATCTTCAAAGTTTATACTTTTTTTTTCTTTTGGAGGGGGGAAGGTAGGGCATTTGGGGCTAGTTTTGTGTGTGTGTGTGTGTGTGTGTGTGTGTGTGTGTGTGTGTGTGTGTGTTAAGTGTCTTAGGTTGGATTTGAACCCATCCTCCTGACTCCAGGGCTGGTACTCTATTCACTGTGCCCCCTAGACGCCCCCATGTGTACACTTCTTGAGAGCTGGGTTGGAGAAGGGCAGGATCCCTATTTCCCATCTAGTGAGCACATGTCCTGCTTAGCTGCCTGTCTTTTGTGTTTCCTTTTTTTTAAGCAGGTGACTTGGGAGTCTCAAAAGGTCTGGAGATCTATGGTTTCAATGATGGCTTCCACATTCCCAGCATAGTGTTGGCAGTGTCAGTGGTGTCCACTACAGTGGTAATGTACAGTGGTTGAGTGCAGGGGAAACATCTGAGGTCAACTGCTTCATTGACAAGCTTTCACTATTACAGTGTTCAGACTGTTCAAGAAAAGGGTAAAAGTAAAAGGTGGCTATTTAGCAGCACCTACAAACTGTGTTATGTCCCAATGAGACTGAATATTAGCCTCCCAGACAATTGGACTAGTGGTTATAAGTTGAACTTCAAAATCCTATAAATATAAATAATATAAATTATTATTTTGTTGTATATTATGATTCTTTTTGTGGTTATCATTACTTTCTCTTTAGGAATAAATGACTTGCCCTATATTCAATTCATACTGTCCATGAAGTCGTTCTTTTCCTGCTCTTTCTCTAAACTCAGGTCCATTGACTCCAAGTCCAGTAATCTCCTTATTACACAACAATCATCCAGTTACAACCCACTTAGAACTGCCCTTTAGGAATGAAGTCAGGAATGAAAATATGAATGTAGGAATAGATATATGATATGATATGATATGTTTTGATATAAATATGATAGTTGAATGACTAGGAGTAGATTAGAGGGATATGGGAAACCAGATAGAACAGAGGACTGACATACAAAGGCTTAAGAAATGTGGACTTAAAGGTGGATGGAGGAGTAAGAGGAGTCAGTGGAAGAAATAGAAAAGAAGAGAGGTAGGAGGAAAGTAAGATCCATATAGACTCATGTAGTCCAACGGAAGAAATAGTATCAAGAAGAGTGATGAAGGAAAATGAGATCAGCAAAATCAGAACTATGTACATATCAACTAAAACTAAGGTTACTGGTGATCTTTGAGGCAATAGTTTCAGTAGAGGTTGGGGGGGGGCATAGAATCCACGTTGCCTGGGATTTCGGAGTGAGTCATAGGAAACTGGAGAAAACAGAAAATATGAACTTTACTCTTTTTAGAAATTTGGTATTGGAAACGAGGAGAACAACAGACAGAGATACAGGCAGGTTCGAACAAAGCTTTTCTGTAAGAATAAGAGAGACTGGGACTTGTTTGAAAGTAGAGAGAAAATAGCTTATGGAGAAAGGAGAGACTGTGGTGTTAACAACAGAAATGGAGACACTGCCCTTGCAAGAAATAAGGCCACCTTTTCCTTTGAGATGGGAGAAAAGGGAAAGATAGGGGTGAACAAACACACAGAAAAGTTTGAAGGCTTGTAGGAGGGAGTCCACTTGGGAATGTACTCAGTTGTCTCGTGAAAGAAGGAGCTGAAATATTGTTTGAGAATAAAGTATAAGGGGTGGAGTTGGGAGTTTGAGGAAGGTAAAAGATATACTTCTCATTGTTAATAACCAAGGACAAGACTAGGCATCACACCTTATCTCTGGTTTTAAGTGAATTTTAAATGAATATTTTCACTCCAACTTTATACTAAGCAAAGCATTGTTGTTATTCAGCTCTGTCTGACTCTTTATGACCCCATGAACCATAGCATGCCTATACTGTCCATGGGGTTTTCTTGGCAAAGATACTGGAGTGGTTTGCCATTTCCTTCTCCAGTGGACTAAGGCAAACAGAGGTTAAGTGACTTTCCTAGGGTCACACAGTTAGTGTCTAAGGCCAGATTTTAACCCAATCTTCTTGCCTCTAGACCCAGTGTTCTATCTCCACTGAGCCACCTAGATGCCTTGTTGCTGGACTCAGATAACCCTGGAGGAGAGAGTGAGGCTGATGACTTTGCACAGCCCCGTCTCACTTAAATCCAATTCCCTTGCAAGTCAAGACATCACCCTTCTGATGTCATTGGTCTTCTTTGAGAATGAATGACATGCAACAACAATGCTAAGCAAAGACGTAGCAGGGGTCGGGAAAATGTTTAACAACCAGAATTGGGGAAAACTATGTCCCATGAAACACTTTTAAATTTAATCTGCATTATTTAATTTTTATTTATTTTTAATTTATGGAATAAAGCAAACATTTCCATAACATAGTATAACTTTTTAAAAAATACAATTGCACGTGAAACTGCAAATCTATTATGTACAACTTGCTATTTCTTCTAAATATGTAATAAAGTTATCATATAAATTTCTTTTTTTTCTTTCCTTTTGCCTCCCCCATGCTAGAGATGGCTACTATTAGACACAAATACGTATATACGTGTAAAAATCATTCTGTACATACTTCTGTTTATCAGTTCTTTCTCTGGATGAATTAGTGTCTTTATTATAATTTGCATTATTAATATTTTCTACATCATTTTCTTAGGCCTAGACAACAATTAATCACACCCTGATTTGTAGCGTTTGCTGAATTTTGAGGTATAAATGCTAATCCTGAAAATTTAGCCATCAATTCTGGTGAGTCAGCTAAAGCTGATTCCAGCCCACTCCTGGCTACAGCATGCCTTGACCCTTCTGCAAAACAAGGTCTTTTACATATTTTGTGACCTCCTCACAACACACTAGAAAAATTTTCATTGTGGCAGGTTACTTGTCAGAATCTCTAATGTAGCAGGTAAAGTAGTGTTCCTGTTCCTTCCTCAAAGGCACAGGTTACCAGACAGGCTAGGAGGTAAATGCCTGATTTTCCTCCAGTATAGTACAATCTTGGGATTTTTTAAACTAGAAATCTATCTTCTGATTCCTCATTTTCCACCCCTACAGGCATTGGACAAGTATCCTTCAAAAGCACTAGGCCCATATCTACTAACAACAGATGTAACTAGGCTATACTGTCCTGCAGTGATATTTTCTGGGGTAACTTTCAACTTATGTTAACTGACCAGGGAATCTGGTCCCCATAACTTATGGGGATCTCAAATTAAAATTGCAGGAGCTACAGAAAGTGGCTTGAGCACTTGGAAGTGCAATCGGTCAAGCTGAGAAAATGCATGCCTAAATTAGAAGTTTTTCTTGGCATTTTTTTTTTCAAAGCTCTTTGGCACTAACCTTCAAAAGGAGGTGTGTGTGTGTGTGTGTGTGTGTGTGTGTGTGTGTGTGTGTGTGATATCTACTTTGGCATTGCTCCTGGTTTACTTCTTTGTACTTTGCCTTTGGTTTTGAACAATGTTCCCTCCACCAGATCCTCAGGATGGGCATCTATTAAACAGTCATTTAACTATGGAGGCAAGAGTGTTAGAAAAAAAAATTAGTCAATTTGTATTTAGGACATCAAGCAGAAATATCATCGAGATGATTATTTCAACTTTTGAAAATTAGCATGTAGAGATAGCAGTCTGCTATAAAGCAATGGATTTAGAATCAGAGGTCCTGGGTCCAAATAGTGGCACTACATCTTATAGCCTATGTGTCTTTAGATGAGGCACTCAAGAAATGCTTATTAAGATCCTATGATGTGCCATACCCTATGCTAAGTTCTAGGGATACGATGAAAGGTAGAAAACAGTTCCTGCTCTCAAGAAGCTCATGGTCTAATGGCAGAGACATTATGCAAACTAGTATATAAAAACAAGATGTATGCTGCACAAATTGGGCATAATTCCAAGAGGGAGGGAACTAGCATTAACTAGGGTAAGTAAAAGATTCTTGTAGAAGGCGGGATTTTAGCCAGGATTGGAAGGAAGCCAGGGTGTCCAGCAGACAGAGATGAGAAGGGAGAGAATTCTAGGCATTGGGGGATGATCAATGAAATGTCCAGAGATGGAGTGTCATGTAATGTGTTGTGGCAGGAGTAAGGTATAAAAAGACTAGAAAAGTCGGAGGTCAGGTTATAAAGGGCTTTAAACACCAAACAGAGGATTGTATGTTTGATTCTAGAGGTGATAGGGAGACATTGGAATTTATTTAATAGGGATGTGACATGGTCAGACCTATGCTTAAATAATTTATTTAATATTTGCAAAGTGCTGCATATATTATCTCATTTTCTTCTAAGGGAAGATCATATTTATAGCTGAATGGAGGATGGTCTGGAGGAGGGGGAGACTTGAGGCAAGGACACAAACCAACTAGCCATTGCAGTAGTCCAGGTGTGAGGAGAGGAGGGCACATACCAAGAGAGTGGTAGTGTGAGAGAAGAGAAGGAGACGTATAGGAGAGATGCTACAAAAGTAGCATTGACAGAACTTAAGAATAACATAAACAGGAGGTTTGAAAAAGCAAAGAAATGCAGGTGACATCTAGGCTGGGGAAGCCACTTTTTGTTTCATCTCCCTAGGTTTCATTTTCCTCATCTGGAAAATGAGGACATTGGACTAGCTGACCTTTCAGTTCTAAATCCTATGATCCTTAAAGTTCCTTCTAGCTCTGAGATTCTGTGATTCAATCTGAAATATCCAGACTTTTTGATGACTCACTTTGAAAGAGATTGACTCATATATAAGAGATTAGGGAAATATATTTAGCAAAATAAGACCAAAAGCATCAGTCAGTCAGCCTTTTATTTACTGACAGCCTCAAATACTTTTGTTCTTCAATCACTTACCACACTCTACTACATACTTTATTTTGGCATGGCATAGGACCATGCCAAGAAGAAAACACATGTTAGGGCATTTATCCCAAAGAAGGAGTCATTGAATGGGTGTGGCTTCAAACAAACTGAGACTCGGGAAAGACCTTAATTTAGGAAAGCCAAGTTCACCCACCACATCCTGGGCCATCTCCAGTCATCTTGACTTTTGTCTTGCCACTAGACTTTGATGACTCTAGAGGAGAGAGTGAGGCTGTTGACTTTGCCCAGCTCTGCTACACTCTCATACAATTCAAGCACAAGTCGAGACATCACCCTTGTGATATCATTGTTTCTTTTCCAGATGAACAAGAGAAACAACAATAAACTCCTGGAGAACAGGGACTGATTCATTATTAGTTTTGAATCCCCAGTGCCCAATATAGTGCCTTTGTACATAATAGGTTCTTTTAAAATAGTTGCTGAATGAGTAAATAAATGAATGAACGCTGACTAAAAACTCCAAGTTTAAGATGACAATATTTCAGAGAATTTAATTCCCAGTTTCATGGCTCTTTGTATACTGTTGAAGCTTACTTTTATAGTTCACTTTTGACCTAAGACATATATGAATATATATCAAATCAATAACTCAAATGGGCCTATCATTTCACCTATCAAGATTCTTAGCCACCTATAATTAAAGGTACTTTACTTACCACATTAGGGTTGTCTTTGAATCCAGTAATAACGTAATAAGCATCTGAGACTTTCCTCTTCCCTAGGGGTCATTTAGAAACTGTGACTTACAAAAATTAAATAGGACTTACGACTTCTAATTCTCTGCCTTATTGGGCTATTTGCCAGTGAGCAGATCACTCCTTAAATGCTACTTTGTGCACTTCCTTGTTGATAAAAAGTCAACTATATATCATAATTTTTACTGACTTTTTTTTGTTTTTGTTTTTTTGGAGGCAGTTGGAGTTAAGTGATTTGCCCTGGGTCACACAGTGAAGCCGGATTTGAACTCTTTACTCCAGGGCCAGTGCTCTATCCACTGGACCACCTAGCTGCCCTTTTACTGACTTTAAATGTGTTGTAAAATTTAAAGAGTCATGTTTTCCTCTGGAACTTGGAAATGGGAGACAATAGTAAGAAAAAAGAACCAATGAAACTGAGGAAAAATAATCTCATTCTTTCCTTCTTAAAAACTATCAGGAGTATTTAAGGGTTATGGGATTTTAGAGGTAGAAGGCATCTTATCCCATACCTTCATTTTATGGCAAACAACAGAGGCCCAGGGAGGTTGCGTAATCTTCCCAGAATAGCCTCGGTAATAAGAAGCAGAGACAGAGTTTGAACCTAGGTTTATTGTTGTTGTTCAGTTGTTTCAGTCATATCTAATTCTTTGGACCCTATTTGGGGTTTTCTTTGCAAAAATTCTGGAGTGGTCTTTCTCTAGCTGATTTAATTTTTTTTTTTTTTTGGTTACTGAAATTTCTATTTCTCTTAACTCTTGTATGTCAAATCTTCTATTAAGTTCAGGTTTTTGTTTTTATTTTTAAACAAAGTCCTAAAAGTCTGATAGTTCATTAAATGTCCATCATTTTTTCATTCAGGATTATGCTTAGCTTTGCTGAGTATGATATTTTCCACCAGAACCCTGGGACTTTTGCTCTTTGATATGTAGAGTTCCAAGACTTGCTGTCTTTTAGCAAGGTCTTGTATGATTCTAATTTTGGCATTGCCATATTTAAATTGATTTTTTTCTTGTTGCTCATAATATCTTATCCTTTAGCTGGGGGTTTTGGAATTTGATTATAATATTCTTGTGGGTTTTCCTCATAGGATCTCTTTCAGGTGGTGATGGGTGGATTTTTTTCTATTTCTACTTTCCCCTTTGTTCTCTAGCTCATTTTACAGATAAGAAACTGGGGCAAACAGTTAAATGACTTGTCCAGATCCTAATTCCAAGCCCAGTGCTCTATTCACTGTACCAACTAGCTGCCCATTGAACCTTGGTTATTTCACTGCAATTCCAACACTATTTCCCCTAAGCCTGCCCATAATATGGATCTATGCATTACTGATTTTAAACCTGGGGTATGGGGCACAATTCTCCAAGTAGCTGTCTTCTATTGGTTGAAGGGTTATCATTTCTGAAAAAGAACAAATTTATTCTGCATTAATTCAGAGGGCAAAATTAGTAACTATGACTGGAAAAGATAGAGACACAGATTTTCATTTGGTATAAAGGAGACTTTTCTAACAATAAAAGCTGTTCAAAAAATGGATTTAGGTTCCTTTGTTTTTCCATTGCTAAAAGGATCAAGAAGTGACTGGACATCTACCTTTCAGGGATGTTATTGAAAGCATCCCTCTATTTGGGAAGTTGGATCAGATCATCTTTAAAGTCCCTTCCAACTCTAAAATTCTCTGATTTTACATTTTAGAATAACATTGAGTGTGTTTTTAAAAATCATCTTCTCAGGGTTCACTCATTTCCTGTTTCTACCACTCCCTAAAGAAAAATAGCAAGTTGCAAATCCAGAAAAACCCTTCTGCAGAAAGACAGAGACTGTGAATATTTCCACACACACACCCAAGTACTTCACAATTATTAAGCCATCTAAAAAGCTGAAAAAATTTGACAAAGCAAAAAAAAAAGTGTTGGTCTGTGTGCTTCAAAGTAAAAATAGATGCATTTCAGTTGATTTCCATGAGATTTCCAATAAGCAATCCTTAAATGAGCTCAAGAGAAACAATTTCATAGTGGTTAGCTTTTATTCCCACAACTTGGTAAAGGCAAATCCCATTGTCTTGATATATTTTATTTCTATAACACAGTGCAAGCCTAACAGAGTGAGAAGACCAATAAAAATTATTGGGCTCTGCCTAGTGGTGATGGGGCACAATCTGGGACCTAGTATAAATTCTTGAGGCTTGTTCTGATGGTAATGACTGCCAGCTGGACAATGCTATGGCTCCCAAGTGCCAGGAGACCAGGCTACTGTTCTTTTAATTCTAGTTTCCAGCTTGATAAAGAATGCCTTAGTAGCTTAGGGTTTTGGCACAGGGGTCAGAAATATCACAAAAGTAACATTTATTAACACTGTGAAGTTTAAGTTTTGATGAAGATGTATTTAATAAGCATTTCCTCTGTTTAAGATTGAATAGGCTACATAAAGAGTGGAGATAGCTAGGTAGTACAGTGGATAGAGTGGCGAGCCTAGCATCAGGAAGACTCATCTTCCTGAGTTCAAATCCATTCTCAGATACCAGCTATGTAATCCTGGGTAAGTCACTTAACCTGTTTGCCTCAGTTTCCTCATCTGTAAAATGAGCTGGAAAAGGAAATGGCAAACTATTCCAGTATCTTTGTCAAGAAAACCCAAATGGGATCACAGAGTCAGACACAACTGAACCTCAGAAAGCAACATTGTTTTTGTGTTTCCAGATAAATTTTTGAGAAACAAACAAAAAAACATTATTTTTCTCTTTTCTTCAGAGATGAAAATAGCTTTTAAAGATCCTGTAGGCTCTTGGATGAATATGCTTGCCTCAAATAAGCAGTCTCACACTTCTGGGCACTTCACTATAAGAAAGGAGGAGCTAGTAACCTGAAAATTTTGGCTTAGGACATCCCTGGGTTCCCCATAGGAAGAGTAAATTAAGAAGTGGAATGAACGCTAAACTTGGTGTCAAAACGTGGTATTCAAGCTTGAGAATGTCCATTTACTAGCTTTTTGACTTGAGTAAAGTCACTGAAATTAAATCTTAGTTTGCTCCTTTTAAAATAAAGATAATTACACTTGCACTATTTTCTTCATGGGGTTGTCATGATGATCAAATGAGATTGTAGGAATAATTATTTCCCTTATTCAGTCTTCCCAAACCATTGCTTTTAGAATTCATTTTGGGATTTTGTAGAGGAGTGAAATCAAAGTCATTTGTATATAATTATAGAAGTCATTTTTATCTCCTTTCTTAAAAAAAAAAGTCAGGACATCTCACAGTATCTTTCTTGTTTGCCATAGCTCTTTAAAGATCACCTGGCAATACATTTATCACATTTCTAAGTTCTTTCAGTAGTCAGTACGATTTCCTCATCTATAATTTGGAGATAATAAAAGCACCTGCTTCCTAGGGTTATTGTGAGGACCAAATGAGATAAGAGTTGCAAAGTGCTTTGCAACCCTTTAAACACTATACTAATACTGGTAATTATTACTCTGGAGTGAATCACGAGTGTTCTGGAGCCAGCTTGAACTGACTCATGAGAGCAGATTGTAAAATTTTCAATGTAAACCTTTATACTTTAGAAATAAACAACAAATCAGGGCTTGATTTGTTTTGTTGCTTGTCTAGACTTCAGAAAATGGTGGATAAAATGTTAATAATACATATTGAATATAAAAGTATGTAAGGCATACTTTGTTTTTCTTTTGGAGAGCTGGTTGTTAAACATTTACCAGTATGACCCCAGCTATTCATCAGACTGGAGAAACTTGAGCTTATTTAGACCCAATTAGGTGTTTTCCCACTAAATCCTCATACATACAAGCCTCCTACTTAACTAAATTATTCTACCCTTTCCAGTCTGAATATTACCCTCCTTAACTAAGAAAATAATTATTTAAAAAATGGAAGATTAGAATTGAGTTGTTTTGCTTTTTCTCTCTCATCCTTTGTTGTCTTGCTCACCCAACAGCAGGCTTTTTCCTTCCTTCTTTGCATTTCTTTGTAAGCCTCAGCTCATTCTGACTTTTACCTCCTGACACCATCCTTATCCATTCATGTCATTCTTCTGTATGCTTTGTTGGTTACACACTCCTGCTTCCATGTTTTCCACATATCCTTTTACATTCTAAGCTCATTGGCAAACTCCCTATACAGACTTATTTGTCCAGGTGAAATTACAGAGCACACATTTAGAGCTGATCCAGTTAGCATGGTCTGGTGACTTCTTTCAGGAGTGTTTGGAACTCTCTGGCTCTCATTTTCATTATCTGTAACATGAACAAGTAGGACAAGATGGCCCTAATGTCTCTCCAACTTAAAAGATCTAAGTGTTAGCATTCAGATCCTACCTCTTTATATGCTACTCTTCACTTTTCTTCTTCATTAGCTTTATAATTTCAATATCAGAATCTGACTTTTGAAAGGTAGTCTTGATCTTTCTGCTCCTTTAGAGCCATAGGCCATGGGTTCATAGCTAGTATTTCTCTGAATTTTTGGAGGCCTGTTTTCCTACATTCAATAGAACATAATAGAAAAAGTATTGGGAGAGTCAGAGGACTCCAATTCAAATTATGACTATGTGACCCCTTAGCCACTTGTGCTAATTTTGGCCTGACAGCATCAAGAAACAGAGATTCATCACCCGCCAGCACCACACCATCCATACATAGAATCATTGATTACAGAAAATGGAAAGATTCTGAATGCCGTTGATAAGTTCACTTACCTTAGCAGTATACTTTCCATGGATATCCACCTAGATAATGAAGTTGATGCATGCACTGCCAGAGCTAACTCAGTGTTTGGGAGGCTCAGAAGGAAAGTGTGGGAGAGAAGTATTAAGCTATCAATAGAACATAATAGAAAAAGTATTGGGAGAGTCAGAGGACTCCAATTCAAATTATGGACTATGTGACCCCTGGGCAAGTCACTTAACCTCACTTAGTTTCCTCATCTATAAATTAGAATATGAGACTAGAGCTCTGTATTTCCTTCCAGTGCCAATGTTTCTGATGTATGATCACCTGTGATGAATTCTAGAGTATTCCCCAGATTATGCTCATCTTCATTCAGAAATTTAAAAGTATACACTTACTTTTTTCTGAGAATTCCTTTCATTTCTACTTTGACAATTAGTAAGTTATCAACTCACATTACCTTGTCTAACTCATTAAAAGCACAACTGAAGTCTGAGCTATTATTCAGGTGATGTGAGTAAAACAAAGTATGTATGAAAGATGTTGTAAAGGTACAAATGGTAAGTTCTGGCAGCTGATTGGATATTTGAGGTGAGAATGAGTAAGGAGTCTAGGATAACACCAAGGTGGTAAAGCTTGGGTAACTGAGAGGATGGGAGTAGTGTAGATAGTACTCCATTGTTCATTTCTATAAAGGAAAAAGTAATAGGTTGCCATGTGTCAATCACAGGTGGGAGGGTGGGGGGAAAGGGGAATGCCTCTCTCTTAGTCATTGCCCACAATATTCTTGCCAGAGTCTTCCTTAATAGATTGATCCTTTACCTGGAAGATGGTCATCTATCTGAGAGTCAGTGTGGCTTCAGAAAGGGCTGAGGAATATAGTTGGTATGGTGTTTGCTGCAAGACAAACTCCAGGACAGATGTCAGAAGCAGAAGAGAGGTTTGTACACAACATTTGAGGATCTGACCAAGGCTTTTGATACTGTTGGTCACAAGAGCTTGTGGAAGATCATGGCAAAATTTGATTTTCCAAAGAAGTTCATCAGTATCGTATGTCAGTTCCATGATAGAGTACTTGCATGGGTTCTGGATAATGGATGATGCTCTTTCCTTTTCCTGGTGACCAATGGAGTAAATTAGCACTGTGTGCTTGCTCCCATGCTTTTGAGCATGATATTGTCAAAGATATTATCAGAGGCCATCAACTAGGCTGAAAATGGCATCAAGGTTAGCTACCATACTGGCAATTAATTATTTAACTTGAAAAGGCTACAAGCCAAGACTAAAGTAGAGGGAGAGTTGGTGCATAACTTTTTGTTGACAGATAATTATGTTTTCAATGCAGCTTCTGAGGCTGAGATGCAATAGAGTATGGATAAATTCTCTGCCACTTGTGCTAATTTTGGCCTGACAGCATCAAGAAACAGAGATTCATCACCCGCCAGCACCACACCATCCATACATAGAATCATTGATTACAGAAAATGGAAAGATTCTGAATGCCGTTGATAAGTTCACTTACCTTAGCAGTATACTTTCCATGGATATCCACTTAGATAATGAAGTTGATGCATGCACTGCCAGAGCTAACTCAGTGTTTGGGAGGCTCAGAAGGAAAGTGTGGGAGAGAAGTATTAAGCTATCAAACTGAAGGTCTACAGAATTGTTGTGTTGACCTCATTGTTGTATGTCTGTGAAACCTAGACAGTATACCAGCACCATGTCAGGAAATGGAATCAATTCCATGTGAATTGTCTTAGGAAGATTCTGAAGATCACCTGGCAAAATAAGGTACCTGACACTGAGGTTGTTTCTCAAACCAAGCTGCCAAGCATTCGAACTCTGCTGCAGAGTGTAATTTCAATGGGCTGGCTACATTGTCTGAAAGCCAATTACATGTTTGTCTAAAAGACTGTTTTACAGAGCACTCACACAAGGCAAACACTCACACAGAGGTCAGAAGAAGCAATACAAGGACATTTTCAAGGTCTCTTTGAAGAACTTTGGAATCAATTGTGAGACATGGGAGATATTGACACAGGACTGCCCAGCATGGCATGCCCATATCAAATAAGGTGCTGTGCTCTATGAGTAAAGCAGAATTGCAATAGCTCAAAAGAAATATGAGATACACACATTTACAGACATATCCACTCTAAATGTTCACTCTCACTAAATGGACTCTTTGTGCCCAAGTTCATATTTGTCTGCAGCCACAGTCAGACACACTGCACATTGACCTCTACATAGTGTCATTTTGGTCTTCTTTGAGCATGAAGGACAACAACCAAGACAGTAATAGGGAAGTTCAGTAGAGATGAGATTTTTCTGAGGGAGTTTCACTTTGTACATGTACATGAGATGTCTCTGAATCATCATCCAGTTGAAGATATCTGAGAGGTAGTTGAAGATGCACTAGCAGAGATTAGGAGAGAGATTAGGGAAGGTAAGGAATCATCAGCCTAGAGATGACAATTGAATCCGTGGGACCTATTGAGTTTACAAGAGAAATATTAGAAAGAGTGATGAGAAGATGACCTGGGACAGAACCTTGAGGAAAACCCATGGTTAAAGAGCTTCACTTTGATAAAGATATAGCAAACAAAGGAGACTGAGAAGGGTAGTCAGAAATATAGGAGAAAAGGTGGGAGAAAGCAGTACCACAAAAATCTGGAGAAGAGAGAATATCTATGAAAAAAGACTAATAGTGTCATAGATTGCAGATAAGGATGATGATTGAGCAAAGGTCATTGGATCTGGCAACCAATCAACCTACTAACTAATTAATGAAGTAAGAAAAAATTTATTAAGCTCTTATTATGTGCCCCACACACTGTGTAAAATACTAAGGAAACAAAAGTAAAAGCAGTCCCTGACCTCAAGGAGCTTCACAATTCTAATTGTGAGCATTGTGAGCACAATTCTAAGGAGCATTCTAATGGAGTACACAACATACAAATAACCAGATGCATATGAGATATGTACAGAATAAATTAATTAACAGAATTAATACAGCACAGAAAAGATTCAGGGTAAATTTGGAGGGGAAGGCAGTAGTGTTTCCCTAATCTTGAACAATGAACCTCTCTTAATATAGTTTAAGATTATTTTAGCCTTTTTGTTTACTGACTCACATTGTCTGCTTATATTGAGTTTATATTCCAGAAAAATCCTTAGATCTTTTTCACATGAACTGTTTGTTGTCTAGCCACACCTGCCCTTGTAAAATTTTGTTTTTGAAATGAATATAGAACTTGTTATTGTATTTCTGTGTATGCCATCTTATTATATTACATCCTATTATTCTCCCTATGGAGATCTTTATAAGATTTGTCATCTAACATATTTGCTATCCTCTTCCCCATAATTCCTCTCCCCCATGGTTTTGTATTATTTGCAATGTAGATAAACATTCCATCAATACCTTCATCTAAGTCATTAATAACAATGTTAAATAGCCTAAGACCAAGTACAGATCACTAGATATTTTGTTAGAAACCACCCTCAAAGTTGACGTTGACTCATTAATGACTATTATTTTGGTCCAACCATTCAACTGTTTCCAAAATCCACTTAACTTTATTTACCATCTCTCCTGTGTCTTTACAAATATCCACCAATGTTTTAAAAATGAAACAAAAACATGGTGACACAAATCTCAGATGTTAGCAATGAATAAGTCTTGAGTGGACCAGACAGATTCCAAGGTTGATTTAAAAATATATATGTATATTGACAATGAAAAGATCTGCTATGTTGAACAATAGGCTTACTACATCTACAGTATTCCTCTGATCTCCAGGTCTAGTAATATTATGAATAAAGAAAATGGGATTAGTCTGGCATGACATTTTTCTTAATGAAGCCATTCTTTTCTTTAGGTGCACGTTGCTTTCTTTTCTAAATACTCACAAGCTATCCATTTTAATATGTTTATATATAATTTTATATGTATATATGATATATAACATGATATGAAATCATGATATATGACATATTTTTATTGTTATTCATTTGTTTCAGTCACGTCCAACTCTTCATGACTCTATTTGGGGTTTTCTTGGCAATAATACTGGAGTAATTTGCTATTTTCTTCTCTAGCTCATTTTACAGATGAGTAAACCGAAGCAAATAGGATTAAGTGACTTCCCCAGGGTCACACTCAGGAAAATGAGTCTTTTTTATTCTAGGACTGACACTCTATCCAGTTGCCCTTATATAATAAAATATAACATGTATTTCCTGTTTTATGATATAGACAATATTAAGCATTATTATATAACATTATAATATAATATATAATTTATACATATTAATTTTTTTCTCTCAAAAACTGAAGTCAAACTAGTTGGGTTATACTTTTGTCTCTCTACCTGTAGCCTTGCCCATTTCTAGTCTAACTCTCATGCACAATCTTTCTAATGTGCAGGTCTGACCAGACTACTTCCCTGTACAAAAATCTTAAATTGCTCCTTTTTTTTTTTTTGCATGTAATCTACAGCTGGAAGCAACATTAGAGATCATCGAATACAACTCCCTTGCTTAATGGAAAAGGAAACTGAGTCCCAAAACAATTAAAGTGACTTGCCCAAAGTCACAAGGTAGTAAGGGACAGAGCAGAAGTTCAAATGTGGGCCCTCTGATTTCAAATTGAGTGATTTGCTGTACTATGCTGGAACTAGCTAATTCTGGTCTCCTCTGACTGTTTCCAACTTCTGTGCAGGCTGTATTTCTTTTTATAACTGTTGTATTCCAGCAAAACACACTGAACCTAATCTTTCTCCATTCATCCAATGAGTTGTTTATGCTCTGGGCACACTCCCTTTTTCTATCTGGTATAACCTCCCTCTTGACCTTTCACTTTTCTGGAAACCCCTGTATCCATACCTGGATACCTATAGACCACAAACTCTAAATTTCCTAGCTAATTAGTATCTTGTTAGAATGGGAAATCCAATGAATTAAACTTGATGCTTGCCCCTATCTGGACCCAGTAGACTTCTCTGAGCTTCCTTTCTATATAATGAAGTTGATTCTAGGAGCCCAGATGAGAGCTTGGTGGAACAGGGTATTGCAAGATCATTGTAGAGTTCCTCCTCCAGTCTTAGCTTGAAGGCTATTGTCCCTAAGACTCTATTGACAACATATCAAAGGGCAGTGTCCTTTTCCTGCTTCCACTTATGCTTTGGAGGAGTCAGTCAGCCTCAGTTTGGGACTCTCAGTAACCTTTCTTATTTTGAAGGTAATGGTTGTTGTCCTAATTTGGGGGAGGAGTAGTGTCCTACTTATTCTTCTCTTGTCTTTAACTTTTCTTTTGGTATTCTATTTAAGCCACATGTCTTGTGGCTTTCCCTTAAACACTTAGCTTATTGCTTTCTTCAGGTTATTTTCTTCTTCTGGCAATCCCCTCTAGTCCCATCTAGGAATCCCAATAACATACTCTCTCCTCTCTTTACCTATTAAAATCATTCCCTTCTTTTTCAGTTCCCATACTTCTTCTATGTGGTCTTCCCTGACCTTTTTTTCTAAGAAAAAATGGTCTTTTGTTCCACAAAATTTTCTAGACTATTTTCTTTATATTTTTCCTTTATCACAAAGTACCATGTTATTATGTTTATCTGTGCACACACTTATTTCCCTAGAAAACTCCTAAAATGTTCTTGTTTATAATTCTGGTGCTTGGGGCAATGCTCCTTACTTAGTAGAAACTAGAAATTATATATTTGTTGAATTTGTCTAATGTTGTGACCTGCTCAAATGTAGGAGTCAAGACTCAAACGCAGATTTTCTGATTTTTAAGTTCATTGCTTTTTGTGGCAATTACCTGTTTTGTAAGGATCATAGAATTAAGCGTTGTAGAAACAGAAATTATCTAGGCTTATTGGGAGGAAAGTGCTTTGTAAATCTTAAGGCACTACATGGGTGCTAAAATCTCCTTCTCATTCCCCCACCCCAACCCAGAGACAAGGAGCCCTGTCCCTACATTTCTTATCACTAATCCTCCTATACCTTAATTGATCAACAATTTAAAATTGGTATGGTAAAATGATCCTGTGCTAAATGTTGTAATTTCTCTTGGTGTTTCAAGGCCATGTTTTTGATGATCATAATAGAACACAAACAAATGTATTGGGGCATAGATCTTGAACTGGCAGGGACCTCAGAGGCCCTCTGGTTTAATCCTCTCATTTTTACAGTTGGGGAAACTGAGACTCAGGGAGGTTAATTGACTTTTTTTGTTTTGGTTGTAGTTTTTTTTTTTTTTGCTTTTTGGAAAGAAAAGACAGGGTAATTGGGGTTAAGTGACTTGCCCAAGGTCATAGAGCTAGTAAGTGTTAAGTGTCTGAGGCTGGATTTGAACTGAGGTCCTCCGAACTCCAGGGCTGGTGCTCTATTCCCTGCACCATCTAATTTCCCTGATTAATTGACTTTCTGAAGGATGTCAAAGACAGGTTTTGAACCCTAGGAAGTAGCTATAAATCTGAACCTTACTATTCAGTTGACCTCAGGTAAATTCAGCTATTAATGACAGCTGTCATTAATACAGCACTGGAAAATTTCAAAACACTTTATGCCCAATTGATCCTAATAATATTTATCATCTTTATTTCAACAAAGGTCAAGACAGACTCAGAGGGGTCAGCTGACTCAAAGACATAAATTGGTATGGAGGATAAAGTAGTGTACCAGATAATCCAAAATAATTGAGTTCAAATTCTGTCCCAATTTAATTTTTTCCTTATATATAAAATTGGGTTAATAGACCCTACCTGAAAGTTGATAATATATGTAAATATCAACTATTTTCATTATTTCCTGTAATCACCAGCTATTATATATTTAGAGCAGAATTGGAACCCAGCTGCTTATAATTGTAAGTTCAATAATCTTTCCATTCTGACCTGATGTCAACCTCATGGTTTACCCCACCTTTTATTTGTCTTTATTGTTGAGTCATTTCTTCTTTGGGAAGGCAAAAAGGCCTTTTTTTTGGCCTCAAATCTTACCTAGCCTTTAATTATGGAATGAGCATTGCCTCAGACAAACTGAAACCTTGGAAAGCCATAGTCCTCCACTGCATCTGGGGCTATCACCAGTCATTTTGATCTATGTCTTGCCACTGGATTCCCATCACTCTGAAGGAGAGACTGAGGCTGATGACTTTGTACAGCTCTGGCTCACTTAAATCCAACTCACTTGCAAGTCATGACATCACCCTTCTGGCTCTTTGTGACCCCTTTTTGGAGTTTTCTTGAAAACAATACTGGAGTGGTTTTCTTTCTCCTGCTCATTTTACAGATAAGGAAACTGAGGCAAATAAGGTTAAGTGATTTGTCCAAGGTTACGCAGCTAGTGTTTTGAGACCAGATCTCAACAGAGCCTCTAAACAATGGTTCTCAACCTGTGGGTTATGTTCAGTTTGTAACAATGAAAATACATCCTGCATATCAGATATTTACATTACGATTCATAACAGTAGCAAAATTACAGTTATGAAGTAGCAACGAAAATAATTTTATGAGGAATTGTATTAAAGGGGTTCGGCATTAGGAAGGTTGAGAACCACTGCTCTAAGAGGTCAGGAACTAATTAATTGTCTCTTCTACCTGGAAGAGAGCAATTAAAGTAAAAAAGCCCTTAAGACCAAGGATATTAATTAATTTGAGGTGAAAATCAGCCAAAGGAAAGGAACTTTTAGAAAGAGTGCCCTGAGGATGATAGAGCAGAAAAAGGCCCTCAAGTATTTTCATGTGAATCTGAGTTCCTCACAAGTGCAGTAAGAGGTGCTTCTCCCTTAGAGGTGACGGCCAGCCCTTATCTGAGGAACTCACTCTCCGTGCCACACCCTAAACAGGAGAGGTTTGCTGCCAAATACCTGGCGTAGTCACTCAAGAATTCCTTGGCCTTTTACAAGGGTGTTTGTTCTGCATTGTCAGTTTTGGCCCAGAAGGGCGGGCCCCAGGCTCTGGCTGCATACCTTCCCAGGGAGACCCAGAACCTGCCCTGGGACCAGTAGTAGCAGTCAAAGATTAAACAGTAGGATTTGCTGTTTACTGCGGTCAGGAATTTGCCTGGGGCCACTGAACTACCCAGGTGACTTCCTCTACTAGTTGTCAAAGTGTTTTTTTTTTAAATTTACTTAACTGACTTAAGAAAGCTATGTCAATCCTGTCACAATTTAAACCTCTTTTTTTTTAACTTTGGTTTTTGTGATAAATTGATGTGGACTCTGATCTATGTGGGAGCTTTTACCTTCATCCGACTTTGAAAGGTGAGCAGTGTGGAATGAGAAAGAAAAAAGGGCAATCTGCTTCCTTGGGCGAATAGACTTCACTGAGTGAGTATGATGCCACGTGATTTGTTGCTGCTATTGTTCTGTTGTTTCTGCCATGCTTTGCTCTTCATGACCCCATTTGGGGTTTTCTTGGCAAAGATGCTACAGTGGTTTGCCATCTCCTTCTCTAGCTCATTTTACAGATGAGAAACTGAGGCAAACAGGGGCAAGTGACTTGCCCAGGATCACACAGCTGCTAAGTGTCTGAGACCAGACTTGAACTCAGGAAGATAAAGTTTCCTGACTCCAGGCCTGTTAGTCAATCCACTATACCATCTACTTGCCCACTAAGTAATACTATTCAATAAACATTCATTAACAGCCATTGTGTATTCAGTACTGAGTGGGAGTAAGGAATCACAAGATTTAGACAAACTCATTGGCTGGCTTTGGATCTAGGGAGGAAATAAGACCACAAACTGACACCTATCGTACAAAATGTGCATGTTTGTTCTGTGCGAATTCTAGGATGAGGAAGGGAGGCTGTGTGAGAAGGCTCTCTGGAGGAGGTAGCTCCCCAGTTATGCATCAAAGGAAAGGTGCTCCAGTCCTAGGGAGCAGTTTGACAAGAACTGAGATGCTGAGAGAGTGCAGTGGCTGAAAAGGGCTGACAGCAAAGAGTATCTGTCTTTGGCTAGGGCATCTGGAAGGTATGATATGGCACTAGAAAGCAGGTTCCAAGTAAGGCCAGAAGGGTAGGTTCATAGGAACATTGCATGTAGGACTGGAAAGGACTTCTAAGATTATCTAGTCCAATAGTTCTTAGCCAGTGGGGGTTGGTGGCAATGGTCCAAAGAATTTGTATTAAAAATTCTTTAATGGTATCTTGAACAGTAAATAAATACTTCTAAATATTAGGAGTAGTATGTTAAATTACTGGTGGGGGGAAGAAAAGAAGGGGTCATAGGTTCTCCTCTCAGCATATTACATAGGCAGTTGGGTGGTGTGGTGGGTAGAGTGCTGGGCCTGGAATCAGGATGACCTGAGTCTGAGTTCATATTAGCCTTAGACATTTACTAGCTGTGTGATCCTGGGCAAGTCATAGCATGGCTTCCTGTAATGTAGTTGACATATATTTCCTCTGTACTTTCTCAGCTATAATTTCCCCATTTGAAAAAAGGGGGATCAGAATGACATTTTCCTCACAGGGTTGTGGTGAGTACTAAACAATGTAATATGTGTCAAGTGCTTTCTGAACTTTAGCGCCCTATGTCATAGGATCCTAAGTTCAGAGCCGGGAGTGAGCTTAGAGGCCTAGTCCAATGCCTTCATTTTAATGACGAGGAAAATGAAACACAGAAAACTAACTGACTTACCCAAGGTCATGCAGCAAGTGTCTAAGCCCAAATGCAAATTCAGCTCTTTCTGACTTCCAAATGCTCTGTCCACTGAGACACCCAACTACCCTAACATGTAACTGTGGGCTATTATTTGTGTAACCACACAGAATCTCTCTAGGAGAGCTAGGGCACTCATCTTCTCCCCAGTCTCATTAAAGGGCACCATATGCACAAGATTCAGTCCTAAGCGGGGCTTGACTTCCAAAGAAAGAGGTCAGACTCTTTCTCATTATATCTCTGGCTCTTCACACCCTCACCCCAGAGTCCCAAGGAGAATCACTTAAAGCTTAGATTTGCCTGATTTCTAAACCTTCCCAAAAGGTACTCAATGTACAATGTATATCAGGTATAGGATGGTTATTTATTTTCTCCACGTAAAAGAAATGCTAAAAAACACAAATTGATAAGGATACATTGACAAAAAGACTTAAAACATGAATCAGTAATCCAAAACTATTTTTATGCACCATCAATCTACAACATCAAAATAGAAACATTTGCAAGGATTTCTAAATTATCATTTCAGTGTCAGTTCTGCTGGTTTCCCTCATGTTTTCTGGCAAGCCTTCCTGGGGGTTGGCCTCTTCTTCCCGTAGGTACTCATCTTTTCCAAGAAGTTCTGTAGTAACTTTTAGGGAAACTGACTGAGGACCCAGGAGCCCCTGACTTCTTCAGTTCACAAGGTACTATAACTCACTTCTCCCATGGGAAACATCAGAAAAAATATAACATGCCATATGTTCTGGAGAGAGTAAGGAAGAGAACTCCAGAGGACAAAGTCATTTCTTGTGAGGTCGGTTGAATGTATATATATTTTTTGTGACAAGGCCAATGTAGGAATTTAATTTGCTTGACTAAGCATATTTGTTACAAGGGCTCCCTCCCCACCCCTTCCCAGAAAGGAGAGGGTGAGATAGAAAAGAGAAAAATTAGATTTTGGTCTATTAGAAAAAATTTTAATTTCCAATAAAACATATTGAGTAAGGAACTCTTTATTTTTCAGCCTTGACAATGTTACTGATGTGGTTTGGGGTGCTGGGAACCCCAAAACACAAAGGTACAGGGTGAGTGTGCCTTGAAAGAATTTGACCACTCAAGTCTTCTTTCAGTCAAAGTGGCAAGGATTATCTGAGACACCAAAAGAAGTGAGCTAGATTCTAAGTGAATCTGCAGTAGTGTAACAACAATGAGGGCAGGGGAGCCCAGGTACAAACAATGAAAGGAATTAAGTGGTCTAGGCTGGGCTGGAGAGCCACAGTGAAAGCACTTTTGAGTATCTAGGTGAGCTGGAATGAGCCTGATGCCTCAGGTGAGACACCAGATATTGGGTTGCTGAAATGTATGGGAAAATCCAGGGTCCAGGTCTCATCACCCCATCATTACTGTGAGACTACCTAGGATTTACTTCATATTCCTAAAGCACCAAGTCCATCAGCAATGAGCACAGATCCAAAGCCCAAGTCCTTCCCAATGAATGCTCCATGAGAGGGCTACAATTATACCATCATCATCGTCACCACATTATTATTTTTTCCATTTGTTACACTTCCTAGGATAACTTCCTTATAATGTAGTTGGTCATACAGTTATCCCTTCCAGACTTTTCCCACTGCAGTTTCAATATATGGCAAGTTGGTATAAGAAATTAAATGGGAATTTGGGGGGAGTTTTGCCGAAGGTGCAGACAACACACAAATGTCAGCCGACAACACAGAAAAAGTTTAGAAACTTAGAAGTGCATAAAATATGTGTATAGTATTGTATAATATCTCTATATATTTTTTTCTTTTAATACTGTAATAATTCAGACTTCTTCTCTGGCACAATGGAAAGGCCAAAAAATTTTATGGGGATTTTCTGGATCAAGGGGGGCACCATGTCCCTAAGCCCCATGATGTGGAAGGAATAACTGTTTATTTCCTCTGTGCCGTCTCTAAAACCATAAGAGACAGTAAGTGAAGAGTTATATAGCTTCAAAGAAGGCTACCATAAAGAGAGGTGAGAAGGTCTTAAAAAAATTAAGTACTCCCAAAGGAATTTTAACAGGTGAGGCAGGCTTTGCCTTCTTCTCTATCTTTTACTTGTTCTCTCAAACTTTGGTGGGGGACAGAGTAAAGAGAAGAAACCGATCTGATTGAACAGTAAACTCTCGAAGTACAGCACCTTGCCTAACAACAATTTGACCAATGAGTAAATAGCTAGATGTTTGAGGAGATCCTTCAGGAAACATCAGAAGCTGGGAGGAAAAGGTAGTTTGCCAAAGAGTCCATCCTGATCCTCCTACCATTGATACTCTGATTATTTGACCTTTGAGACAGATAAATGAGCAGGAGTGACTCTGCCATGCCACATCAGACTTTGGGTACTTTGTCTCTGCCACAATATCAAGAGTCAGAGGACAGTGACATGGGTGGGAGAAGATTGGTTGGTGCTACTTTTGCTTCTTCAGAATGATCTTCTTAGCTGTGTTTTTGTTGCTTCTAATTTAAGCGCATTTAATGTATATATCAATTAAATAGTCATACAGATAATGAAGGGGAAAATTTTTAGGACTTGTGAAATGGGAGGTGGACTTAAGCCAAGCTAGGTATGAATTAAGATGGAAATTAATTATACCCTTAGACAAAAACACTGGGAAGCAATGAAAGGGAAAAGCTGGTCACATACATTCATAGGCATGGTGACTAAAAAGGGCACAGGAATGGGAAGGCCCTGCCTGCACATTCCATTTCTTAAGCTGATAGCTTGCTCAGATACACATTCCAAGCCCAGATACAGCTATCCCAGCCATTCTTTGTGCAAAATAGCATAATTCTTCTCTTTGAGGAGGCAATTACTTTACACATTAAGCAATAAATTTAGGATAATTTTTGCTGGAAGAAAAAGTTTCATTTTCAGGTTTTATCATTACAATACATAAACAGAAGGGGAATAAGACTGAAAAAGGGAGAGCAGGACAGACAGAGGTCTATAGTCCTCTAGGACCGGTAGATTCATACTTCGGAAGATTAGAAGACTGACTGGCCAGGTGAACTGAGGAAATGTCCAGAATTGGAGTAAACTTCTTGAGGACTGATTCTCTGAAGCCAGTTCTGTGGATGGATGGAATAAACTTACACCTTCCCACCAAACTTCCCCCAGCACTCCCATTATCTCCAAACAAGATAAAAGTGTGGACAGACAGAATACACAATGATATATTACTCTGGGTTAATGTGCAAGATGTGTAAGGGGAAAAAAAAAAACAACATTCACCACTAAATGTGAAATTGAATATTTAGTGAAATCAATTCCATTTTATAGTTAGTCATTGTGTTAAGTTTGAATTCTTTCCTTCTTTCCTTCCTTCCTTCTTTCCTTCCTTCCTTCCTTCCTTCCCTCCTTCTTTCCTTCAGTTCTTTTCCTTCCTCATTCCCTGCCTCACCTGGTCCCTCCTCCCCTTAATTAAAAACTTTATAGATAAGTTGAAACCTTCCATTAGGAAATGTCAACAATTTACATAATAAATAAATTCAACTCTACTCCCTATGTTTTTCCATATTTTCTATGTATCCACTTATACATAGCTCTCTATCCATTCCAACCCCTAGAATAAATAGAAAAGATGGCCATGAAAAAAAAGTGATGAGAGGGTCTCACTGTCCAGAGGAATATTTTTTCATATATTTTCCTGAAACCTTAAATTTTTACTATTTCAGATTTATTAATTTGCATATTTACAAGGGAATTAGAATCCTACTTGTTCTGCTCTGTTTCACTAATTAACTTTATCTGCCATGCAAATAAGTTTTTTTTTAAAAAAATTAATCTTTCATTTATTTATTTTTAGTTTTCAACGTTCATTTCCACAAGATTTGAGTTAAATTTTCTCCCTTTCTCCTACCCTCCACCCCAAGATATCAAGCCTACTGAATAACCTTTCCCCCAATCTTCTCTTTCTTATATCCTCCTCCTACCCCCACCATCTAACTATCTAGTAGGGCAAGATGGATTTTCATACCTCAGTGCCTGTATATCTTATTTCCCAGTTGCATGTAAAAAACAATTTTTTTAAACATTCGTTTTTAAAATTTTGATTTCCAGATTCTTTCCCTTCTTCCCTCCTCACCCACCACCCCCACACTGGGAAGACAAGCAATTCAATATAGGTTGTACATGTGTAGTTACACAAAACATTTCCATAGTAGTTATATTATGAAAGACTATATTTCTCTCCATCCTATCCTGACCCCCCCCCCCACTTATTTTATTTTCTACTTTGAGGCTGTCCCTTTTCAAAAGTGTTTGCTTCTAACTACCCTCTCCCCCAATCTTCCCTCCCTTCTATCTTCTCCCCTTTTATCCCCTTCCCCCCTACTTTGCTGTAGAGTAAGCTACCCAGTTGAGTGTATATGTTATTCCTTCCTTAAGCCCAATTCAATGAGAGTAACGTTGACCCATTTCCTTTCACCTTCCTGCTCTTCCCCTCCACTATAACAGTTTTCCCTTGCCTCTGTTATATGAGATAATTTACCCTATTTTGTCTCTCCCTATCTCCTCTCATTATATTCCTCTCTAACCTATTAATTTTATTTTTTTTAGGTATCATCCCTTCCTATTCAATTGATCCTGTGCCCTCTGTCTATGTATACATGTACACACATATACACACCCTCACACAAAGAGCCTTCTACACATATACATACATACATACATACATACATACACACACATATTTCCTTCAACTATGCTCATACTGAGCAAAGTCCCATGAGTTACAATTATCGTTTTTCCATGTAGGAATATAAAAACTTCAACTTTAATACATTCCTTTTGATTTCTTTTTCCTGTTTACCTTCTCATGCTTTTCTTGCTTCTTGTATTTGAAAGTCAAATTTTCTGTTCAGCTCTGGTTTTTTCATCAAGAATACTTGAAAGTCCTCTATTTCATTGAGTAACCATATTTTCCGCCGAAGGAAAATACTCAGTTTTGCTGGGTAAGTGATTCTTGGTTTTAATTCTAGCTCCTTTGACCTCCAGAATATCATATTCCAAGCCCTTCGATCCCTTAGTGTAGAAGCTGCTAGGTCTTGTGTTATCTTGATTGTGTTTTCACAGTACTCAAATTGTTTCTTCCTGACTGCTTGCAGTAATTTCTCCTTGACCTGTTGACTCTGGAATTTGGCTATGATATTCCTAGGAATTTTCTTTTTGGGATCTTTTTCAAGAGGTAATTGGTGAATTCTTTCAACTTCTATTTTGCTCTCTGATTCTAGAATATCAGGGCAGTTTTCCTTGAGAATTTCTTGAAGGATGATTTCTAGGCTCTTTTTTTGATCATGGCTTTCAGGTAGTTCAATAATTTTAAAATTATTTCTCCTGGATCTATTTTCCAGGTCAATGGTTTTTCCAATGAGTTATTTCACATTGCCTTCTATTTTTTCATTTGTTTGGATCAGTTTTATTGCATCTTGATTTCTCATAAAGTCTTTAGTTTCCATTTGCTCCAATATAATTTTGAAGGAATTATTCTCT
>CM053591.1:106737642-106802932 GCA_028646515.1 Pseudochirops corinnae | reverse complement strand
ATATATATATATATTCCCTTCAACTGTCCTCATATTGAGAAAAGTCTCGTGAGTTACAATGATCATTTTTCCACGTAGGAATGTAAATAGTTCAACTTAGTAAGTTTCTTATGGTTTCTTTTCCCTATTTACCTTCTCATGCTTCTCTTGCTTCTTGTATTTGAAAGTCAAATTTTCTGTTCAGCTCTGTTTTTTTTCATCAAGAATGCTTTAAAATCCTCCATTTCATTGAATGATCATATTTTCCCCTGAAGCATTATACTCAGTTTTGCTGGGTAGGTGATTCTTGGTTTTAATCCTAGCTCCTTCGACCTCCAGAATATCATATTCCAAGCCCTTCAATCCCTTAATGTAGAAGCTGCTAGGTCTTTTGTTATCCAGATTGTGTTTCCACAGTACTCAAATTGTTTCTTCCTGACTGCTTGAGGTATTTTCTCCTTGACTTGGTGACTCTGGAATTTGGCTATGATATTCCTAGGAGTTTTCTTTTTGGGATCTTTTTCAAGAGGTGATTGGTGAATTCTTTCAATTTCTATTTTGCCCTCTGGTTCTAGAATATCAGGGCAATTTTCCTTGAGAATTTCTTGAAGGATGATTTCTAGGTTCTTTTTTTGATCATGGCTTTCATGTATCCAATAATTTTAAATTGTCTCTCCTGGATCTATTTTCCACATCAGTGGTTTTTCCAATGAGATATTTCACATTGCCTTTTATTCTTTTATTTGTTTGGATCTGTTTTATAGTATCTTGATTTCTCATAAGGTCATTAGCTTCCATTTATTTGCTCCAATCTAATTTTGAAGGAATTATTCTCTTCAATGAGTTTTTAAAATTTCTTTTCCATCTGACAAATTCGACTTTTTAAGGTGTTTTTCTTCTCATTGGCTTTTTTGGGCCTCTTTTGCCATTTGAGTTAATCTATTTTTTTAGGTGTTATTTTCTTCAGTCAGGCTGTTGACTTGCTTTTCATGATTTTCTTGCATCATTCTCATTTCTCTTCCCAATTTTTCCTCCACTTCTCTTCCTTGTTTTTCAAAATCCTTCTTGATATCCTCCATGGCCTGTTACCAATTCATATTTTTCTTGGTAGTTTTTGATGTGGGAGTTCTGACTTCATTGTCTTTCTCCCATTCCATTCTTTGATCCTTTTTGTCCCCAAAAAAAGGCAGCTATTGTAGGATTGCATTTCCTCTGCTTGCTCATGTTACCAGTCAATTATTTGACTTTTGAACTCTTTGCCATGGTAGAACTCTGCTTTTAGAATGGAGAGAGCTTTGCTGCAAATTGCTGGGGTTTTTGCAGCTGCTAGAGCAATTAGGAGGGCGCCCTCTCTGCAGTCCCCACAGGCTCTGGCACCTGGCCAAAGACCCCAGGACCTCCCTCTAAGACCACAATCCAGATCCAAGCAGGTTAAAGCAAGAGCAATTACCTTCTGAATGGTCACTTGGTCCCCCTATAATCTGCAGGCCAGGAGCTCCTGAGGCAGCCATGTAGGCACAGCCTCTGTGCTTCCACCTTCTTCTTGCCGTGGAGGCAGGGGCCGGATCGTGCTCTTCTGTCCACCCCTGTTCCAACAGAGTTCCACATTGACCTTTTACTTTATCTTTGGCATTTATGGGTTGAAAAGTCTAGAATCCAGCACAGCTACTTCACTCTCCTGAAGTCTGCAATTTCCACAGCTGGTAGGGGCTACCCTGGGGCCAAAACCATGTAGCTCAAACAGGGCTGGGCTCAGCTCCCAGCTCGGTGCGATAGACCCTTCCTGCTGGCCTGCCGGGCTGCCTTCAGTGGGAGCTTTGTTTCTCTCTGTCACTTTGTGGGTTCTGTAGCTCTAAAGTTTGTTTAGAGTCATATTTTATGTGTATTCAAGGAGGTGGAAGCTGGAGCCCCAGGGAAGTCTTGTTTCTACTCTGCCATCTTGGCTCCCCCTCCCCCCCCCAGTCCATGATTGCACATTTTAATAGATTATATTTTTATAAGATTAGAGTTGCAAAGAATTTTATCTCATTTTTAATCCTTATTATGAATGACTTTGTGAAGTAGACCATGTAATGATAACGATAATGGCTAAGACTTTTATGGTGCCTACTATGCTCCAGGAACTATGCTAAGTGCTTAAAATTATTATTTCATTTCTTCACAACAGCCTTTGGACGTAGGTGCTATTATTATCCCCATTTTACAGATGAGAAAAGGGAGGCAAACAGTGACTTAGTAAGTGTCTGAGGTTAGATTTGAATGCAAGTCTTCCTGATTGACTGTCCTCTTTTCAATGTGCCACCTAGCTACCTTTAAGCATAAATATTATTATCTTTATTTTAAAGATGAAGAAACTAAGATATAGAGCAGGAGTGGCAAACCTGCAGCCCTGAGGCCACGTGTAGCCTTCTGGGTCCTTGGGTGTGGTCTTTTGATTGATTCAAGTTTTACAGAACAAATCTTTTTATTAAGGGGATTTGTTCTGTGAAGTTTGGATTCAGTCAAAGGACTGCACTTAAGGACCTAGAGGGCCACATGTGGCGATGAGGCCTCAGGTTCCCCACTCCTATTTCAGAGTGTTTGACAGTCACATAGATAAACCTCCACACAGGCCTTCTGACCCCCAATCTTGGACTCCTTGGAATAACTGCTGCCTGAGATCCTATGAGTATATTTAAGATCTGTAGTCATTTCAATCTGTTAAAAAAAAAAACCAACTTTGTGAGATTCTACTATATATACACAGTTCTGTGGCAGTCACTTATAGAAGTCCAAAGAGTGGATGTGATATTTGTTGGCATTAAGAGATGTCTTAAGATGGCTTAAGAAAGTTCAGAATACCAAAAAACTAGTACAAGGAAACATGGAGTTTACAAGAAGATTATAAGTCAGGCTAGATTTCTTGAGGAAAGATATTCATTTACAAGATGAAGGGTAGTCAAGAAGAATGGTGGAAATGAGCACTGTGGTGAGGCCCTAAGAGAGTGAGACCTCCCCTCTCCCCAGTCAGTAAAATCTGAACAGTCTTTAATAGGGCATTTTCTCTTGTATTTTTTTTTTTTATCAGTCCAACAGGACTAGGCACTGAGGTAAGGGAAGGAAGATCTTGGACCTGCGGATTGGTACTGGTTCAAGCCAGTGAGGAGGGGGAGGACATAAGACTCCTGGGGAATTGGAGGCTAGCTGAAATTCAAACTGTCTGACCAGAAAAGGGGCTTTGGGTCATTACTATTGATCTTACTCAGACTGAATGAGTCAGCTTCCCTGTTAGGGGTCCCTTCTTTGAGGGTATTGAGGAATAACATCGAGGAATAAGTTTTATTGTGGGTAGACCACCACTGTGGAGTTATTCTGTGACCCTCTGGGAGGGGGGGATTCTTCTTCTTTTTTTCTCCCCTCCCCACTCTCCCCAGAAGGCTACAATTAAATGTGGCTATGTGCCTCTAGAGCAGTGGTTCTCAACCTTCCTAATGCCGTGACCCTTTAATACAGTTCCTCATGTTGTGGTGACCCCCACCATAAAATTATTTTTGTTGCTACTTTATAACTGTAATTTTGCTACTGTTATGAATCATAATGTAAATATCTGGCATGCAGGATGTATTTTCATTATTACAAATTGAACATAACCCACAGGTTGAGAACCGCTGCTCTATAGTTATAGATATATACATACACATATACATACATGCATACATATATAGACATATAATTTCCCAAACAGATTCTGCTTCTGGTCATTATTTTTGTGTTTGTGCTTATCTCTTGTGTCCTGTTCCTCCTGCCTCCTCTGCTTGGCTTCTACCTATTAATTGCCTCCCTCACTCCAAGGATCCCTCTCCTATCCTCCCATTCCCATCAATCTAAAGACTCTTCTATAACCTCTTTTACTTGTTCCCTCATGCTCCCCTCTAAAGATCCCTCCCTTGTCCTCTCCTTCCTCCACATGCCCCTAACATTTTATTTCTTCTGAATTTAGAAGACTTTATACTCTTCTAAGTATATATGTATTGTTCCCTCTTATACCCATTCCAGATGAAGGTAGGTTACCGGAACTACCAGTTCTCTCCCATCTATTCCTCTGTATTGATTCTACACAGATTCTTGCACCTCATTATAAAACAATTACTCTTTTTAGCTGTTCCTAAATGGTTTTACTTTTAAAATTCATATCATGTCCAGATTTACCCCAAACTTTCTTATCAGCTACCCAATTATTAATAAGAATTGTGGACATATATTTTGCATTTTACATATGTAAAAAGTAAACACTCTGTCCTTATGAATCCCTTATAATCACTCTTTGGTATGTATCTTGTATTTCTCTTGGCTCTTGTATGTCAAATCTTCTATTGAATTCATATTTTTTTTTTAACAAAGTCTTGAAAGTCTGAGAGTTGTTCAAATGTCCATTTTTTTTTTTCCATTCAGGATAATGATTAACTGCTGGGTGTAATATTTTCAGTCAGAGCCCCAATTCTTTTGCTCTTTGATATATGATGTTACAACACCTGTGGCCCTTTAATGTCTCCACTGTTAGGTCTTGTGTGATTTTAATTGTGGCACTATCATATTTAAATTGTTTTAATCTTGATGCTTTTAATATTTTATCCCTTGAGCTGGGGTTTTAGAATTTGATTATGATATTCCTAAGAGTTTTCCTCGTAGGATCTCTTTTAAGTGGTGATCCATGGATTTTTTCTATTTCTACTTTTCTACCTTGTTCTAATGCTTCAGGACACTTTTCTTTATTTCTTGTATTAACGTATGAAGATTTTTTTTATTATGACTTTCAGTTAGTCCAATTATTTTTATGTTTTCTCTTCTTGATCTATTCTCCAAATCTGTTGTTTTTCTTATGTTTCACTTTCTCTTCAGTTTTTTTTCCTTAAGATTCTGGATCTTGTTTTCTGATTGGTTGACTTTCCTTTCATAATCTTCTTGTTTTTCTTGGATTCTTCTTTTTTTTTTTTTTAAATTTTTTCTCCATCTCTGTCATTTGTTTTTTTTTTTAAAGATCTTCTATGAATTCTTTTTCAGCAAATTTGACATTACTCTTTGGGGGTTTCTTTGCTTGAATATCCTCCTCTGAAGATGAACTACGGTCTATTCCCATAATAGTTTTCTGTAGTTAGATTTTTTTCTCCTTTGCTTGTGCATTTTTTTGGTAATAGCTTGATTTTTGTAATCACCTCTAGCCCTAGCATATGGGAAATTGGTGCCTCTTGCCCCAGATCTTCCGTTCTTCCCTCTAGCCTGGAACCAAAGTCAAACCTCCAACCTCCTGTAAGAGCCCATAGCCAGGGGCTTTCTGCCCCACTGCTTCTGCACTCTCCAGGAATGTGTTGGTTCCTTCTCACTCCTGCTGCTCTCAGTAGCACGATTGGGTCTGGCATTCCTTGTCAGTAGAGGTTCCCTATATCTTTCTGGGCTCAGAGCTCAACTCCCCTCACTGTGGATAAAAGTTCCTGTGGCAGGTGGCTGTGGCCTTTCAAGTCAACTAACCCCAGGACTTGCCTTGTTGTTTAAGGTGGCTTGTTGTTATAGTGAACCTAGCCTGGAGATGTTTACTGTTCATAGGGACCAAACCTAGTCCTGGGATTTTTCTTCTGATCTCAAATTGTCCCGGGAGGACTTAGGTTATGCCCCTGTTCTTATTTATTTTCACCCACACTTTGTTTGCCCTAAGGTGCTATTTTAACTCTTTTGTGGAGGGAAAATCTTGAAAGCTTAGAATTTTCTGACCTATTCTGCCATCTTCCCAGAATCCTCTCCAGTATCACACTTTAGGAAGGACTTTGATAAACTGTAGAATATCCAGAGGAAAGTCAAGAGCCTGAAATATTCTGTATGAGGAGCAGTTGAAGGAATTAGGGGTGTTTTGTTTGGAAAATGGGAGACTTGAGGAGGGGGTTATCATAGCTGCTTTCAAGTATTTAAGGGACTGTCTCACAGAAGAAGATATAAACTTGTTCAGCTTGCCCCAGAGGGCAGAAATAAGAATGAGGAGAAGTTGCCAAGAGGTTTGATAGAAAGAAAATTTCCTAGCAATTAAAACTATATAAAAGTGGAATGGATTGCCAGGGGATGTGGCAGGCTCTTTCTCACTTAAAGTCTTCAAGTAAAGCCTTGAATAGGTGCTCCTCAGAATGTGTGAAGGATTTTTTTTTAAGGTAAGAATTGATTTAAAAGACCAATGATATCCCTTACAGCTCTGATATTCTGTGATTGAATTATTGTGAAGATATTATTAAGTCATAACTTCTGCTTTCTAAGATTTTTACCATCTAAGATGGACAACATAAATAAAGGCACATATATAAGCCCCTCATGCACCCACTCAGACTATAATATGTAACAATATCCAAAATCAGAGCTCTTGACTGACATGATCCCAGGTTCAATCTTAAAGGCTCGGCTACGGATAATTTTGCCTATAATGCTTAAGATGAGTCAACTAAAGGGCCTGACTAGAGACCATACAATTATGGGTCAGTGATTTAGATCAGGGTTTCCTAAACTTTTTCTACTAACAGCCCCTTTTTGCATTTTGGCAGTGTTGGTTGTGTTGCATGGCTTGATGCCATGTGCAATGCAAAGTGTGCATGTCTCTGTTCAGAACCCAGGCTACAGGGAAGTTGCGTGGTACGACATGGGCAAGCACTGCCAGAAACACCTTAGATCCATTACATGTTTGATTTTGAATTAATTTTTGGTCATTGCACATTCAGAAACCTTTTACTGTTGCCAAATTTTTCATGATGCCCATATGGGCCCATCATTGGCCCATAAGAAATGTTGATTTAGATCATGAAGAATTAAATATGAAAGGGACAGTCGGGTTTATGGGCTGGGAGATTGACTGAATTGTGGAAAACCAGAGAGTAAATCTTAGAACCAAAGGACCAGGGTTCAAGCAAGGGAGCTCCAGGTGTTGTTCCTAAGGGCATTAAGGTAACTAACAACAGTTGCATTGAAAGAGTTGTAGATGAAGAGAGTTGGAGGAAATGTCTTCTTTAAGGGCTACCATACGGGATTTCCAGTTGGGAAATGGGTACTACAAGTCTTTACAGAACAAGAACTAGCTTACTTTCTTCCAAACTTAAATTCCTTTGTTTCTAACCAGGCCTTTTTGATATGTTTCCTTGGGCAAATATACCTGTTATTAATGCAAAAGGAAACCTGAAGAATCTTTTAGACCCTGCCTCCAAGTAAGGGTGGGATGGAGCAGGGATAGGTCATGAAAACCATGACACTTTTATTCTGTGCTGCATAGTTGGGAAGGAGACAGCAGGCATCATTATATCCTTTTTTACCAACAAGCAGACAGGCCCAGAGAGGTTAAGTGATTCACGTGAGACCATTAATGAGTCAGTAGTGGAGCTGCTGATAGAACACACTAGGTCTCTGGCTGCCTCTTCAGTGGGCTCTATGTGAAACCACATGGCTTTAGCTTAATTAAAATAGATTAAGCAGCGTAGCCAGCACATGCACCACTGGCTGTTATTTCATTAATTCTGGCGTCCATCTACACCCAGTCAAAGAGAAATCTGCTTTGTAATTATCACCCTAATGATATCTCTTTTGTGTTTATATTCACATAATATTTATTTTCTCCATTAGGAAGGCAGGCAAATGGAAACCCTCTACCTCTAAATCATAGCCCTTGAGATTCCACAGTGTAGTAGATTAGAATGCAGCGAGACACGCACTTCACACTCGTTGAGTTGCAGTTTTCAGTGAAAGTTTTGTGGGTCTGTTGGGGATTATCATTTAGTTGTGTCTGACTCTTTGTGACCCCATTTCTTGACAAAGATACACTTCCTTCTCCAGCTCATTTTACAGATGAGAAAACTGAGACAAACAGGATTAAGTGACTGGTCCAGGGTCACATAGCTAGTAAGTGTCTGAATCTAGATTGGAACTCAGAAAGATAAGTCTTCTTGATGTCAGGCCCAGCATTCGATCCACTCTAGTGATTTACAAATATGTGGTATTAAGTGAATTTCATTGCATACTTCACAATACAAACACAAGTCTTCCTTATTAAGAACTGGATGGTATAGGGTAGAAAGAATTCTGGACTTAGGTTAGGATCCTGGATTTGAATCCCAGGTCTTCTATTTACTACCTCTGACCTTGAGTAAGTTATTTCCACCCTTCAGGACTCAGTTTCCTTGTCTGTAAAATTGGAAAGGAGTGGGATTGGCTAGATTACTTTTTCAGCCCTTTACAGCTCTATTCTATCACTTATAGTCCTTATGAAATTCTTTTTTAGATGCAATGTGATGTAGGAAATAGATAGCTGGCTTTGGAGTCAGGAAGACCTGAGTTCAGTTTTCTTCCCTTCTATACATATTGGCTGTGTGACCTTAGGACAGTCACCTAATCCCCAATACAACTCCCCAAGATTACAAATTACAGAGAAGGTGATGATTTATTTTGTTAGATTCATTGATGAAATTACATGTCCTCTCTTCTCACTTGAAAGAGAAAGTGAGAGACAGACACAGAGACAGAGAGACATAAAGAGATCCCCCAAACTTTCCAAAGATGATGCACTTGAATAATCTCTTTATACTACTCAAATCTTAGAATGGGGAAAGAGGAAGGTCCCTCTGAGCATGAAGAGCAGAGTTTATGGGTCACTGGAAGAAGGACATGCAAAAGCTCCCAAGTTCAGCCAGAACCAGATTAAAATGCAATTGAAAAATGTAATAAAAATACAACATAGATAATATTAATTTAAGGTCGTCTAAGTCAATATGTGACTGCAGGGATCTGTTTCTATTTGAGTATGACATCACTGAGATGACTTCACTTCTTTAAGAGCTGAGTGAAGTCAAAGAAAGAATATTGGGGTGGCTAGGTGATACAGTGAATAGAGCACCAGCCCTGGAATCAGGAGAACCTAAGTTCAAATCTGGTGTCAGACACTTAACACTAGCTGTGTGACCTTGGCAAGTCAGTTAACCCCAACTGCCCTGCCTCTCCCCCTTCAAAAAGCAAAAAAAAAAACAAAACCCAAACAAAAAAAGAATATCATACCTAATAATCATGGGCTGGATCAGTCTTCCTTAACCTTGTCCTTTAATTTTATGCAACCCAATTTTTTTTTTTTTTTTTTGCTTTTTGGAGGGGGAAGGCTGGGCAATTGGGGTTAAGTGACTTGCCCAAGGTCACACAGCTAGTAAGTGTTAAGTGTCTGAGGCTAGATTTGAACTCAGGTCCTCCTGACTCCCAGGCCCGTGCTCTATTCACTGCTCCACCTAGCCACCTAGCCACCTCCTTCCCCCAATATTTTTTTTTAACATCCTCTTCAGTAATAGGCTATAGTAAGTTGGGTTACATATTTGAAAACAACATGTTTCTTAGATTAGAGAAAACAAAGTGATGGAAGATGGGAATGCTGGTAGATGAAATATAAATAAGACAATGGTCAATTCCTTACAGATCTAAGATTCTAGAGACACCAAAACCATAATGTGTATTATATATTCACCTTGCAAGGTCAGCCCCTTTTCCTCTGGTATTAATATTTTCACATATACTTCAAAGAACTTCCTCCAGTTGTGCAGATCTTGAAACTTTTTTGAGCGTTTCCTCCCACCAAAAAAAAATTAGGGTTTTTTTTTTTGGGTGTAGGGTACCTTCAAGGTTGGCTGTAGAGCCACCCCCTGAACAAAGTCTCTCATTGGCTCAACATACTACACACAATATGTCACACATGTAAGAAAGTATTTTTTTTTTTGTTTTTTGTGTTTTGCTGTTTGGAGGGGGGAGGGCAGGGCAATTGGGGGTTAAGTGACTTGCCCAAGGTCACACAGCTAGTAAGTTTTAAGTGTCTGAGGCTGGATTTGAACTCAGGTCCTCCTGATTCCAGGGCCAGTACTCTGTTCACTTGCCACCTAGCCGCCCCAAGAAAGTATTTTTATGGTGGATAAAGTTTGCTTCAAAATTCCTCTAGTTTCATTTTCAGCTTGCCCCTATAAAGTAATGCAAATTTCAATGACATTCAGTTTGGGTAAATCCTAATCCTTTGCCTTCCTACTAATTTGCTTTCTGATTTAGAGTGTTACTGACCTATCAAGATCATGGCATTGTTGTGAGAAATAGCTAGTAAATATGTTTGTAAAATGCTTTGCATGTATCAGGTGGCTCTGAAATATCAAATAATGGAATTTTATGGACTTTTTTTGTTTTATTACATAAAAATAGCTTTTATTCCTGAGAGTTAGAGGAATAGGTGTAGTGGCTCCCCTCATACTGGTTGAATATTGTTAATTATGTTCTACAATGTTAAACCTTCCTGTTTATTATTATAATCATTGATGAAGTCCTAGTTGCATTGTATTGTGTAGCAGACCTGCTTAACTGGTAGAACTTGGGGAATTGTGTGACAGATGAAGATGGCTAAATGATCTCAAAAGTACCTTCTGGCTCTAAAATTCATTGGTTTTGTGTCTTCAGAAACTGTAGACAACTGATTTCTTTTCTTAAAGTTGAACATCTGGAAAGTTTCTTGAATAATAGAAAATATATTTGTTACATAATTTGTTCACTTAGGAATATTTTATGGTGGGCTCCACACAAGGGGCTCGTCATTCTGACTTGTTCCTTATCCTCTAACAAGGTACATTCTGAGAAAAGAGTAAAAGAATAATGAAATATTTTACTTCCCTCAAACATGAAAAAAATGGAAATAATTTGTTTCTTTGCACTCTTTATTCACAAGAACAATAGTAGGAAATTTCAAATTCTCATATTTTCTCTTCCCTCTTCCTTCTATCCAGGAAAACAAGTTTTGTTCGGGTGGTGTCTTTGTGCCTGATACCACATAACAAAATGTTCCATATGCCTATATTTGTATAATATATTTCTCTGGACTGTCCCCCTGAATACTTGTATTCTTAGGACTTTTCTCTCCTGAAGGAGCATTTTTTCTTCAGGGTGCCTAGATTCTACCTTGTACCTATGCATCAACTTTCAAGATGGACAACTTTTCCAAACTCAGCTTTTTTTTTTTTAAATAATGGTTACATACTTTCCCAGTTACATAGCGGAACAACTGCGCTACTTCATTGGCATCAACAAAATGTGTTGATAGGTATAATTTTTGGCACAATAAGGCCATAAATTGCATAAAGAATTCACCTGGGACAGAAGTTTCAGGGACTCTGCTGCTTTTAATTGACTTGCTATTTGTTTTAGGTGGCACCCTATTTCACACTACTCACCTCCTCCTCCCTGAGTGACTCAGACGTTGAGGGAGAAGCCTCTAAACTATTCATTAAAACAGTCAGATAGAGGTTGATTCTACCTCCAGTCATCTTTAGCTACACTTCAGTTTCAGGTTGGGGAACCACTCTAGACCATCTACTTACGAAGCCCTGGCTCTCTGCTGAAGAGAGGTAAGATGAATTCTGCCAGTGCAAATAAATGAGATAGATTTCTTGCATCAATTATCCTTCTCTTAAATTGGAGCTCTTCCTATGTGAACTTTTCCTTTCACTTAAGTTTTGACTGGTTTGCTCAGTCAGGCTTTAGAGAGTAGTTCTTTTCCAACTGAATTTCCATAGTTCTTTTTTAGATCATACCATTTCTAGTTTCTAGGAACCTTTATATGTTGTTAGGTATCGTGATAAATAGTTTATTCAGTTTTTATTGTGAGAGATTTCATCTGGGTAGTCCTGAGCAAATACAGATCATGTCTTTTAAAACGGGGCTAGACCAGTTCTCATGAGCTCATTTCTCAATGCTGGGTATTTAATAATTATACAAACAATCTCTGTTTTGATAGATGATAACTTTAGTAAAATTATTTAAACATGTATTGTTCAGTTACTGGCAGCCTTGTTATTCTTGATTTAAGCAATTTGATGCTCATCCAGATGTCATAACTAGATGCCAAAAAAAAAAAAAAAGTGTACCACTAGTCTCTCGGCTAGGCTAGACCAAGGGGTGAGGATGGAGTGGTTTAAAGATTTTTTTCTTTCATTTTCCTCCAGATTTTTATGTGTGGAGTGCCAACTACTTCACATAAAACCTGAAGTTTTGACTAGCAGGTGATAGTTTTTTTTTTATTTTGGGGGGGTGCAATATCCAACTTCTATTTCTTGTTTGAAGACAGAAATATCCCCACCCAAGTCCTGAAAAACCAGTTTTAGAAGCTCTTTGATATGAATAGGTAAATTATTTTTAACAGTCTTTTTTTTTTTTTTAATTTGGTAAGTTAGCTCGTTTTCCTTCCTTCTGACTGGTTTTGTCTATCATTAACATCTATGACGTAGCATTGTAGGAATTAAGCCCAGAGTGTCCTTGTTGGTGTTTGGCTATCAGGAAAGTGTTCTCCAGGAGCAATGTCCTGAATCCACAGCGTACACTAATCTTACAACCTCCAGAGGTGGAGATTTTGTGGTGTTTGCTGGAGTTCATGGAGAAGACCTCCAGACATATATGCTCAAATCACAATGTTTTATTAAAGAATTTGATAACTTGTGCTTGAATGAATTAAAGCATTTCAAACATTTGAAGTAGCCCCAAACTTAAAAGATAGACTTTTGTGGTTGAAATTTTATAGTCAAGTGGTTTTTGTGGTTGTTGTTTTTGTTTTTTACTGAATTGAAAGAGTAGAAATCAAAATTGTCTTTTTTTTTCCCTTCCATATTTGTAGTCTATCCTTATAGGTATGGCATTTCTTAGGTTGATTTTTGCTATATTCCTTCAAATATTTTTTTAAAAATCTAAATGCCACTGAATGAGATTTTCTTTCAACTCCCTTTTTAGGAGAGATCTTTATAAATCCAAACATTTAATTAAAAGCATAAAGATTCAGTAAAAATATCTAGGTTCTAGATGTTTCCAAATATCTAGGTTTTTTTTTTATCATATAGACAAAATTATCCAGGTTTTTGACTATTTTTCCATTTTGATTGAATTCTTATATTATTTATACAAACTAAATTATAGAATAATAAAATGTTAGAGGTGAAAAGGATCTTAGCTATGCTCTTATCCAACCTCCATGTTTTATAAATGAGAACTTAAGGACTAGGGAGATATAATGATTTGCCCAAGGTCATCCGTGAATTAGTGACAGGGTTGGGACCAGGAACAAGATTTCCTGATTCCTTAGTCTTTTTTCTCATACCAATTTGAATTCCCCTTGGTCTAGATGTATGGCTTTCTCAGAGTTATTTGCTCATGGTGAATAAAAATGTCTAGTAACAAAAATGTGGCATAGTGAGAAAGATATCGCTTTGAAGTCAGGAGACCTTTTCTGTGTGACCTCTGGCAAATCATTAAAACAGTCTTTGCCTTTAACTTTCTCATATGTAAAAGGAGGGATTTGGGCTAGGCTTCTCTCTTAAATGCCCTTCTAGCTCTAACGTTCTCTGATTCTACAATTCTAAATAAACAAAATTCTACCATTTGAAAAGAATTATAAGTCATATTGAAATTGGAAGTTCCTTAGCAGGAGTTATCTTAATATATTACTACAATATATGAGGCAAGGCTATAAAGTAATGAAATAAAACTTTCAATGTGTGACTTGTAGGTTTGATATTGTTGCTTTATAAGTGAATGGTAAAAACCCAAATGTCATGCTGGATTCTAGATGCATGAGGAGTTAATTATTGCCTCCGGGTAGAGTTGATGTATTATTATCGTCTAATACGCTTTATAAAGAGCATGTGCATATATGTATTGTACACATGTATGTGTGTATGTATGTGAATATGACCATTAAATTGGAAGGTGAGTTTGGTGAATATCTATTAAGTGAAATATGTGTTACTGACTACTAAGCCTGAGAACCTTATCATCATCAAGATTTTTATCTGTAAGATGAAAGGACCAGATGAGATAATTGCTATGATCCTTTGTTCCTCTAGATCCTATGATGGGGTGACCCTATTATCTAGAGTTACTTTAGATAATACAGTAAGTGTCCCTGGACTTAAATTTCTTGCATAAAAGAATCATTTTCATTTAACATCTCTTTGAGGGAGTATTGAGGAAATGCTAACATGGAGCCTTTATCTTCTGTTAAATGAGTCTAGCTTAAATCTCAGAAAGTAGAATTCTATTCATACCAAAGTTTGGTGATGCTGGTGGTCAGAAACAAGTGGTGGGGTCATCATGATTTCCTAAAGAAAGGTGGGGGATGTGGACTTGTAAAGGGTACCCTGGGCCCAGCCTTTCCTTTTGGAGCAAGTATGGCAAGTCTCAAAAAGATTCTGAAGATCTGGGAAACGCATTAGATTTTCAGATGGTCGGAAACCTAATGGATAAGCCAGATGATTCTTTTTGACCTGGTTATTTTCTAATAGATGCAGTTTTGAGTCCCTTCTCACAATGTAATCTTGGTCAAGTACATTACCTCTGAACTTCATTTTCCTTACCTGTGAAATGAGGAGAATAATATTTGTAGTTAACTGCCTCACAGGGTTATTGTGAGGAAACTGCCTTCAAACAATCAGAGCACTATATAAATTTAATTTATTACTATTTGAGGAAATAGGATTTGGAAATGATTTGTTTTATGGACTGATGAGTTTTGAAATTTACTTCTGTTGAATGCATATCTAAAGTTACTCAACAAGTCTTATGTGAGCTATTCTTAGAAAGAAATTTAGTTGTAAAGACCATTTACTTTTCACAGAGCCCTGGTGATAATTTACATTATTTCCTAGATGATTTGCAGTATTTTAGCTGAGTGATTGAGTAGTTTTATTCTTATCTTCCATGAAAGAAACATTTATTCGAACCACTATGTGAAAGGCACTGATAAACATAGTGTAAAGAAAAAACAAAAGGTATGGTCTGATTCAGGCCTGTCTGGTAGCTAACGTTTGAGACTGGAATAAAATGGAAAACCATAAGAACATCTGAGAGATAACACAAGGAGGTTTACTTGGTAGTAGAAGGGAATATTCAGGGAGGATACGGTATTGAGTCAGTTGGATGGAGATCCCAGGTACCTGTGTTAGTCTGTTAATTGGAAGCCCGAGGGATAATCCAAGTGACTTCTTATACTTTGGATGTTTGTACCTTGGCTACTAAGAAGCTATAGCAATGGCCTTTATTCTCCTCTGCCACCTAAGAGGTCCAGTAGTTAGAGCACTGAGCCTGGAGTCAAAAAGACCTGAGTTCACATTTAAACTCAGACATCTACTAGCTATGTTGCCCTGGGCAAATAATTTATACTTTGTCAGCCTCAGTTTCCTCATCTGTAAAATAGAGATAATGACAGTACATATCTTGTAGGGTTGTTATAAGGATCAGATGATCTGATAAGGATCAAATGAGTCAGAAAGACCTGAGTTCAAATGTCATCTCAGATATTTGTTAGCTATGTGTCCTTGGGCAAGTCACTTACCTGCCTCAGTTTCCTCACTTGTAAAATATGAGAATAGCTCTACCTCCTAGGGTTGTTGTAAGGATTAAATGATATAATATTTGTAAAGTGCTTATCACAATGCCTGCACACAGTAGATGTTATTATATAAATTCTAGCTATTATTATTATTAAATGAGATAATATTTTTAAAGTACTTAGTATACTGCCTGGAACATAGAAGGTACTATTTAAATGTGAATTATTATTATCATTTAATTAGAAAAGATTTATAAAGCACTTAACACAGTAGGTACTTAATGAATGTTTTTTCCCCTTTCCCTCATCCCCTCTTGAGCTAGGTAGGCTTTCAATTACTTTTAAGAAAATAGTTAGCCTAGCCTATGTGGGATAGGGCCATAGAATGTTGTTTCTACCATAAAGTCCCTCTTCAAATAGCTTGTTTTATTCTGAGAGAAAGAGAAGGGATCTGACACATACATTGAGCAATAACAAAACATGATAGAGTGTGATGAGGGCAAAGGAGAGTCTTGTTCAGTTTAACTCAACATTTATTAAGTGCCTCCTTTGTAGAGGTGGTACAGTGGATAGAGCACCAACCCTGGAGTCAAGAAGACTCATCTTCCTGTGTTCAAATCTGTCTGGTCTCAGACACTTACTAGCTGTGTGACCCTGGGCAAGTCCCCTAATCCCATTTGCCTCAGTTTCCTCATCTATAAAATGAAGTAGAGAAGGAAATGGCAAAACACTCCAGTATCTTTGCCAAGAAAATCCCAAATGGGGTCACAAGGAGGCAGAAACAACTGAAGGACAAGTGTAAAGGGTTTTATGTTAGGTGCTGATGAGACAAAGACAAAGACAAAACACCCCCTTATCTCGGGAAGGGTCCTTTAGATTGCAAGAATACAACCAATACCCAGATAAGTAAATGCCAAATATAAACAAGGTAATTTCAAAGGGGAAAGAACCCTAACAGTAGGGTTGAGGGATAAGTGGGAAATCAGGAAAGACCTCCCATAGCAAGTGGCATTTAAGCTACATATTTCTAAGGAAGCTAGGCATTCTAAGAGAAGGAAATACACACGGGACATGGAGGATTCCTTGTACAAAGACGTGGAGGTAAGAGATGGAATTGTGTATAGGAGGGTTAGTTTGCCAATTAGTTTTACTGCAATGAAGAGTGCGTGAAGGAGAGAATAACATGACATAGGACTGGAAAGATAGCTGGAAGGCCTTAAATTCAGGCTGAGGATTTTTTAAATTTAATCCTAGAGATAATAGGGAGCCACTGAAGTTTTTTTGAGTAGGGAAAGTGTCACGAATAGATCTTTATTTTAGGAATACCAATTTGGTAGTTCTGTGGAGGACAGAAATTGTAGAGGGGTGAATTAGAAACCGGGAGGCCAATTAAAAAGCTTTTTGACATAGCCCAGGTGAGAGGGGATAAAGGCTTGAACAAGCAATTGGCTCTTCAAGTGGAGGGAATGAGGTGGATGGGAGAAATGTTGTGTAGGTCCAACTGATAAGTCTTGGCAACTGATTGAACACGGAGGGTGAGGAAGACAAAGAATAGAAGATCACTCTAAAGTTGCAAGCCTGTGTGGCTAGAAGAATAGTGGTATCCTCGTCATAAAAAGATCCAGGATTGGGGGAAATATCAGACATACTGAATTTTATATACTTAGAGGTCACCTGAGTTATCTAGAAGGAGTTGGTTATAAAATTTCAGAAGTAAGATTAGGATTGAATCTGTAGATTTCAGCATGATTTGCATAGAGATGCCAATTGAATGTATGGAAGTTGATGAGATCACTGGGAAAGAAAGAATGAGAAAATAACCCAGAATGGAACCTTTAGGCCACAATCATATTTAATGAATGGGAGAAACATGGTGATCCAGCAACACAGACCAGATAGGAGGTGGTAGACAGGCAGGAGGAGAACCAAGAGAATGCAACATTATGAAAGCCAGTGGAGGAAAAAAATGTCCAAAGAGAAGTTAAGTACAATAGGGACTGAGAAAAATGTTTTTAGGAAAATTTGAAGTTAGAGAGAACACTCTAACTATCAGGAGTAGAATAGGCTTTATGGAAAAGGTGGCACCTGACCTATCTTCAAAGATGATGACAAGGAGAGATGCTAAACTTATTAGGAATGACAAGAGCTGTCCTTTATTTTTTCCTTTCTTAAAAATGAGCATACTCACCCTTTTTGTGGTATAATATTAGTCCATGCAAGAGGAAATAAGGGTCTAAGGTAGCATGGTGGGCATGCATATAAGTGGAGAGATGGTAAAGGATTCAAGAGATATTGTGGTCAGATGGAAAAGGACCTGACACTTGGCTGGTTATGGGATGGAGGAAGATGAGGAAGAGGGAGGAGTAAAAGATGATTCTGAAATGATGACAATGCTACCCTCAACATATATTTCTTTGTTCTTCTTACTAATTTGTTTTTATCTTTGTCATTTTTGTGTATGTTTTGACACTATAAATATGTTCCAGAATTAGATGGGGAGTATACATCATAATAATACTCAAGTTTGACATTTCCTTTTGCCTTTATATAAGAACCTTGCACTAATCATTTGTGTTCACAATTCATCTTTTCCATAAAAACAAGTAAAAGGTCATATTCAAAATACACCCAAGTCTACCTTGACCTGGAGATGCGGTGTTGAGTTTGCCAAAGAAAACTTTACTAAATTAACTTTTTTTTTTTTTTTTTTAGAGACCCCCTTCCATAAATGGCTTTGTCATCCTTTATACCATTCATTTGAAAAAATACACATTCTACCTATTGGCCCTGAGATTCCTGGTCTTCTAAGCATATATTTAACACAGTGCTTTATTTATAGAAGACACTCTGAATATTTGTTTTATTAGTGATGGCAATAATGTAAAATAAATTTAAGCTGATTCACACTAGACTGATACTGCAGGTTTGAGAATGGAACAAAAAGAGACACTCATAGACTGTTTGACCATCAACAGGAAGCTTACTCAATCTTGGCAGGGAAAGGATATTCAGTGAGAATATAGCATTGAATCAGCTGGCGTACAGATCAGAGGCTAGAAGAAGGAGCCAGGTAATTCCACATGCCTTGGGTTTTTTTTGTGTGTGTTTATACCATCAGAAAGCTATGTCAATGTCCTGAGCCAAAGCTTTTAAGGAAAAACTAGCTTATTTTATGAACTAGGATATTGCTCCTATCAAAAAGGAAGTAATATCTTTTCTATCACCACCAATTTTTTTTCCTCATTGGGACCATTATTCTTGAATAACCTTTAACCATTTATCCCAAGCATGAGTGTCACCCCATTACCTCTTTTTTATTCCATTTGTGCTATAAATATATTTATAATTATAAATATACTCTGTATATAAATACAAACTATCTCCTAGTTTCTCTTGTTTATTTTCCATGCTTTTTGCATTTATGTGACACATTTCAAGTAGTCATAGATTCATTTTTTATCTCATCACCATGAGACAGGATGATGCCATCAAAATTCATGAGAAGCAGTAGATAGAAGGTTAGTCTTAGAGTTAAGATGCTTGAGTTTCAGGGCCTACCTCTGATGATACTAACAGTAGGACCAGTGGCAAGGCACTTAACTTCTCAGGGTCCTGAGGCAATTCTCTAAGACTAAGTAGAGAGGAATTGCTGATAAGATTTCCACACTAGAGAGTTCTCCACACTGATAATATCACAGGTCTGGACCAAAAACAAAAAACATCATCCCTTCTAAAAATGTGTCAAGTATTTAGTTCCGTTTTTCTTCACAATCAATAGAAATTATATTTGTCTGGCCTTGCTGATCTATTTCTATCAAGCTTGAGAACATAAATTCATCTTCACAAAGACAGACATCTCAGCCTCCCTTATTGGCTAATGTCCAATTGAAATCAGCAGTTGGGTATTTGACTGACTGATGTTTACATCAGCCAGTTGTGAATAGTAATTAGCATTTTGGCTTGCATTCAGAACACGTCTTTTCACTTTGGTTCCCAGCTGACAAAGAAACTAATTTAGCATTAGCCAATTGAGACGTTGGCTGCAGAACTCATATAGTCGAAACATTTTTCTGTTCTTTTAGTAGGTAATTTGAGTTTTAGGCTTAAATATCATTTTTAGTTAGTTGGTTAATGTAAAATTCTGTTCAAAACTGTTAAAACACACCAGTATCAGTGCCCAGGCTCTTAAAAGCTGCTATCTCATCTGTGCTATTTTTGTTGATTATCCATTTTTCTTGGCTCCATCAACTTCTACATAACTGAGCTCCTTTAGAGACACTGTAGCTTCTGTTACTGCAATAAATAAATAAATTGATCTTCTGTCCTACTAATCCCACCTACTTCCCATGCCCAAGTCAAAGTTAGGTTTTCTCTAATTTTTCTAGCTTTTTTCTCTTATCTTTTCTTCTATCTCCCATTACTACACCACTTTCTCCTCCACACCCACTTTTCTCTCCTTTTTTTGTCTCCTTTCTGATCTCTATCTTTCTGCCAGGCTAGTTCCCTTTCTTACTCAAAGAATACTCTTGCTAAAGAGGGTGGGGAAGAGGTGGGGAAGAGCAGGGAGGGGTAGAGGCTGCAATGGTCAAGCATTAAAAAAAAACCTAATGAAAACTTATCTTCTGGAGAGATTAGAAATTTAATATCCCAGACATTTTGTGGGGAGAGAGGCAAAAAAGTTTAGGATGGCTGGGGCTTAGCAGGTAGGTGGCCCAGGTAGAAGCCAGGTGTCTATAAAGTCATAGGATTATACCAAAAAGAGCTGGGACTAAGGCTGGGCTAAGAGGCAAATAGAACAATGAACATTTGTTAGAATTCTCCCTGGAGAAGGACCCACCCCCAATCTAAGCAGAGTCACCACTGAAAAAAATCCCAAAGGAATGTCTTGTTATGGGGAGAAGCTGAAGAGGACTGGCCCATGGATGCCAACATCATAGAGAATTTCAAGAAGATGGAGGTGGTTGATAGTGTCAAGTGTAATTGAAAGGTTGAAAAGATTGATGACTGAGAAGAGGATTATATCAGAAGGAAGGAATTAAAGAATGGTTTCACTGGAGAATGAAAGACAAAAGTTCATCTCCAGCAGGCTCACCAGGGTGTGGGGGTAAGATAACACAGGCCATGGGTGGGGATTACCTGTTGGAGGGGTTTGTCCATGAATGACAGTAGTTGGGAGGGTTATTTTTTTTTTCTATCTTCACAGACTCCTAGTTGTGGAGTTGTAACATTACCTCTCAGTTCTCGCCCTAAGGCCTCTGGGCTTCTGAAGGTGGAAGGTCCAGTTTTAATATTATTTTGGCTCTAGTCTGTCGTACTGAAAATATAGGTGTTGGCATCTGTTTCTATTAGGCTTTTAGTTCTTTGGTTCTAGCCTCTGACAGTTAACTAGCTGTGTGTCCACAGGTAAGCCACCTAATCTCCCTGGTCCTCATTTTCTTTATCTGGAAAAAAAAAGGATACTCTCTGAAATTCCTACCCCATAGTGTTGTGATACTCAAGAAGCTCTCCAGTCTTAAATCCTTATTTAACAATAGCTGAGGAGGGGTGACTACGTGGCACAGTGAATAGAGCACTGGCCCTGGAGTCAGGAGGACCTGAGTTCAAATTCAACCTCAGACACTTGACACTTAACTAGCTGTGTGACCTTGGACAAGTCACTTAACCCCAATTACCTTGCCTCTTCCCTCCAAAAAAACCAAAAAGCAAAGCCCCCAAAAGACAACAGATGAGGAAACTGAGGCTCAGAGAGTGTAATGTGTGCTACAAGTATTAAAGTGCTGCATACCAGTTATTATTACTACTTAAACTTCTGAGGAATATCAAAGTTAAGGTTGTTGGGCTTCTTTCTTTCTTTTGCTAAAATCTAGATTTCCTGTTAAAAGGTATATAAGAAGTTTGAAAATTTTAAAATAACAAAATGACAGCTGTTTGAATTTAGGAAACCAAAATTCCTATGTGAGAACAATTTGTTATCCACAGATAATATCCACAGATATATATTATATATTATTATAGCTAATTCACGTGAAAAAATTATGGAGTACAGACTTAGGGTACTTCGTATAAAAATCCTCAGAATTTTCTCCACAAATAAAAACAAACAAACAAAAAAAGACGTTGTACTCTGATATCAAATCCTAGTTTTGAGGCTGTGCAGGGGGAGCCCAAGTTCTATTGATAGCTTCCATCAAGCTAGAAAGGCTCTAAGGACCAGCCCAGTGAGGATGTTTGAGACATGTTTATCGGCTATTCAAGAACTACACAAGCTGAATGACGCCACCACCAACAAGCATTTATGTAGTACTTTAAGGTTTGTGCAGCGCTTTACACATCATCGATTCACAAATACCCTGTGAAGTAGGTGTTATTATTAGTTCCCATTTTTAAGATGAGGAAACAGGCTGAGAGAAGTTATTACTTATCTTAGGTTACATAGTTTGACAGTATCAGAGGCAGGATTTGAACTCAGGTCCTCCTGACTTCTAGCTGGCTGTCTAAGTATGAAGAGAATCATTACCAAAAGGCTGGTCAATAATTAATTAATTTGGGGGCCATAGCATCCAATGAAATAGAGAGAAAATACAAATGACCCTCAGTCCTTCAAGAAGACAGGAATGGTGGTAAGGTGACCAGAAAAAAAAGGGCAGGGATAGTTCTCAGGCCATCTGTAAAAACTAACTTAATTGTTCAAATGATTATCATATGACTTTCCTCTCATGACTAGAATTGACATACTACATGATGAACTGAGTCATGTCAGTATTGACATTCTTCCTACATATGTAATCGCAAAAATCTCTGAGTTGGAAGGGATCACAAAATAATAGATTTGGAGCCAAAAGTGTCCTTAGAGGTCATTGACTTCAGCATGTATATGAAGAAGAAAGAAATCTACAGCTTATCCCCAAAGGGATTTTCATTTGAAGCTCCCCTCTTGAGTGAGTCCATTTTGCTTTTGAGTAGTTCTGATTGTTAGAAAGTTTTCCTTATGCTGAACCTAAATCTACCCTTTGCAATATCTTCCTTTTGCTCCAAGTTTTGTTTTCTGAGACCAAGCAAAACAAGACTAATCCTTCTTATACGGGACGGCCCTTTAAATACTTGAAGACAGCCATCATCTCCTACACAAGTCTTCTTTTCTTCAGGCTAAACACTCCCACTTGCTTCAGTCAGCTTGGCTTTCCCCCACTATCATGGTCATTCCTCCCTGGATGCATTCTCCCTTAGAAATACTTTCCTAAAAAGTGATGCCCAGAAATGAGCATCCTATGTTAGGTTTTGTTTGATCAGAACAGAGTAGGGTGGAACTATTGCCTCCTTGTTTTTGATACAATTCTCTTTTAATGCAACTTAAGGTCACATTAGGTATTGTGTGTGTGTGTGTGTGTGTGTGGCGGGGGGCGGGTTATCTGCCATGTTGTACTGTATTTATTGACCTTGAAGTACCCTAAGTCCATACTCCACAATTTTTTCATGTGAATTAGCTAGCAACTCTTTCCCTATGTAGTATGAGCAGAGTTGCTTTTAAAAGCAAAAGTAAAGTATTTTGCATTGATTTGTGTTACATTTTATATTATTAAATTCATCCAATTGATCTGGCATGCTGAAATCTTTTTGATCCTGAATCTATTGTTCTATGTGTCAGTTATTCTTTTCAGGCTTATGTTATTATGCTAAGTATGCTATCCATTCCTTTTCTTCAGTCATCAACAAAAAGTATTGAATAGGACAGGGGAAATTGCAAATCCCAGTTATACTCCACTAGAGACTTCCCAAGCTGGCATTGGTAACTTAATGACTATTCTTAAGTGTCCAGTCTTTTGACTAGTTCTAAATTCACCTGACTTTGCCTTCTTATTTAGATCATACATCTTCATCTTGTCCACAAGGAAAATATCAGAGAGTTTGTTAAATGTTTTGTTGGGAATATTTTGTATGTTGTCAGATTAGTTCACTGTATTGGATTTATTGCTTAAAAGTTTTGTTTAGGAAAGGTAAAATTCATGGGGGAGCTGGTAAGTAGAGGGAGATGGTATATTTCCATAAATTACTGTAATGTAATGACAAAAGACATCAGTAAAGTTGAGCTTTTAAAATATTAATGCCTTTCTGAAACCTACATGTACTATGTCTATTGCATGTCTTTGATGTGTCAATCTATCCATCTCATCTTAAGAGTATTGGTTGTGTGGTAGTGTTTCAGTTGTCTGACTCTTTGTGACTCCGCTTGGGGTTTTCTTGGCAAAGATACTGGAGTAGTTTGCCATTTCTTTCTCTAGTTCATTTTATAGACTGAGGAGCCAAGGCAAACAGGGTTAAGTGACTTGCCCAGAGTCACACGACTAGTAAGTTTCTGAGGCCAGATTTGAATTCACACAGAGGAGTCTTCATTGCTTCAGGCCCTGCACTCTATCTACTATGCCACCTAGCTGCTCCCATCATGAGAGTAAAAGGGAATAAATCAGCATGGCTTGTCCTTGATAAAGTTATTTTCTCTTTTAGTAATCACTACTTTTCTTTCTGAATTTTAATTCAGTATCCTTTGAGTAATACTGGGTGTCCCTAAAGTCTGGACACATAGGACATCTCATTACCTGCATATTTTCAAGAAATGAAATGAATGAAATTTTCAACAACATTTTATTTAATTAGCATAAATTTTAGCCATGACAATTTCATATGGAATAAAAGCTTTAACTAGCTAGTAGGGACTATTTGCCACATTAATGAGATTAATTAAATTAGATTTCCTATGCGTCTCCTATATCTTCTTATAAAATCTCATTTATGCTAATTAAATAAAATGTTAAAAATTTCATTCATTTCGTTTCTTGAAAATATGCATAGTTAATGAGATTTCCTATATATCCAGACTTTAAGGACACCTTGTATAATGTAGAAGTCAAGCCAAGTTCATCAGCCTGTAATTCATAGGCTCCACTACCTTGCCTTTTTTTTAAACAGACATATCTATATCTTCAGTCCTGTAGCAGTGCCTCCCAGACCTCACTGCCAATCACTCAATATGACACTGACTCAACAAAAACATTATTATTATTACCATAGGATATAGACAGAAACCTTGTAGGGATAGATAACACAATGAACATCAGGATACCTCCTCCCTCTCAAAAAAACAACAAACCCTGAGCTATTTAACTTGAACTTGTTGAACCAGAGGAAATAAAGTTACCAATAAATGGATGGCTAATTTGTAAATTCTCTGGGGATAGGTAATCATAAGAATTGGTATAGTTGATTTCATCCTGGTTCCAGAGGAAATATTTCATGGGGCACTTGGTCCTTTTGTCTTGTAATGTCTACTATGGGCATAAACAAGTGGACCACCATGAAAATACCTGCAGTTTATGTGTCATCATCCTCAGGCAGAGCCAAGATGGTGGAGTATGCATCATCATCCATTGTAAAGGCTGATGGGGTAGAAAAAAAAATCTGAAAAACTCAGTAAGAGCCACCAAATTAATCCAGAATTAGAGATGGAAGGGACTTCAGAGCATACCTGTACAATAGTTTCTTCTCTCACAACCTTGACAAGTAGCATCCACCCTTTGACTAAATACTCCAGTGGCCTCAAACCCATTTCCTTGAAGGTTCATGATTTTCACATGAAAATGGTTTCAGAACAGGATGATGAAAATTGTTAAGCAAAGAAATAAGAGAAACTGAAGGCTTGTGGCATGTTTAGAAGTCTCAAGCTTGTCTATTGTGAATCTTATTCAAGAAGGGAGGTGGAAAATATTAAACGTGGAAAGCATCAAATGAAATCAGAAAAATGAAATTGAAGGATAATTTTTGGGTTAGGTTCAATAGACATGAAGCAACTGGTTCCAAGTGTGGTTGTCATTTCAGAATCACCTTTCTGCATGCAATCAAATCATCAGTTGTTTAGAACAAAAATCAAAGGAAGCATCAAGTAAAACTAAAGGATAAAGATAGCTGTGATTATAGCAGCTCCAGCACCATCTGTTTACATTGTTCACTTTGAAAAAAAAAGGAAATAAAAGAAAGTTGGCTTTATCATCATGTTTTAGAAAGATGAACTGATGCAAAACTATTGCCATACTGAAGGAATCATAAAAGTCCAGATATTTCCTCTTTTGGGTCAGTTGGGAAGCAAGGGGAGAGACTTCCTGGCTGGTGTCCCATCTCTGAGGGACATCTCTATGTAACCTGTGCCAACCACTGATTCTCAGTTCATTTCAGGAACCATCCCATGTACCCCACCTCACAGCACGTAGACTTGGGTCTAGAGTTTCCTTTTTTATGCAAGGTGATAATTCAATTGGTACTGGAAATGATGCTTCCTTTTTAAATTTCTATTTATTTTGCCAAATATTTCTCAATTATATGTAAAATAATTTTTAACAATAGTGTTTAATAATTTTTTGTTCCAAATTCACTTTCTCCCGCCTGTCATTTTCCCTTTCTTAAAGGCAAGTGCTTTGATTTTGATTATACACAAGAAGTCATGCCAAATATGCAGATATGCATATTAGCAAAGGAAAATACAGAAAAAACAAAAACAAAAATTCGATCTGCATTCAGATTCCATCAGTACTCTCTCTGGAGGTGGATAGCATTTTTTCATCATAGGTCCTTTGGAATTGTCTTGAATCATTGTCTTGATTGAAGTAGTTGAGCCTTTCATAGTTTGTCTTCCTTACAATATTGCTGTTACTGTATACAATATTCTACTGGTTCTACTCATTTTACTTTACATGAATTCAAAGTCTTCCCAGGTTTTTCTGAAACCATCCTGTTCGTCATTTCTTATGGCACAATAGTATTCCATCACAACCATGTACCACAACTTGTTCAGCTATTTCTGATTCTTTGCCACTACAAAAGGACCTATTATAAGGTTTTTTTTGTACAAATAGGTCATTTTCCCCTTTTCTTTGATCTCCTTCTGATACAGACCTAGTAGTGATATTTTTGGATCAACTTTATAGCCCTTTGGGCATAGTTCCAAATTCTTCTTCAGAATGGTTGGATCACTTCACAACTTCACCAACAGTGCATGTGTCCCAATTTATCCACACTCCCCCCCCCCCCCAACATTTGTCATTTTCTTTTTCTGTCATATTAGCTGATGTTATAGGTGTGAGGTAGTATCTCAGAATTATTTTGATCTGCATTTTTTCATGTGACTATAGAGTGCCATAGAATGACCTAATATAGTCTGGCTCCTTAAGAGTCTGCCCCATATGGTGAACTATTAATAAACTTTGCTTTTCTTTGACTGAGAAGACTTGAGTCAAATTCTTTCGGTGGGACCCAGCATGTTGATATTTTGGGGTCTCGGGCAACCCTAACCCTCTTTGTGGGAGCCTCTTCATTTTTCTTCATCTGAAAACTTCCTTTTCATATCCTTTGACCATTTATCAACTGGAGAGTGGCTCTTATTTTTATAAATCTGGCTCTTTTCTCTACATATTTGAGAAATGAGACCTTTCTCAGAGAAATTTGATGTAAACTGCTCCCCCCTCATTTTCCCTTTTTCCTTCTCATTTTGATTATATATTAGTTTTGTTTGTGCAAAAGCTTTTTAATTCCATGTAATCAAAATTATCCATTTTACTTCCTGTCTTATTTGGTCATAAACTCTTCTCTTATCCATAGATCTATTGGATGAATATTGCTCTTTATGTCTAAATAATTTGTCCTTTTTGACTATATCTTGGTATACAGTGTAAGACGTTGGTCTATGCCTTGTTTCTTCCAAACTGCCTTCCAGTTTTCCCAGCAATTTTTATCAGATGTCGAGCTTTTACCCCCAAAGCCTGGATCTTTGGGTTTATCAAGCACTAGATTACTATGATCATTTATCACTGTGTATTATATACCTGATCTACCTTTCCTTTTCTTAGCCAGTACTAGAATGTGGAAGTTGGTATCAGCAATGGAATTGCCAAACAGCATCTGATCCTGCATACTGTGCTAGCACTGGGTATTTTCTAATCTCTTTCTGACAAGTTGCCAGGTCTCCTTATCATGTCTGGATTGAGAGTTTCTGAAGCCACTGCTGCTTCTTTCACCACCACTTTTTCCTACCACTAGTGTTTCCTGCATGTGGGTTCTGGATCAGCCTCCTCCCCTGTGTCACTGACCTGTCTTTCTAATCTCTTATGTTGTCTTGGGTTGGAAGACTATGTCATTCTGAACTTTTGTTGGCCCTGCCACTCCAGAATTTTATTTGAGGTATTATTTTAAAGGTGTTTGGAGGCGAATGTTGGGAGAACTCAGCTGAGTACTTTCTCTACTCTGCCATCTTGGCTCTACCTCCAACACATACTTTTTGATTCGGAACCCAGTATTCTTTCCCTCTGAGTGGAGTTTGAATTTATAACTATAAGCATCATTGTTGCCTCACATTTGGCTTTTAGATGAATGAGGAATAGTTAGAATATTAACTCAAATGATAGAAAGCATGTTACCCATTAGATGACACATTTTTCCTAACATGATAAAATGTTGTCTTTAAAAAAAAATTATTTCCAGGTAACTTTTCAGTACTCAGTATTTTGTGCATATGTTTATGGTCTTATTCACTTAATAGGATACTCTATCATGGTCTTAATTTCTTTGTCATCATTCTGGTTTCCTTTCTCTTCCTGCTCTTTTGAGCTTGCACTTGTAATCTTGAGAAGAGTAAGCAGCTGCTTAGAGATTCGAAAGTGCCAGATATGGCATCTCATTTTTAGCACTCAGTATGGTGTTTTTCAATCAATGTCCTACATTTTTATGAAGATATAGTTTAGCATCTTACACTGTACCATCTACTTAGTATTATCTTACCATTCCCATCCAAGTGAGAGAAAGGGAGCAGCCAAGTTCAGCTGTCAGCTGGAAGAAAAGCAAGAAAGTAGATAATCCACAGGAAGCGAGAAATGCATGAGACTTGGCAGCAAGGTGGGAGAGATGCCAGGATTGTAAGGCTTCTCCTTCTCTCAGACATTGGGTCCACTTAATCCTGCTCCATAAATGATGAGGTAGCTTTGAAAAAAGATATTGGAAATCTCTCCCAGCAACAGAATAGTTTATGACTGAGAAAATTCTTGGCCATGAGAGTTCCTATTTTTTTTCCCTCAAGTTCACTGGTTCTTGAGTCTATGACCCTGTACCTGTGGAAAAGCTCGGAGTTCCAGGTTCAGAGTTCAAGTTTCTTCCTATAAGGATTGACCTTACTGGAAGTATGAGTCAAATGGAAAGGGTTGTCTACATGGTTTACAATCCTTTGCCTGTTAACAGGAAGAATTGGGTGATGAGCTAAACAATTTGTGTTTTCCCTAGAATTTCTAAGTTTGGAGTCATTTTTTATTGTTTGCAGACTGCCAAGGTCTGAGAGAGGCAGTAAGTCTCTAGGTAGATGTTTTATTATTTAATGTACATTATTTTTCATAGATTCTTCCCCAAGAATAAAAGTACTGTAGATAGTTAAGTGTATTTGCTTCTGTGGTGAAAGACTCTTGCCCTCTTCCCTAGGAGATAGATGTCTAAAATTACAATAGTTTTCCAGGTTTAAGGTTTCCATGCCTTCTGGCCCTTTAAAAGCAGGCCACTAGTTACTTCTTATCACTCTTCAGTTGGCCATGTTTTCTCTGGCTGACTTCCACTGGAGACTGAAGCAAATAAGCCCGAGGAGAGAAATTAGGAAAATAAAAGTAAACATGAAACACTGACAGAATACAAGGAGAGTATCATGAAGGAGAGATTAAATTGCAGAGAGTAAAGGAATCAATGCAGTGAAACAAGGAGAGAAATTGAGGATTTACAGGGAAAGTATAGCCAACCCTGGTGCCTTGGGAAAAGTGCTGGCCCTTAAGTCAAGAGACCAAAGTTCTGACCTTTAATACTAGCCCTGTGACTCTGTACAAGAAATTCGAAAGACCTCAGATTGGAGGTCCTCATGTTGAGTACAACATCCTTAGTTTTTCCATCCTACTGATGGAGAAGCAATTAGCCCATTCCAAAACACTGGAGGAGGAGGGTCAGAAAGATCTGAGTTCTAATCCCATCTCAAACACTTACTAGCTATGTTGTCCTGGAAAATCCACTTAACTTTTCTGGGCCTCAATTTCCTTATCTAGAAAATGAGAGAGGTGTATTTAAAAATCTACAGAAGCAGTTCTCAACCTGTGGGTGGTGACCCCTTTGGGCATCGAATGACCCTTTCACAGAGGTCACAGGGGTCACCTAAGACCATCGGAAAACACATATTTTCAATGGTCTTAGGAACCGAGACACCACTCCTCTATCCTTCTCCAGGCAGGTCCGCTCACATGCAGACACGCCCACATATGAGTATTAAAGGGTCGTGGCATTAAGAAGGTTGAGAACCACTGATCTACAGGGTCCCTTACAACTCTCAAGCCATGATCCTATGATAATTCTATTTGTCAGGAAGTTTTTCTCACTATGTTCCTAACTATTACTCTAAGCTCTGACCTCTGCTGCCTAAAAGTGGGACGAATGGATGAAAGTTATAGGGAGATACATTTCCCTCTTCCAATAGGTAGCCTTTCAGATACATTGAGGGTGGCTAATAATATTCAGGGTGAACATCTTCAGTTCTTTAAACCAACCCTCAAATAACATGGTTATTATAACAACATAGTCTCTGGACTATGCTGGCCAGCCTTCTCTAGACACTATCTACTTTGTTAATGTCCTTCTTAAAAATGAAAATTGAATATTAAAAAATTAAAGCATTAAAAATGCTATGAAATGACCTGACCAGGCAGACAACAGAGGGATGGTCTATCATTTTCCCCCCTTTCTTATACTATCCTTCTCTCAAGACAACCTTACATCATGTTAGATTATTTGGTTATATATCATGCTGTAGACTCGTATTAACCCTTGCAGTCCAGACCTTTTTCATTTGAACTAGCATCTAGTCACAGAATCTGCCTTCTGTCTTACAAAGTGAAAATTTTAAACCAAACTATAGAACTGTACTGAATGAGAGAGAAATAACCAGGTAGCAGTTTACATAAAAAAAAAAAAAACAAACCTAGGGCTTTGTTTTGTTTTTTTAAGACCATGGATTCAATATGCGATTAATGTGTATCATAACAAAAATGAGATGATCTAGCTACAATAGTCAAAATAGAATGTTTAGAGTAAAAATGGTTCTGTTGCCCTTGTGCTTTCCCTTGGTTAGACTACATCTGGAGTATTTTATTCATTTCTGCCCTTTAGGAGGGTACATTAACAGGTTAGTGAGCAACCAAAGGGGTAAGGGAATTTATAACCATATCATAACAGGGCCAGCTGAAGGAACTGGAATTGCTTAACCTGGAGAAGACATGACTCATGCATCACACAATGACTTCAAATACATGAAAGAAGAAGATAGAAAAGAAATTTGATTACAGTTATTCCTTCTATATCACAGAGGTTAGGGGCATAGTGACCATGTGATCTTGGAAAATCTACATAAAATTTTTTGACCCTCTGTACCAAAGAAGAAATTTGAATTATTATGGTACTAAAAGATAAAATATTTTAATATTACATAATACTATACATATATTTTATGCATTTCTGAGTTTTTAAACTTTTTCTGTGTCATCCATAGCTTCCACAACACTCCCCAAAAATTCCCATTTAATTTCTTATGCTGACCTGCAATATATCAAAACTGCAATGGGGAAAATTGGATATGGAAGGCTTAACTGTACTCTACTTGTCCCTAAATGGTAGAAGAAGGATGAGTGGATGGAAGTTATAGGGAGATAAATTTCTGCTAAGAGTAAGGAACTCCTTCCTAGTTATTAGAGCTCTTCCCATAGCCTTCTGAGGTGTATTTGGATACTTATACTATTGTTCAATGTGTAGTATATCCAGAAGTGTGCTGGTAGATGTTTAACTACCAACTCTCATAAAAGGAAATTATTCTCCATGATTAACATTTTCTCCCACACTTTCTTAAGTCTAGATAATTAGCAAAACAACAAACCAAATCCTGATTTGTAGCATTGCTGATTTCTGAGGTGTAAAATACACTGAAAATTTAACATTTTCTTTCCCCAAGCAGTTCCCCACACCCTTGTAATATCCCAATTTCATCTTTCTGAGCCTTGATTTTCTCATATACAAAAAAGGCTCATAGGATAATAGAGCTAAAACCAGAAAATAGCTCAGAGATCATTTACTTGAACCTGTTCGTTTTACAAATGAGAAAACTGAAACCCAGGGACATTAATCACCTTACCCAGTTACTACATTTTTCAGGGTTGCTGTGAGGAAAACACTTTGAAAGTCTGTTAGTGGTACATGGGTATGAGTTGGAGAAACAGGGACTGGTGTGGAAAAGGCAGCATAGTAACTATAATAGTTTTCATAAAACTTTTAGTTACCACAAGCTGATCACATTCCATTCTGCTATTTGGCAAAAATATTCAGAAGATGCTATTGGTCACTTCCTGCAATTGCCCTGGGTCTCTTGGGGCTTGATTTCAAAGGTGGATGCCAGTCCTAGCACATGTCAGTATTTATAGTAGACCTCATCATCTTGTTTTGTTTTGATCATGTGGTATACTAAAGCCTGCCATACTAACTTCCCATCTTATATTGCAAATTATCTCTTCAGTCTATTTACTTTGTGAGGGAGAAATCTTAGTCATGTTTCATCTAGTAAAGATAGCATGTATTTGATAACTGCACCACTTCCTTGAGAACTAGCTTTTCTCTTTGGATTTAACTTTCAACTTGATAGGTATCTTTTTATTAGTTGCATTGGCATTCACAGAACATATCCGGAACCTTCAAGGGTCAATGGGAATATGCCCTCAGAGAGTGCTTTATTGATTAGGTGGCAATTATCTCCCATCAAATGTAAAGAAAGGCAGAATATTTGTCAATATCTTTAGCTAAAAGGATTATCCTTAACACTTTTCTTATGACTTAACTATTTAAAAATTAAAATTCCATATATCCAGTAATTGAGTTTAGTAGATTAGTAGATTGCTTAGTAGATTGCTAAGTCAGAAGTGGTATTTGAACCAAGGTCTCCCTGGCTACAAGGACAGGTCTCTTATCTATTATACCATACCGTCTCTCCTTCTGGTCCTCTTTTAGATAAGAGGAAATATTTGGTGACCCCCTTTATTGTTCAAAGAGGCCTTTTTAGCTTTTCTTCTCAGGACTGTGGACATGAGGTACAAATTAAGACTTAAAACCAGAAGATATATACCTTCCTTATGGTTTTTTTTCTTTTTTTGCTTTTCTTTTGGAGGGGAGAAGGCAGAGCAATTGGGGTTAAGTGACTTGCTCAAGGTCACACAGGTAGTAAGTGTCTGAGGTAGAATTTGAACTCAGGTCCTCCTGACTCCAGGGCCAGTCCTCTATTCACTGTGCCACCTAGCCACCCCCTACATCTTCCTCATTGATGCAAATTTTTGTACAGTTGAATAAAGGTCATCTGCATAGAATTCTTGTCTTCAAGGAAATGACATTTCAATATAAGGTAGAGAATGATGAGGGCAAAGATAAGATCCAGACCTAGAAATATTTGAGGAGGAAAAGACTTTCCTCTGAGAAGATCAGGGGAGAGGCCTTATGGCAGAGGTAGCATTGGAGCTGAGTCTTGAAGAGGGAAGTTAAGGATTCATGAAGTCAGAAGTACTTTCCAGGCACTTTTATAGAGGAAATACTTGTGAGGTGAGTTTGGAGAAGAGTTGCAGTCCAGTTCATCCAGAATAGAGAGTGTTTAGGTGAGTAATGGAGCAGCTTAGGTGGAGCAATGGATAGAGTATTGGGCCTGGAGTGAGGAAGACTCATCTTCCTGAGTTCAAATCTGGCCTCAGACACTCACTAGCTGTGTGATCCTGGGCAAATCACTTATTCCTGTTTGCCTCAATTTCCTCATCTGTAAAATGAGGCGAAGAAGGAAATGGCAAACCATTTTAGTATCTTTGCCCACAAAACCCCAAAATGGCATCACAGAGAGTTAGATATGACTGAAAAAATGACTGAATGGGGGAGTAATGGAAAGAAATATGACTGGTTGGGGCCAGATGGTAAATGGAATTGAAGACCAATCTAAAGATTTTGTATTTTATCCTAGCGGCAATGGGGAAAGAGGGAAATGGCAGACTTTTCTTCTCTGAGCTATTTCTCATCTATAAAGTCAAAGTGTTAGACTAGGTATACTCCAAGGTACCTCTTAGATCTTATGCTCTCTGAAGCTAAATGTACTTATGTACTGTTTTCCAATAGATTACAATTTGTGTTTGACTTAAGATGTGTTCATGGAAATAAACACAGGGATTTGAGCAAAGTGCTAAAACAGTCCCTAAATTAAATTCATAGACCTAATGTTTGTTTGTTTTTTCCCACTTTATTTCAGATCTTGACTGGACAACAACATGTCAAATGCTGCCTTGAGAAAATCTTCTCCTGGAAATGGTAATATAGATGATTATCTTCCATAACTGGAATATTTATCTATTAGCAAGAATATATCAAATGCCTTCTAGGAGCCAGGCACCGTTCTAGGGCTGTTGAATACAAAAACAACAACAACAGCAACACACAAAAAACCCAATTCCTACTTTCAAGGAGCTAATATTCTATTAAGGAAAAATATTTTATCCCTTGTTCTTTCTTTTGATCCTTAGATGATGGAGTTTTGAGTTCTCTTGTTCCTGCTTGTTCATATCAGTCATGAAATGTGGTAGGGTAGAGAGTATAATGATACTTGGGTAGGTAGGTGCCACAATGGTTAGAATGCCAGGCCTGGAAGCAGGAACACTCATCTTCCTGAGTTCGAATTACTAGCTGTGGGATCCTGGGCAAATCACTTAACCTTGTTTGCTTCAGTTCCCTCATCTGTAAAATGAGCTCTAGAAGGAAATTCCAAACCACACCCAGGTATTTTTGTCAAGAAAACCTCAAATGGGGTCACAAAGGATCAGACACGACTGAAACAACTGAACAACAAAATAATGACATTGTCATTCCAATTATAGTGGTTATATAGAAATCATATGTGGGTATAATCTATTTTCATTCATAAGAAAATAAACAAGCAAAAAGCAATGCAATAAAAGGAATGGTGCTCCTACTTTTAAATCATACTCACATTTTTTAATAGGCATCAAACCATAAAATATTTAAATTGTTGTGAACCCTGGCTCCTCTGAAAGCTAAGGATTTCAGGTATCTTAAAATAATAAAAGTTTCTTAAATTAGGCAATGTAGTGGATAGAATTTTGGATTTGGAATCAGAAAGACCTGAATTCAAATTCCTCCTCAGACACTTAGTATTTGTATGGTAAGACCTCAGTTTCCCAACATCTGCAAAATTGGGATAATAATATTTACTTTACAGAGTTGTTGTTAGGATAAAATGAGATCATTTTACAATCCCTAAAGAGCTATAGATATGCTAACTTTTATTAAGTCTTTTGCCAGGTATTATTTAAAGTATTTTAAAAATAAATCCTGCATATACTTCCTTCCAAGTAATGACTTTCATATATGGAGCAGGAAAATGCGATGAAAGACAAAAATGTGTTTTCCATAATGTAAAATATTATACCTTAGTAATTCAGTTAAAGTAAACTCCAAAAGGATTTTTAAAAATTCCTGCTATGTACCAGATACTGGGTTAAGCGCTGGAGATACAAAACCAAAAATGAAACAATGTCCTCAGGGAGCAGGAACTTTCTTACTAAGGTAATACATATGGAAGCTGTAGAGAGGAAAGGAAATAAAGATTTATATAGCACAGGCACTATGCTAAGCACTTGTAATTATTATCTCATTTGATCCTCACAACAACCCTAGAAGGTCGGTACTATTTTTATCTTCATTTTATGATTGAGGAAACTGAGGCAAACAGAGCTTAAAAGACTTTCTCAGCATTTCACAGCTACTAAGTGTCAAGGGCTAAATCTGAACTTGGCTCTTCCTGACTCCAGCTCCAGCGCTCTCAGTAGCCTCTAGTTTCTCAGAGGAGTTGATTGGAACAGGAGCCAGGGGCTGTATTAGAGCCAGCTCTAATGGGCTTATGAGAGCCCACTGTTAAATTTTAAGTGTGAACATTTACACTTCTGAAATCAGCAAACACTATAAATCGAGGCTTGATGTATTGTTTTGTAGATGCCTTGTAAACTAAGAGAGCGATAAGAGAAAATGTTAAGAATGCAGATTAAACTTTAAAAGTGTGTCCCCTGTCCTGTGTCTTTTTTTTTTTTGAGAGTCACTTGATAAACATTTATCAACACATTCTTCAATCTAGTATCAGGTCTGACATTAATTAGCTGTATGACCTTAAGTAAGTCCCTTAACCTGTCCTGGGCTACGTTTTGTTTGTTTTTCAGTTCAACTTTTTCTTTTAATAAAAGCAGAATATGCCTAGCACATATAGTGTTAGTATCTAAACTAATACAATAAGCAATTTCTAAACTTATAACTCCTTCTGGGGGCTTTTAAAAGCCCATTTTGGGGGAGAAAGGCAGAATGAATAAACCATTGGTGTTTGTGCCAGGCTTATAGTTCTGTTTTCTTGACATTAGGATGATGCCTAGTGATTGGCATCTATAGTTTTAATTGGTATTTATGCAACATTTTTGTTTTATCTTTGATGACGGAGGTGTGGGATTTGTTCTTTCATGTCAGTATATCTTAAGGTTGGAACATTCTTGAGCTTGCCTGTCTCAGTATTTAACACTGGGCAATCTGATGCACCCTTGCAAATTTTCCCATGTTTTAAATCCTAGAACTCAATTTCAATCCATTGTCATGTAAAGCAAATTTTTCTGTTTAAATGACTAGATGTGAAGAGTACTCCTCTGGGGACTGCACTGAGACAACAAGGTTTTCATGAAGTGAACAAACGAAGGACTTTCTTACAAGATAGCAGCTGGATAAAGAAACGCCCAGAAGAAGAAAAGTAAGGGGGAGGAAATGGGGAAGGATGGGGATGGGATAAGAGTCATGGGATGTAAAGCCTTATAGATTATTGAATAATTTAAATAACCAGAATTTCTAGCCTGATACCTACATTTTAAGGGCAGTTAGGTGGCCCAGTGGCTACAGTGCCAAGCCTGGAGTCAGGAGGACTCATCTTCCTGGGTTCAAATCCAGCCTCAGACACTTACTAGCTGGGTGACCCTGGACAAGTCACTTAACCCTGTTGGCCTCAATTTCATCTATAAAATGAGCTGGAGAAGGAAATGGCAAACCATTCCAGTATCTTAGCCAAGAAAACTGCAAATGGGATCATGAAGAGTCAGATATAACTAAAGGTCTGAATAGCAACAAATCTGTGTTTTAGAGATGAGGAAATTTCAGACACATATATATTAAGAGACTTGTTCAAGGTCACACAAGTAGTAAGTTAGGATATGAAATCATCTTCAAACTACAATTTTAGTGTTCTTTTTATTGTATTGCACTGCAGTGTGAATTGAGAAAAATGTTCAATTTCCTTGCCATTAATTTTGTCATATATTCTATACTTTGGAGTTGTGGTATTATTTTTGTGATATACTCAGATATATCAACTTGATCAGATCTTTAAAGCAAATAACTTTGAGGGCGGGAAATCCTTTGTTGTATGTAAATCCTTAATCAGAAATAATAAGGTTCTGCTGTTGTCTATCCAGCAAAGCACTTATGTTTTCCTCAATAAATTGAGATAAAAAAAAAACCCCAACAAATTTATTTTCCAGATTCCAAACAAATAGCATGTTATTTAAACTAAGACAGTGCTTGGCATATAATAGGAACTAAATAAATACTTGTTTGATTTAACTTGACAGGGAGCAAAATGAACTATAATCCTATCACTCTAAGGAAACTTCCACTGTTTACATATTTACCTACCTAGAATAATTTACCTAATACTGTTATGTATTCAATCTGAATTGATAAGGGGAAAGTGGCTATTGTGTACTTTGCCCAAGAGTAACTAACTATACAGAGTCTTCCATTGACTGGGGATATTCTCGGGCTAAGTCCTTTTTAAGAACCCTCATTCTTTGATTTGTGAAGGAAATCAAGGAATTATGGGAGGATCTTCCTAAAGGTATGTTGGTATATTTCATGGAACTGCTAGAATATTTAGACATTATAGCAGGGCTACTCTACTCTGAACCTTCCTTAGCTATACCCCAGAAGTGAGCCCTTTAGGGGAATTTTAATCTAACAGAGTAGCTATGCAGGTAAAATTCCATGCCTTCCTTACCAAATAAGTGAATAAGCAAGTAAGGTAGTTTAAATAGCTAGAGAATGAAGTGGATAGAGTGCTGAGCTTGGAATCAAGAAGATCTGAGTCTAAATCTGGCCTTGGACATTTATTAGCTGTGTGATCCTGGGCAAGTCACTTAACCTCTGTTTGCCTCAGTTTCCTTAATATATTATATTATATTATATTATATTATATTATATTATATTATATTATATTATGTTATGTTATGTTATGTTATATTATATTATATTATATTATATTATATTATATTATATTATATTATATTATATTATATTATATTATATTATATTATATTATATTATATTATATTATAAAATAATAGCACCTACCTCCCAGAGTTGTTGTGAGGGTCAAATGGGATGCTCTTTATAAGAAGCACTTAACACAATGCTTGGCACATAGCAGATGCTATGTAAATGCTTAATCCCTTCTTTTTGCCTTTTTTGAGTATCATCAACCCATGCACTCTACAATTCCCCATTACATGGCTGCTTCAGGTGCCCCTGAGTTCTTCCCTCCAAGGTAGTGGCATCAGTAAATTCCCCCTTTACCCAACACTTTTCATTTTTTGTTGAGAAAGAGGGAATAGCACAGAATGAACAGGCTTGGATAGATTGAGATTATATGATTTTCCCCCAAAATCTATGTTTCCTATTTCCATTTAGGGTACATCTAAACTTCTAACCTCCCAGATTCTTAGCCTCTTTGATATCCTTGACTCCTCACTCACCTAGAACTGAGCTCTTTAAAGTTTCTAGTCTCTGACAATTCTGATAGCCTTTTTCCAATCCTCATCCTTGTTGACCTCTCTGAAGTACTTGACATTACTAATCACTCTGTCTTCCTAAATAAGTAACTCTCTCTTCTCCAGGCTGTCATGATGGCCCTTTCTCTTGGTTCTCCTCCGTGTTGAACTCTCCCTTCTCGTTCTCATTTACTTTGTCATGATCCATATCCACAACTCCTGTTTTGGTCCCTCTTCTTTCTATACACTTTTTTACTTAGTGACATCATCAACCTCCATTGGCTTATCTGTTATCTTGTAGGTCACTTCTAGGTCTCTTTTCAGATCCCTATAATCTTTCTCCTGAGTTCTAGTTGCTTATCTCTAGCTGACTATTGGACATGTTGACACTGATATGTTATTGGCATTTCAGACATGAAATGCACAAAACAGAACTCATTACCTGCCACCCTCTTTGAACTTCCCTACCTCTGCTAAGGGCTCTACTGTCCTTCCAGTCATGTAAGGTCATAACTTTATTATCCTCAACTTCTTATTTTCCTTCATTGCACAGGTCAAATATTATCATTTCTGCCTCCACAACATATCTCTCATTTCACTCATACAGCACTTACCCTAGTTCATTCTGTCATTACTTTTGGACAGTTAAAATAGCTTTCTGGTTAATTTTCCTGCCTCAAGTAGTATTTCCCTTCTCCAATCCATCCTATACAAAGCTGCCAAAGGGGTTTTCCTGAAGCATAGGCCTGGCTCTATCACTTCCCTACTAAATAGACCCTATTAGCTCTCTGGGATCAAATATTATTTCATCTAATCTTATCCTTAAAAAAATTTTTTTTGTGTAAGTTTTAGCACATACAAATCACTAGCAAAGTAGTTCATATATATTATTTAGAAATTAGAAAATGATATATTGAAGGAGGTACGTACTCAAAGAATTTTTGCTAACAGATTATGACATCAAAAAGGTTTGGAGATCCTTAGCATAGAAGATAGGAAACTGACCTCAGAGTTAGGAAAATCTGGGTTCATTAAATATGATCTTAATTCTTGTAGGCTAGATAGCCTTCAGCAAAGTCACTAAATTTCTTGGTGCACCCAGGCAGCTCTCTATTGCTATTTCAAAGCAGTGATTAACTACTTTGTTAGAAAGAATGTCCTCATCAAGAGTTTATTATATTAGTGGAATTACAGATTCTCTTGAAAAAAAATCAGTCAACCAACCAACCAATCAATGAACATTTCGTCATTGCCTACTATGTGTTAGGTACAATGTCAGGTGCTGGGGTTAGAAAGCCAAAATGGAAATAATCCTTGTCCTCAAGCAACTTATAGTCTACAGGAGTGAAACCAAGCTTCTTCTTTCTCTTTTATCTTTCCACAAATTTTATGAATTTTCTGTTTTACTAATTATATACTTGGGAGGATGTAGATCTTTTGCTGTGACACCTTTGTGTTCCCACATGGGACATTGAGAACTACGTACATGCTAGTCCAAAATTTACTGTATATGCTACATGCATGGCTGAGATATAGATTCATGTGTTTATCAATACAATTGTACCTAGATATTTATCATTAAATCTTAGAATCACAGAGTCATCAACTTCTAGAAGAGACTTTAGAGGTCATCTAGTTCTATTCCTCATTTTACAGATGAGGTGTTAAGATCTAGAGTAATTAAATGACTAATCCAGATTGTAAGTGACAGAGCCAGGATATCGACTGAGGTCCTTAACACTAGACCCAGGACTCTTTACATTACAACATAATGCCTTTCTCATTGATTAAAAGAAGTTAGGAGTGTGTATGGAACATTTCTAATCTATTAAGGCTAATGTCATGGGAGGGGAGCAACAACATCCGACTGAATACAGTCTAGATGGTACTGAAAAATCAACACGTGAGATTATATGGACCACTGATCTAATCCAGTATGAAATTTTTAATGTTCTGACATAGTGAAATTTATATAATATATAATCCACCTAAATGCCAATGATATGGAGGACCTTCATTCCAAGGCAACAGCAGGAGAGAATGGATGGTGGTTTTGTACCAAGTATACTTCCTTAACAAGGTACAGGACAGTAGACAGATTTGGACCACTGTGGGTTGAGGGGGAAATTGGTTTTAGCAACACCAGCTTTTGGTTTGCTTGTGATTTTTCTCTTACAGGTGAGAGCTCTCCCTTCTTACTGCCATTCCCTGTCAACTTCATGGCATGGCATGGGATGAAAGATGAGTTAGACATCAACAAGGCACAGGTGTGAGTCCAAGGGGGCAAAGGCACAGGACCTCCAGAGTAGCTAGCAAGAGTAGCTATTCATATTATTTCAATCCCACTGCTCAGAATTTTTTTTTAAATTGACAAATACAGTCCTTTTTTTATTCATTAAATATAGTTTTATAGTACTGAGGAACTTTAGGAGAGCAAAACTAGAAAAAAAAATGTGGTATTTCAGGTTGGGCTGATATGATGCAGCTCCATATACATACTTCCTGCCTTGGCTCATGTCCATAGGCCGTACTACATGTTTTAACATTTCCTAAAATTGCCGAGCTACTTAGTTTCCTTTTCAACTCATTGTGCAGAGTAAAGCAGATCTGGCTTTTGGATAGCAAACATGAGGGTCTGCTCTCCCTAGAGAAGCTATAGTTTCAGAGACCTAAAATATTCTTTCTCTTTTGAATGATTAGTCTTTTCTATTACATTTATTGTTGTTTATTTTTCCCAAGCTTTTTTTTTTTTACTGTGGAAAAGAATGTTAGGCACATTGCTTAACCTTTCTGGGCCTCATTTTCAAAGTAAAGGGATTTGATTCAATAGCCTATAAGGTCCTTTGTAGACCTATGAACCCATTATTCTGTAATTTCAAATTAAGATACCTGGATATCTGAAGTGAAATCTACCAGGTATTTCAAATAAACACATACTTCCTCCTATAAGTTCAGCTGCCTACCTAGATTGGGGTAGGCTTTTGAATCTGTCTTTCTGCTTTAAAAAACTATTTGAAATACATTGAAACGTAGGTGGTCCCATGTTCCCACACCCTGATGAAAAATTGACGTAGTTGTTGAACTTCATGGAAATGTCATGGGGCACGTTAGAAAAATTGCCCTTTGTACTGGCAGACTATTTTCATGTCCTCGTGAGCAGTCAAGTGGTGACTGGTTAAAATAAATAGATGCTTGTTTTCTTTTGCCTGCAGTGAAATGAAGGAACCTTTGCCAGAGAATTGTGAGGTCTTTTTTTCCCTTATCGTTTGTTTTGTATTTACCAAATGCTGTAGTAACTATTTCTATGAACTATTTTTTTTTTAATCTGCAGAGATGAAAACTATGGCAGAGTGGTGCTCAATCGACATGCTTCCCATGAGGCCTTAGACAGGTGGGTATCTCAGTCAAGGTATATGAATGCTTTAGCAGAAATTTCAGATAATGGGAAATCAAGGGAAAGGTGCTGACTTAGAATTGCTTATCTAACCACTGATTGTCAGGGGCAAATGTAAGGAATTCCTTAACTCTTTGGACACATGAGAGAGTCTTGCAACATAATTATGAATTTAGACAGAGGAAGAAGGAGGGTATCATAGTAGTCTTTCCAACTATAATTACCCAGAGCACTTTAAAAAAAAAAAGGGTAACAAATAAGTAAGATGATGTATTGCTGCACCACCAGTCTGGGATGAATTACTTAGTGGGAGTAAAGGAAAACATTTGGAAATGTGGTTCTAAAAGGTCAAAAAGCTCTGTAATTATGAATTATTCTTGTTTTTTTTTAATCTTTCCCATAGAGAGGTCCTTTAATCTCAGAGAAATTACACATGGAAAATGGAAGGGACCAGTCTTGGATCTGGTGAAACTGACCCTGGGTTCAATTTCAGCCCAGCCACTTACTAGTTGTATAATTTTGGGGAAGTCACTTAACCTTTCTTGGTCTTAGTTCCTTTATCTGTAAATTGAAGGGCTGAACTAGACAACCCCTGAAGTCACTTCTAGTTCTCTGATAAAAATTTAAGATCTTAGGTTTTCTTACCTTTTGGAATGGTCCAACCTTATCTCCTCTCTAGAAACTGTTGTAAGTTTTCATGAAAGTATTTCAAATTATGTGGAACTTCAAAGCAAATAAACATGATAAACTGGTAAATGTTAAATGATAGGTAGAATCAGAAGGAGCTCAGAAGTTCCAAATGTGAACAAGAATCCAATACAGAAATCCAATATAGAATTTATAGAAATGGCTTCTATAGTACACAGATAATAACCTATACTTTCAGAGTTTTCCTCCAAATAATTCTGTGAAATGGATAGTGAAAGTATGATTCCCAATTTATATGTGAAGAAACTGTTTCAGAGAAGTCTAGTGATTTGGACAAGAGCTAGTAAGTTTCCCCCAGGAAATAATATCAGATCTGGGATTCAGATCCTGTTTTCTTGAATGAAAGTCCAAAAGTATATCAGAAGAACAAATCATCAGAACATATTCATTAGAAAAATATAATAAGATTTTTTTTTCTATCAGAGAAATTCTCTAGCCATTCTATCAAGAGGTTCCAATGATGAGGCTAGCCCTGGAAGGGGCCCTATGAAAATATTAGCTTTTCTACCCTGAGGTAGGTGAGGTAGCTGAAGTTATACCATGTAAAGCATGGTATAAAAAAAAAATAGGGACCTTGGAAGAGGCTAAGCAGGTTCTTAATTGCAGTGAGAATGAGAGATAAGGAGGTTCTAGCTTGGAGAGCTAAGCATTGGGATAGTCTGCATGCAGATGGGCAGGAGCTGAAAAGAAGATCTATAGGGACAGGGAAGTCATGAAGGGCAAATCCAAGACAAATGACCAAGAAATACACAGGTTTCTAATTCTAGGAAATCTAGTCAGATTGAAAGGGTCAAGAATAGGCAGAGGACATATATAGAATTCCAGCTATCAGAGATGAAGCTTTGCTGGTTCTTTACCATATATATATACCTAGGGTGGATGATCATATCTTATTCCTTTTTCTTCCTGCTTAACCTGCTGTAGCTCTAACCTAAGCAGGCTCTAACAGCAAGTTGCCCATTAATCTTTCTCTGACAGTGCCAAAAAGATATGTTGAGTAGGAGTAGATGTTTTCTTTTCAGGTTATCAATACCAAAAGGTTAAGGAGGTGCTTCAAACATAACCTGGGAAGTTTCCTAAACCCTGATTTTTTATCTGATTTGAGCTGGATTTTGTTTTCCCTTGGTTCACTTCTTTGGTGGTGCTACCCTTTCTGTAAAGTATAATTTCTTTTGTTCTTTCAGGATATATATGTCCTGAAACCAAATCTTCAAACATCAGTAACTATCTCAGTTTCTGCTCTTCTAAGATTTGAAAACAAGTCAATTTTCACTATATTCACAGACTTTATGGTATGATAAACATCAAATACAGCAGTCAAGAAGGAGGAAGTCTAAGAATTGATGATGAGGATTGTGCGAGTGTTGTGTAAGCTCTGGAAAGTATTACCAAGTTAGAAAGGGCCTGACAAAGAATGGAGTGAGTAGTTGTTCTGCAAAAAACCACCTTGATAATGTTGGGGAAGCTCCTTAACAGCAGTTGACCAACAGGTGGTGAATTGATTTTTATCCAAGAGCAGTTGGTGAAGCCAACTCTTTAAAGTCAGGGATTGGGAGAGGAGTAGGGAGAGTGGGTTGCAAGTTGGTGCCATGGTTCATTTCACATCAATGAAACCAGAGATCCTTAAAATATTGCTGTCATATTTTCTCTGCTTTTTTGTTCCCTAGCCACTTTTGGACTTCTATGAATAGTTTATTGTGATTCCTAGATCAAAACCTCTCTCACAGAATCACGGAATTTGAGAATTAGAAGGGACTTTCAATGCCCATTAAGTCCAACCTAGATTCCTGAGTGGTAATTAACAGCTCAGAAGCTGTAATCCTCTAAACATAGTTGAGATCACTTTACACTCACCCACATGAAATCTTAATTGTCACTTTTCTTCCCACTCAGACAGGCTTTAGAGATTTTCTAGCAGCTTAGTTTTAACTTGACATTTCCCTATCCAAAATAGTCCAGCCCCATCTTCAAAGATGAATTTCTTGTGGACTTCCTTTTCTAGATCATTTATAAAACATCACATCAGACTGGACACTCTAATATTAGTATTTTTACTTCTCACCCTTCTGCCCCTTCCCCCATGACCATTTAACCTTTGTTTCCTGGATTTATTCAATCTCTGTGAAAAAAAATATTCTGTGCTATTCCATGACAACTTAGTTTTTTTAAACAATATTTTATATGGGATTTTTAAAAATCAAAATTCATTCACAGAATCACAGAATTTGAGATTTGGAAGATAACTCAAAGACCATCTAGTTGAATTTATGAGAATTCCCACTATAATATTAATGGAGACAAGTGGTAAACCAACTTCACTTGAAGACCTCTAAGGAGGAGGAACCTATCCCTCCTCAAGGCAAACCATTTGACTTTTGGACACCTCTAATCTTTAGGAAGTCTTTCCTGAAGTCAAGCCTAAATTTGCTTTGTAGCAATTTCCACCCACATTGTTCTTGGTTCTGGCCTTGGTAGCCAAGCAGAAGTCCAATCCTACTTTGACATGACAGTCTTTCAACTATTTCAATATGGCTATCATGTTCACCTCGATCCTTTTCTCTAGACTAAAACAGTCCATTTTCCTTGATCAGTCCTCATATGTCAGTAATTCAAGGCCCTTTACTATCTTGGCTGAGCTCCTCTGCACACAGTCACAACACCACCAACAATGATGACATTTACATAGTGTTTGGGTCTTCATACATAGGTCTTCAAAGTGTTTTACCTATATTAACTCATCTTATCTTCACAACAACACTAGAAGGTAGGTGATATTACAATTCCCATTTTACAGGGGAGGAAACTGAGAGAGGTTAGGTCACAGAGTGCCCAGCATCACTCAGCTATTAAACATTTGTGGCTAGATTCAAACTTAGGTCTTCCTGACTCCCAGGTTCTGTACTTTCTCCACTTCACCATCCAACTGCCTGACCAGTTATTCCTCAGATTTTTAATATTATTAAACTCGACTGAACGCCCTAGTCTCTTTTTTCTATATGCTTATTCATCCCTACAAAGAATGCCAGATTTCCCCAAGCAGGTCTGTGCAGTGATCAGAGTGACCATTTGTAATGACAGTCCACACATTTTGGTCCTCAATCGCCCAATTTTGCTCTCAATTATTTCAAAACTCTTAGATAGGTGACACACAATCAACATTAATTTAAAGTTTTTCATTTGGGTCTAGAACATCTTGTGTGCATATCTCATTTTCAGCTAATATCTTTTAGTAGCTTCTCAAAAAAGAGATTTGAAAAATAAGCTGATCGCTTTCTGAAATAACTTCCTAAATGGCTTTCTTTTCCTGCTACTCTTAATTATCCATTTGTTAAATGGATCTGTGATCTCATCTGTGTGGACACACCCTCAATAAGTGCAAATAGTAAAATCTCCATGCCTTCCCATCCTTCCGGTAGAGTGTAAACTTCCTGAGGGCAGAGACTGTCTCGTTTTTGTCTTCTGGCCCTCAGCCTACAGCCTAGTAGCTGGCCAAAAGGTTAGAAGCCTATGATTTAATTAGGATAGGGAACTCCTATGTGATATAACCCCCTCTAACAATGCAAGTCAGCACCTTTTCTTCAACTTGTAGTCTTAAAGAGTTGTCTAGAGAGCTGAGAGGTTAAGTCACTTTTCCAGAGTGAAAAATCTAACGTCTTGGTGGCAAAATTTGAATTCAGGACTTCCTGGTTTCAGAGTCACCTCTCCCTCCATCTCTCCCTCATAGTGGGTGTTTAATAAATGCTTATTGAATGAATGAAAGTGTCTTTTTCTGTCATATCCTTCTTTAAGTCTTCCCTAGAGGATTCATGTTTCTAACATGGTGGAAGACTGACTTCTAATGCTTTTACCACTTGGTAGACAACACTTGGACTATTTATTTTTTGTCTGTCATTCTCACTACAGGATTACCTGTATTTTTTCTGGTCACATATCTTGGATGGTATCTTCTATGCCACTTCTCATGCACTAAGGAGGTGATGGTCAAATGTTTCAGCCTGTTTCACCATGCCTCTTTCCATTACCCACTAAGAACCACCAGTTATATACAATGAATTAATACTCAGTCACCTATTTTTGCCATTTAGATTTTTCAGATGTACCGAGTAGCAATTATTTTGCCCCCAAAACTAGATTGTGATGTAGCTAAATGTCTGCCTGCACAAGATAGTTGATTATTAGGAAAAAAGATTTTATTACACAGTAATTAATAATACTGACAACAGTATGTATTAGCTGTTGTTCAATTTACATATTATGTTAAATGATTTGCATATTCTGATTCCCAGTGTGCACATGTCACACTGTGGTTTGGATAATTGGGTCGAGAAAGGATTCTTCTATTAGCATGGATAATTAGGTTGGCTGTCATTTTTTCCTATTCTCAAATACTCAAATGGACTTATTATCTCAGTGATGTGGGTATTCCCTCCAGCAACACAGATAGAAATCTATCTATGTCTTTCTACTCTATGCTGCTGTTGTTCTTGTCCTCTCAAAAGTTCAGCAAAGGACGCTCACCCAAAATGTTGGGCATCTTCCTAACTTCTTCCTGACATTATAAGAATAGGAGGGGAATGTGGGCTGCCTAACAGTAATCCCTTGCTCATGCCACATGACCAGTCACTCTTCTTTTTTGACTCTCCATTTATTTTATGACATTTTTTATACCCTCTCCTTTAAAATTTCTTGTTTGTGATGTGTTGCAACTTACCTTAACCCACTATGCACCTTGACATTGCCCTTTAAGTGATCTTCAATTTCAATTCTTTGGACACTATAGTGTTCCATGACTTGCATCTATAGAACAACAGTCAGAAAATATTGGTATTAAAAATATGGATCTTTATTTTAGGGAGTATTATTTCTTTTTTATTCTATTCAGTTATATTTAATTCATTTAAATTCATTCATTTAACTTATTTTAATTTGTCAAACGGTAAACATTTATTAAGCACCTACTATATGCAGGGCCCCTTGTTAGGTGCTAAGACATAGATTTTTGCCTTGGAAGAGTTGCCATTCTATAATGGAAGGTAAGATATATACAAAAATATTTATAATACCAAGCAAAATGTAGAAAAAAAGCCAGTGAAGAGGTTAAAAAAAAGACCAAACTGCCCTGACAGTTTAGAGGGAGATATAGGAATCAGAGGATTCAGAAATCAAACAGTACTTGAGCTGGGCCTTAAAGGATGAGTAGAATGTTAAGAGGCAGACATGGAGACAAAGAAATTTTCATGAATAAAAAATAGTAAAGGAAAAGTGATAGAGATGGGAATATGTGAGCTGAGTTCAGAGAATCATAAATAGTCCAACTTGGCTGAATTGTAGAACACATACAGAGAAGTAATATGAACTAGTTGAATAGGTGAGTTAATTGGGTAATGGAGAATATTTTGACTTAATTCATTAGTCAATGGAAAGCTATTGAAAGACTTTAAGCAATGGAATAAAAAGATTAGAACTATAATTCAGGAAAATTATTAATCTGAAAGTAGTAAGTAATAGGATTTATGGGTAGAGAGCGAGATTAGAGGCAGGGAAACCAGTTTAAAAAGCTAATAAATTAGGCTAAGTGAGAAATCATGCATGTCTGAATTAGAGAAATTGCAGTGAGAATAGAATGAAAACAAGCATTATATAGTGGAATGTACATTGGATTGAGAATCATAAGAACTGGGTTGGAATTTAGGCCCTGCCATTTACTGAGTCCCTTCAGATAAATCATTTGAACTTACTGAACCAAGTTTTGTCACCTATAAAATGGCAGCGAGTTTTACTATGGCTCCTGCTTTCAGAGCCAATCTGGCTACATTTCCTCTTGAGGGTTCAAGGGTACCCTGAGGGATTTAAACTCTCTTTTTTTCCTATTGTCATCAGCCCCAGTCCTTGCTGGCAGAGATTCCTTTATTGTTAAATGCCAATGTCTAGTGCCTTAGTTCCATTTTAAAAAGTTGTGATTGTTTTGAATACCTAGCAAGAATAAAGTATAAATACTTCTTCCAACAACTGGGGGGGTACTCTCCCATATACCTTATCTCTAGGAGGTTGAAGACTTAGCTCAGTTCCTACATAGTATTAGTTCATCAGTTTCAAGCCTAGATTTCATTAAGTTCTTATCTCCACTACTACTGACCTGAATCCAGAAGATCACTCTCAAAACTTACTCCTTGCTTCTTGGGACATTGACGCTGGGTTGGCTGCACACCCATACCCTGTAATACTGTGGTGCCAAGGTACCCTATGAACCTTTTGAATTTCACAAGGTTATGGAGACTATACTTCCTTCATCTAGAAAAGCAAGGAACAAACACAGAGGCCAAGGATCAAGGCCCTTTCATGGGACCCTATGACCTCCGAGGGGAGGAAACACTATAATATCTCTCCTTACAGTTGGATACCTTGAGCAGAATCATTGAATGAGGCAAAGAGGAAGTAACTAACGCTGATAGGCCTTCTTGAACACCTCCATAGCCAATCAAAGAGCCACCTCTTCAACAACATGGTTATCCATGGAACCAGTTATAGAATGTCTATGAATGTCCCACCGTCTGTCCAAGGCACTTCCATCCTATATCACAATGACTCTTTCAAGGAAGCAGGCTGTCATCCTGTCCACATGGAGAATTACATCAGTCAGTCAAGCTGATGGGCTCTGTACAAGTGTCAGTCCTTGGTTACCATGGGAATAATGATACTGCCTACCTGCCTGGGCTGTTGTGAAGAAAGCACTTTATATACCTCAAACCACTATTAAGTGGGAATTATTGCTCTTAGAAAGGAGGGTATAAATGAAGGAGATATTGAAGAGGTAAAATTGGCTGGACTTGGCAAATGATTGAACTGAGGGGATTAGTAAGAAGGAAGAATCAAAAGTGCCTCAAGGCTTTCAAGCCTAGGTAACTGAAAATAATGGTGGTACTCTTAGGAATGGGGAAGTCAAGAGGAGAAACAGGTTTAGGGGAGAGTAGATGATGAGTTATGCTTTGGATATGTTGTGTTTGAGGTGATTATGGGACATTCTGACTGAGATATTTGTTAAAGAGCTACAAACTATGTAGGTCTATGACTCAGGAGAGACCTCAGGACTGGAGATGCAGGTTTGGGATGTGTCTTCAAGGAGAGAATGGTTACAGAGATGGAAGTGGATCAGACTGCTCAAAAAGAGAGCATAGAAAGAGGAGAGAAAGCCAAGGACAGAGCTTTGAGAAAGCCTTATCATCTAAAGGAGTTAGAAGAAGAAGATGAACCACTGAAAGAAAGTAGTCAGAGATGTAGGAGATTCAGGAGACTGCAGTGAAATAGAAACCAAAGAAAGATTGAATATGCAGAAGGATATAATAAACAGTGTCAGAAACTACAGAAATATTAAGGAAGATAAAGACTAAAGAACCTAATTAATTTGGTGAGTAGGAGGACATTGATGGCCTTTGAGAAAACAATGTCATTAGAACAGCAAGGCCTGAAGCCTGGTTGCAAAGGGTTGGTGAGTAAGCAGATGGTTAGGAAGTATCAGTACACATCTTAGAACATTAATCTTAGGACTTTTCTGAAAGTTTGGCAATAAAGGGGATGAAAGAGATGGAGTAGTAGCTTGAAGGGCTAATAACAAATAGAAGAAACATCAAATTTATTTTTTCTTTATGAGGAAAAATTGGGTATAATTTTATATGGATGAGGAGAAGCTGGAAAAAAGGGAGAATATGAGGATGCTGGGGAAAAAAAGGGAATGCTTGATAAATTGAAGCCTCAAACATGGTTGGAATCAGGAGTGCATGTGGAGAGGTTAACTTTGGGAAAAATTAATGTTATCTTTTTGTAGGAGAGAAGGAGAAAGGGATGGATAAAAATAGACAAGTCCTGAGGCATGGAGAGTGAAGTTGGCAGTACTCAAGCCTATGGAGACTGCAGAATATAGTAGGAAAAACCCTGAATTTGGATGTAGAAGTTGAACCTGGTTCTATAACTTACTCATTGTAAGCTCAGGCAAATCACTTAACCACTCTGGAGCTGTTTCCTCATTTTTAAAATAAGGAATTTGGACTTGATTTCTTTCAATATCCCTTTCACTCTCCTCAAAATCCCGTCTGCACTCACACTACCCCAACAACCTCTTGTCCTACTTTGCCTAGACCGTCATAGATCAGAGAAGACGGTGAAAAAATTTAGGAGCAGACTTTATTTGTTAGAAAATGGGAGAGATAGAAAAATAGGACATGGGATTCAACTTAGGGTTGTGCTAGAGTCAGTTTGAAAGAATGTCTAGCTAGAAGTATGTGTATAATGATATATGTATATATACATACATTTGTACATACATACATATAGTTGTATCTAATGGTAACCATCTCTAGGAGAAGAGGGAAGAAAAAAAGGACAAAAAAGAAATTTACATGATAACTTTATTATATATTTAAAAGGAATAGTAAGTTGTACATAATAGGTTTGTAATTTCGTGTGCAAAAAAAAAATAAATTGCTAAATTTTCAGCGTGAGCTTTTCTACCTTGGAAATCAGCAAATGCTATGAATCGGAGCTTGATTTATTGCTTTGTTGATTGTCTAGACTTAAGAAAATGATGAAGAAAATAATAATGTAGATTAAACATAAAAGTATTTTTTTTGCAGGGGGAGAGCTGGTTATTAAAGATTGACCAAAATGCCGCTGGTTCAGTCTTTTGAAAGTAGAGCAGTTCTAAAGGATGATAAGATGGCATAAGAGATAGAAGATTGAATTTGAATTTTGTTAAGTTGGAGATTTTCCAGAAGAGAGCAACCAAAATGGTGAAAGGCTTTGAATCTGCATCATAAGTTTGGCTGAAGGCTCTGGGCATGGTTAGTTTGGAGAAGATTTGAGTAGGGAGGACGTGATAGCTGTCCTCTAGTATATGAAGGGCTGTTATGAAGAAGGGGTTAAATTCATTCTGATTGGTCATAGAAGGCAGAACCAGGAGCAATGGATAAAAATTTCAAAGAAGAAAAATTAGGTCTAATGGCAGGAAAAAAACACGTAACAGAGTTGTCCAAAAGTGCAGTGGGCTGATTTGAGAGAAAGTGGATCACTGTCAGCAGATGGTGAATGGACATTTGTCAAAATATTTTATAGTAAAGTTTCTTTTTATGTCTAGGTTCCTTCCTACAGTCAAATTCTGAATCAGAGGATCTGGTTTCATGTCAGTCACTTCCCTAACTTTGTGTCTAAGGACAAGTTAACCTCTCTGAGCCACAGTTTCTCTGTCTGTAAAATGGGTTAATAATACACCTGTCTCATAGGATTATTGTGATGATCAAATGAGATAATCTACATAAAACACTTTGCAAGCCTTTAAGCGTTATGTAAACATGAGCCAATATTGTTATTATTTATTGGTGGGTAGCTGAAATGGAAGTCTGGGGAGCTTAGGAGTTAAACATGAAAGAGTTAAATGTTAGGAGGATTGTCAAAATGTAAATCTATATATATATATTTCAATTCCTGAAAAAAAGAGGATGATAGCAAGGGGAAGAACTGTAGGAAAAGAGGAGGAGTGAAATACTAAAATTATTGAAGAAAAATTTGAATGTCCTTGAGATCAGCATATGACAGTGAAAAGGAAGAGCACAAAGTGGTTTACAACTTAATGGCTGTTTGAGTCAACATCCAGGTAGGCTTGTGTCTCCCACAGCAGTTTTTCTCAAAACTAATTATGTTAATATGTATATCTTTTATCTACCTTAATATAGCAGTTTTCCCCCCCAAATACATGACAGTTTTTAAATCATTTTTTGTTATTTTATTAAATTTTTGATGTACTTTTTTGGCAATAGGAGCAAAAATGAAAAGGAGGAGCAGAAAGTCACAATTACTCGGTACAGATCAGATGATACATTAGACAGGTAAGTTGCTTTAAACCACATACAAAGTGTTTGGAATATAATACATTCTAGTTTTAGACTTGTAGTCAGGATGACCTGAGTTTACAGTCTGCCTCGGACACTTTCTAGCTCTGTGAAATCACTTAACCTCTCTCTGTTTCAGTTTTCTAATCTACAAAATGGGGATAAAATATTGCTTTTAATAGACAGTTGTTGTGAAGATCAAATGAGATATGCAAAGAAAAGTGATTTTCCTAAATCATAGATCTGATCATGTCAACTCCCTGCTCTGCCCCAATAAACTCCAGGGGCTTCTTATTGCTTCTAGGAGCAAATATATTTTAAAATTCTCCAGCATTCAAAGTCCTTTATATATTCTACATTTTCAGTCTTCTTATACCTTACTTCTTGGAACATACCCTTCAATCTAATGACACTGGTCTCCTGGCTATTCCATGAACAAGACTCTGGGCATTCTCTCTGTCTGTCTTCCATGCCTGGAATGATTTTCCTCCTCCATTCTGACCACTGACCTCCCTGATTTCCTTTAAGTACCAATTAAAATCCTAACTACAAAGGAAGGCTTTTTCAATCCCTTCTAATTCTAGTCTTTCTATGAATAAATTTCCTATTTATCTTGCATATAATTTGCTTTGTATATATTTGTTTGCATGCTGTTTGAACTGTTGGAATCTAAGCTCCTTGAGGGCAGGGATTATCTTTTGCTTCTTTTTGTGTCTCCAGCCCTTAGCACAGTGCCTGACACAGAATAGGTGCTTAGTAAATGATGATTGATTGCAATGCTTTAAGTGCTATATAAATACTAGTGATGCTAATGATGATGATTAAATTTATGGATTGCATATAAGCTCTTATTACATTTATTAACCTAATTTTTTCCTAAAACTTTATTTCCAGTAGATAAGATACACTAAACATGTGACATTCTGTTTGGAAAAATTCATGATTTATCCATGAGACTGAATGTTGCCTCTTATTTCATGCTGACAATAAATTTATATGCATTTTGGAGGGAGAAAATGTAGCCTGGGAAAAACTACAGTGAATCAGGAGTGATTAGTTCAGTTATAACTGATAAATTGTACATTTGAGAAATCCTTGTACCTCTTTCTCTATCTATCCTTTCATTGGTTCTTTCCTCTCCACCTATGTGGAGAGATATGCTCATATCTCTCCTAACAACTTTGATGTTTCCATCTTGATTATGGGATGAACTGCAGTTTCTCCACATCTATTTTATGGAACGTCTACATTTAATAGTACAGAAGATCAGTTCCAATCTGTAGGAAAGTAAGAGATATTCATTTTTAAAATTGCACTAACTCATTTGACAGTAAAGCTACCAAGGAATTAACATATTAAGATAGTAGACACATGTTCTTTTTACAGAACTTGGAACAACAAGAATTAAAGGTTCAATGAAAGTTGTACAAATCACAATGTAAAAAATATATTTAGGATGTAAATATATTTTGGATGTTGCTTCTTCATAAGCAAGAAATTTTACATCTTAATTAAAGTATAGATATAGAGTCATTATTTATTAGTCATCAATGAAACCATCTAGACTGATAACCCTCTTTGAACAAAGAGTCTACTAAGTTTTGTCATGCTAGCCCTGATTATAGATAAAATTGGTACCTGTCAGATTTTAATCTGGTCTTGCCTATATTTCAGGTGTCCATTAGGTTCTGGGGTCAGATTGCTTCATTTTTCAGGAAATTTCTAACAGCAGCCATAAAGATGGCTTTTGCTGCTGCATTTCTATATTTTGAAGGCAATCTGGAATAAAAGAGGCCATATATCTTCCCATCACTGCCAGGTCTGCCAGTTGTTCATTTAAACTAACTTAAACAGTCTAGTGACTATGTGGTCTTATTGACTTAGTATTCCCGCCAAAGATGCAGATCACAGCCAATCCATGCCTGCCCATTCTTATAAGAGTCTTGTCCATGTTCTCCCAAAAGTTTGGCACAGAAGTTTCCCCAACATACTGGAGGCTTTTCTTGCTCTCTCCTAACATCCAAGAGTATCAGCGGAGTGCTCTAGTTGTCCACCAGTCATCTCTCACTTTTGCCACTAATATTTGATGTAATTAAACATATGGAAGACAAACTATGGCGGAAATGACTGTAAAAGAGTGGGAATGCTTTCTTCCATAGAAAGGTTCTTACATTAAGTCTGATTTAGGAGAGACTAGATCAATCTACTTATTGTTATAAATAAGGACCCTGAGGCTCAAAAAGATTACTTTATTTCAGTTCCCTCACCCAACATTTAAGTGCCTTCTGTGTGCTAGGCACTATGATTTGTCCAGGATCATTCAGCAAGTAAGTGGCAGAGCTGGGATAAGAACTCAACTCTCTTGGCTCCCAGTCCAGAGCTTTTTCTACTATACTACCTATTTGCCTTTACTTACCATCTGTACTCCTACTTAAATAAAAGATGACAATATATTTCTAGATAAGAAGTTTAAAGTAGGGTCTGGGACTGATGGTGGGAAGATTAGAGAGAAGGATTGAAAAGTGCCTAAGTCCTGGGGGGCAGGGATCAATCACATGATACCACACTTAACTGTTTCAAGCTTCTATGTAAAAAGGACCATAGATCTAGTGAAAAATGGAAACTGGACTAGTGGTTCATTCTTTGTTTTAACTTATGAAACCCTAGTTCCTGACTTTCACTTTACATTATTTTTTTGATGGTTTTTTTTTTTTGTGAGGATGATGGGGAGAGAGAATGTAGTTTCATTGGTATAAGGAACTCCCAGTGAGGAAATCCTCTCTAGAAGAGCAGATTAGCAATTATTCTTCTGCTTATGATTGTAGAGAGTTGATCCAAGCATGGAAAGGTCAAGTTAAAGGCAGAATGTGAACCTAGGTGGTCCCTACTTTTATGAAGAGGCTCACTCTTGAGGGGTTATACCATACCACCTCTTCCATCCAACCATTTATAGCATTTCAACCTTAAAAGAAAGAAGCTTTTAAATTTGTTGTCCTGAAAAATTTTAAGAGCTGGATTCCTCTACCATTTCAACCAAATGGAGTCCTAGAATCATTGATTTGGAGCAGGAATAGACCTCAGAGACCATCTACTTCAACCGCATTATTTCATAGGAAAAAAAATGAGGCTAGAGAGGATTAGGGATCTGCCTAGGCTCACACAACTAGTAAGGTTCACACTCAGGCATAGAACCCAGGGGTTTCTGGCTCCCATTACTATGTTTCCCCACTATACTTTATTACTGTGTAAATAAAATAGAAATGAACAGGAATACATGTTGGGGCCACACAGAACTGAATTGTAGTAACTGTAACATAGGGTACAGAGACCCCTAGTGTTCGATTGAGAAAGTACAAGTAGTTCTTATGACTGGCCTCTTTGCAGAGTCTTAGGACAGAGAAAAGTCAAGAGACCATGTACAGGTTATTTATGATCGTTTGTTGTAACTCCTATGCCAGACTATATCAGTTCAAATTCCAAGAAAAGCTGGTTCTGCCATATTAGTGTTTAAAGGCCTGAGGATGAAAAGTTCTTAAGAATAATGATAATAATGAACATTTATATAGCACTGAGTCAGGCATTATGTTAAGTGCTTTACAGTTATCTCATTTGATTCTCACAATGACCTTGTGAAGTAGGCTATTATTATCTCCATTCTACAGATAAGAAAACCGAGGCAAATAAAAGTTAAGTGACTTGCCCAGGATCATACAACTAGTAAGTGTCCAAGGTCAGATTTGAACTGGGATCTTTCTCACTCCAGGTCCCCTGTACTCCCTAGCTTCAGAATGAAATTCCGAAGAATGGGATTTTAAAGCAAAAAGCATCAATAAAACTGTTAAAAATAAAAGAAAGTTCATAAAAAGTAGAAAAAGTTGTCTCAGCCCCAGAGAAAAGTAAATGTTCTATTTTTTTTTTTTAAAAGAAAAGAGAGAAATCTACAAACCATAGGACGGTGAACTTGGATTACTGGCAAAATTAGAGGGAGGACTAATGATTTTGTTGTTGTTGCTGTTGCCATTTGTCCTTCCTTCTTGAAGAGGACCATAACATTAGGAAAGTGATGCCATGAACTTGCAAGTGAATTGGATTTAAGTGAGGGGAGCTGTGTCACTAGGCTCACTTTCTCCTCCCGAGCCACCTAGATCCAGTGGTGAGATATAAACCAGAATAACTAGAGATGGCCCCCAATGCAGTGGGAAACCGCCAACCTTCTTAAGCTAAGGTCTTTCCCAGGTCTCAGTTTCTCAGTTTGTCTGAGATAATGCTCCTTCAGTGATTAAGGCTGGGTAAGAGAGGAGGCAAAGAAAGGCCTCTTTTACCTAATAAAAAAAAATCCATCTGGGAGGGGAAGACCTTCAAGGTTTGTTTCTGTCCAAAACAGAAACAATAGGTATTTACTTTCACTCTAAGTAAGTGGGGCTCAAACAATGACCCTGTGGGCTTGATCTGGGACTTATTGTTGGCTAATCAACGAGAGCTCAGGGGATTTGGGTTTAAGATTTGATTCTTAAGAAAGAAATCTAGCCCCTAAACCCCAAGATACCTGAGGTTTGTATCAGCAAGCACCCTAGCATACCCAGGATGGCTGCTAGCACAGGTTCTTAGATCTGCTTTTCTAAAGGAAAGCAACTCAAAATGGGTTAACAATCTTACTTTAATCAACATATGTCATTTACCTAGTTTTGGAGGAAAAGTCAGCACCGTGAACTTCAGAGAATACAAACAGAAGTTACAAGCAAAGAAACAGATCCAGCAGACGGGCTTCCAACCCTCTGACCATTATATCCATACCTAGTTAGTTATCAGAGAGGGAGGCACCAACACCTGGGTTTTCAAAGCTGGGGGGCGGGGGAGGGGTGTGTGTGTGCAGATCAGCGGCTTCCCAGACTCTCATCGGGCCAAATCATACAACTCTTTCCAAAGTGAGCCCCAAAGCAAAAACTCAAACCAGGGTATATATAGCCTTCTCCTGGATCAGAGAATGTCACAGCCCTCTTGACCCACTGCCCAATCACAAAGCAATAAGGCGTGGGCATTATTGAAGAACAAGCCTCCCCCCACAGGCTCCATGTAACCTCATTCAGCCTATTAGGGGGCAGAATATATTTTCAAATCAAGGAAGATTCTCAGAGTCACTTAATCCTATCAAAGAGCCTAGGGGCAGGGAAGATCTTCAGATTCCCATAACAAGGTTTCAGCAATTTACATTCCTTTGGGCACATAAGGGTATGATGGGGGGGAGGGGGGTGAAGAGGAAAAAACAAAGGGGAAGAGGAAGGGAAAAGAAGGGGAAGGAGAAGGCAAAAGGGAACAACAACAAAAAACACAAGGGACAATTAATTCTTAAGGATACGTACCAAGTGATGTGGACATAAATCTTCCTAGAGAGTTCTGTCTCTTAAATTCTCTGCTAAATCATAGAAGAATGGCCTTGAATTATTCTTTCAAATAAAGGATCAAAGATAACTTAGAGGTACTAGTGGGTTTTTTCTTGGGAAATGTGAAATGTCAACTTAGATTTCATAAAAGAGGGGAAATAAACTTCTAATGCACAAAAGATCTTACCAGGATTATTGTAAGGGCCTTACTTAATAATACAGCTGAGTGTGAATGTGTTCATTTACATATTTAAATATTCACTTATCTTCCTCCGAGGTGAGGAAAGAAAGTCCTTTTAGTTGCAAAATTCTAAGAACAAAGTTATGAAAAAAATTTAATTAAAAAAAGCTAAATATGACCTCAAGCACATAGCAATAAATATGGTATAATGGAATGGAAAGCCAGCTTCAGAGCCTGGGAGTCCTGGTATCAAGTCCTGCCTCTGACACATACTGGTTATGTGACCCTGGGCAAGTACTAAAGAGTACAGAACTTCTTAGTGCTTTAGGAAACTCTCCAAGAGTGTAAGCTGTAGAGAAGTTGCCAGCCTGCATTGGTAGAGGAAATTTCCCTACTGGGAGCATTCTATATCAATGAAATCATAGTTTTAGTCCCTATTTCTATTCCTATACATGTATTATGAAAAGTTCATAGAGACCATAAGTCAGACATTTTGGAATGAATTATAGTAGAGGTAGTGTGTGTAGACCCTACAGTATTCCCCTGTAAACAATGTGAGTTCCTTGAAAGCAGGGGCTATCTCATTTTTTATTTGTATCCCTAATACTAGCTCAGTGCTTGGCAGTAGATAGTGCTTAATAAATACTGATTAATGAAATGATTGATTTGGAACTTTATGATTAACTATACCTAGTGAGTATCACAGAATGGCAGAATCACAGTATTTCAGATTTAGTAGCAGCCTCAGACATCATTCAGGTTAACCAGTAGAAGAACAAGAATCTTTCTCAACTTAAATGACAGAAGACCTCTAGTGACTTTAAGTGAAAGATCAGCTCTAGTGAGTATGATCCTACGACTTCTAAGGAAGCCCCTTCAACTTTTAGGTAGCTTTAATTGTTAGGAAGATTTTTTTATACTTTAAGCCAAAATCTATATCTCTGTCACTTTCACTAATTGTTCTTGCTCCTGCCCTTTGGGCCAAACAGAGCAAGTCTAAGCCCTCTTAGCAGCCCTTTGAAATTCTTGAAGACTGTTATCCTCTTCCTAGCAGTGTTCTTATCTATTGGATAAACATATCCTGGGGAAGCTAGGTATGGAGTCCTGGGTTTGGAGTCAGAAGATACATCTTCCCAAGTTCAAATCTGGCCTCAGACACTTACCAACTGTGTGACCCTGGGCGAGTCACTTAACCCTGTTAGCCTCAGTTTCCTCATCTAAAAATGAGTTGGAGGAGGAAATAGCAAACCACTCTAGTATTGTTGCCAAGAAAACTCCAAATGGGGTCAGAAGAGTTGGACACAACTGAAACTGACTGAACAACAACAATAAACAAAAAACATATTCAGTCAATTCTCATGACATTTCTTTAGGCCCTTTAATATCCCAGTCATTCTCTTCTATCCCAAGTCTCCACTTGACTTGATGCACTTCCTACAACTTAATATCTAAAACTGAACACAGTGTGTCAGAGGGAGTATAGTCAGAGCAGAATACAGCATGACTTGCTTTTTCCTACTCCTGTACATTAGGTATCCCTTAAGATAGCCTAAGATTGCATTAGCCTCTTGGGGCTATACAATATCACACTGTTGACTCACTTGAGTTTGTAGCACATTAAGACCTATAAATCTTTTTTATATTAATATGTCTCACCATGCCTCTCTCATCTTCTGATGGTGAAAAGAATTTTCAAAATCTAAGTTTAAAGCTTTTCATTTATCCTTATTAAGTTTCATTTTATTAGATTTGATCCAACATTCTAGCTGCTATTAAGTGGGCAGTGGTTCTCCTTGGAGAGTTAAATAAAGGAGTTGGAGAAGTTGTCTTCATCATTTATCAGAAAACAAGAAAAATTATTTGATGGGTCATTTGTTTATCTTGCCTTATAAGGTGCATGAATGTAAGCTAACAGATCTTCATTGAGTAAGTCAAAGAAGATGACCCCGACTTCCCTTCCTACTCCAAATAGGTGATAGCAGTTTTTACTCCAAAATGCTTTTGTAGAGGGTGGTGATGGAGTTTATGGAGAACTTGAAAGGATGCTTTTAAATGGAATCCTCACCCTTTCTGTTGCTAGGCAAATTTCTAATGATCTTGATTTGTGACTGGGTTGGCTTAGCCCTAACTAAAAATCCATCTTTTACAAGAAACCTTACTTGTTCACTCTTATTGCTAATGCCTTCCCTCTATTAATTATCTCTGATTTGTCCCGTATGTATTTTGTGTGTATGGTTGCTTTCATGTTGTCCTTCCCATTATACTGTGATCTCCATCATGCTTCTAAGGGACTGTCTTTTGTCTTTCTTTGAATCTCCAGTGCTTAGCATGGTGCTTGGTATACATTAGGCACTGGATAAATGCTAATTAACTGATTGAATGGTCTCAACAATAATTTTACTCACTCAAATACATATCAAATACTTACCATATAGAAAACTTTTTTTAGAAGGGGAGGAGGGAGGCAAGGCAGTTGGGGTTAAGTGATTTGCCCAAGGTTACACGGCTAGTAAGTGTGATCAAGTGTCTGAGGCCAGATTTGAACTCAGGTCCTCCTGACTCCAGGACTGGCACTCTATTTACTGCAGGTGCCCTGCAAAAAACTTCTTTGATAGGTACTGAGGATACAAAAATTAAATGTCATAATCTATGGTCTCAAGGAATTTCTAGTCTCATAGGATAAAGATAAGAGGACACAATTATAATAAAGGAAAAAATAATTAATATCCTATGAGAGTGAGAGCATTGTTACCCTTCAGAGGAGGAAGAGGTCACTTCTGGTTGGGGATATCAGAGAGGGCTTCACGAAGGCAATGACATGTGCTAATAAGACTCATTTTTTAAAAAATTATGTTTTTTACTACAGCTGTCCAAGATGCTCTAGTGAACATGAGCTTCTTTTAACCATGTTCCAAGTGTCCCATGAACTTGTAATATTTTATCTTGGCAGATCATACCCCATAATGTATATAATAACAGGTCATCCTTGTGAAGTAGGGAAGTAAACATATTAATATATAGAATGAAAATATGTTTTGATTCCTTTTGGGGGAAAGTTTAGCTGAGGACAAATCTATAAATCATTGTCAGTAGAAATGGAAACTGAGTGAGATAATAACATTGCATTAGCTTTACCAACTTCAAAAAGTAAGGCACACATACCTCAGTCAAGAAGAGGAGAGACCAGTAGAAAAGGGAAAAAAGGAGGACTTAAATTCATGAAAAGAAGGCATCTATACAAATATAGAGTATCAGGGGCAGAAGAAAAGGCTGCAATTTGTAGGCAAAGTATTTAGAAGAGATAGAAAAGAACAATGTGATCAGGGTCACATTGAACATTTTCTCTTTGCTTTTGGGAAAATTTTATTTGGGTCACAGGATCATAGATTTAGAAGGGACTTCAGAGGCCTTCTAGTCTAACCCTCTCCTCTGACAGATGAGAACCTGAGGCACACATAAGCCAAGTGGCTTGCCCATAGTCAGATAGAGCTATTGGTAGCTTTTGTTTTTTATACCACAGCATAGACATTTCCCAATATGCATGCTTACCCTCACTGCCCTCCCCAACCCTAGAGACTAGGGCAACTAGGTGGTGTACTGCATAGAGCATAGGACTTGGAGTCAGCAAGATGTGAGTTCAAATTCTGCCTCAGATACTTACTAGTTGTGTCATCCTAGACAAGTCACTTAACCCTGTTTACCTCAGTTTCCTTATCTGTAAAATGAGTCAGAGAAGGAAATGGCAGCCCACTCCAATAACTTTGCCAAAAAAAAAAACCCAAATGGGGTCACAAAGAGTTGGACATGACTGAACAACAACAAGGACATTCTATACCTGGAGTCTCTTACCTCGCTACCAAAAAGAGATGTGAAATCTATCCGTGGGAGCCAATATTGGCCATTGATTTTAATCCTGGTTTAGTGGCCTTGTTTCTAGTATAGTTTTCCTTGACTTTATTTTAGTCATTTTGCATACTGTTTTCCCGGTTGTGCTTTCTTTACTCTTCAGCAGGTTTTTCAGAATACTTCGTGGTTGTTCTTTTTTTGCTAAACAATATTCCATTACATTGATATACTACAATTTATTTAGCCATCCCCTAATCTGTGGTCATCTACTATCTTTCCAGTTTAGTGCCACCACAAAAAGAGTCGTGACGGATATTTTGGTTATATATGGACCTTGTCTTTCTGTGTTTTACCTCCTTGGGTTATATGACCAGTAGTGGGATTGCTGAATCAAAGGATATGATATGAAGAGCTTAGCAAATCTTCTTATTTAATTCCAAATTATTTTCCATTGGACTGGTCCAATTGGAGTGCACAGATGTTTCTATTTAGGCAGTTGGAGCAAGGGAGTCTTTTTAGACTGTAAGTCCTTAGAAATAATGAGAGCTCTGAAAAAAAATAATAACTTGCTCAGTTTTCCAATCTATGAAATGGGGAAATTAATGCCTACAATACCTTCCTTGCAGGGTTATTTTGGAGCTTAAATTTAAAAGTGTATTAAAGTGTTCTGCAAACTTTAAATCATTAAATAAATATCAGTTATTATCATATTTTTTTGCTTTTTTCTTTTTTTGGGGGGGAAGACAGGGCAATTGGGCTTAAATGACTTGCCCAAGGTCACACAGCTAGTTTTGTGTTAAGTGTCTGAGGTCAGATTTGAACTCAGGTCTTCCTGACTCCTGGGCCAGTGCTCTATTCACTGTGCAACCTAGCCGCCTCCAGTTATTATTATAACGGTCATTTCCATGATAACTCAAAGACCATGAGCCTGCTGAGTCAAACTGAAATCCTGCATTTAGAAAATCAGAGCATATGTCTTCTAAACTTTGCAATTTTCCTCTTTAAGGGATGGGAGGGAGAAGAGGGGAATCACCACAATGCCACCATTTTCCAAACAAGAAGAGAGAGATAGAGAGAATGAGGAAAGAAAAAGACCTACCTACCTGTTTAGTTTTATGTATTTTTTTCAAGCTACAAAATACATAGATATCGTTGTCATCTGTTATTTTCTCGTGGTAGGAATGTATTAAAGGAATCCTGTCTTCTGTCATGTTAATTCCTGTTTTAGCTTGGCTTTAGAAATATTTGTTTCTTTTCTACTTATACAAGTTATTTGACTATACAAAAGATTGTTATGGAGCACCTGGGTATGTTCTTTAAGGACCAGAAGACCTTACTTTGGGAGTGGAAGAGGGGCCCACTTTGTTAAGGATATATTGTGGATTGTGGTCAGATCCTGGTTCAGGAATTACAAACTGACCTTAAATTTTTTTTTTCCTCTGGGCCTACTTCCTTTTAATCCTGTTTTGGTCCTGGGTAGCATTTGGGCTTAGAATTGTCTCTTACTAAAATATGTGTGTATATATATATAATATGCAAGGTATAATGCATAGGTATGTAGTCAGAAAGGTGGGGGCTGCTCCTTTTATGAGAGGAGAACAATGGAAGAATCCCATCACCACTTCCATGAAGCTGCCTCTCCATGTAGTCTCTCCTCTACTACTGTTTTTATACCAGGACCTTTTTCAGTGGTCAGATGTGGCATTCAAGACACTTATAAATGCTGATTCTAGTATGTGTCATGGTAACATATATAAATCACACCTTAGAAAATATAAGGAATTTCACAGGTGAATAGAGGAGAAGGGGGATGATTGTGCATTCCAGACATGAAGGATGGCATTAATAGAGGCAAGAAGATATTAAGGGTGTTCCTTCAACAGTGAATAGTTTAGACTGACTGGACTATACATTATATGAAGGGAAATAGTGAGAGATAATTCTGAAAAGGTAGTTAAGTTACTAACTAACCAACTAACTAAGGGTGCCCCCTTACACAACCTCATACTCTGGGAAGAGGAAAGGGATTAGGTTCACAGCTTTGCTCAGTTCCTATAGAGCACATTATCAAGTTATTACACAAGTATAGAAAAAAATGAAGGCTTGAGTTAGGACCATGACTGTGAAAGCAGAGAGGGATATGAGTGAATCATCAAAGATAAAATAAACAAAACGTGCAGCTGGTTGGATGGAGTGGGGTGGGACATAAAGGGAAAAGGACAGAGACCAGATCTTTAAAAATGATTCTCACTGGGGAAGAATTATGTTTTTAAATGATTCTAGTTCAAAAGAGAATTCGAAAGGGGCAGTGAAAACTGAATGCTTATCAAGACTTTTGTCTTATGTTTCTTCATAAAGGATTTCAGACAGAAATGATGCTGCTAAAACTTATAAGGCCAATACCTTGGATAACCGACTAACTAATAGGTACAAGTATTTACTAACTTTGGGAAAGGGGTCAAGTACATAACTCTTCTCAGACTCACCTATCAATGTGTAAAGCTCTATTCTTACTAAATAAGGTCTCTTAAAATTCATGTTTCTGGTAGTAAGAAAATATATGAAGGTTCAAGTGTGAATGACCTTTATTTCAGGTCCATGACCAAAGAAAAAGGAAAACTTTGTGGGGTCTTTGGAAATCAAGTGAGCCCAGCTCTGGAGCTCATTACATTTACCACATGTATATTACTTTAGAAAACATTCCGGCAGCAAGAGTATTGACAAAAAATCATGTAAATGCAGATTTTACATTCTCGTTACCAAGGAAAATGATTGAACACAGCTGAACAGCAAATAAAGCCATTTGGTGAAAACAGAAGCAGCTTTTTTTTTGGGGGGGGGGGGGGGAAAGACTTCTTTGGAAATTCTCAAAAGATACAGCCGAGATAGGGAGGCCATCTCTTGGTATTTATCTAAATACTTGTACTTTCCTCTTTCCTCAACTCAAAGAATTTCTAACCTGTCATTATATTGAACAATCAAAATATGAATGATTATAACACAGATGGTATTAATTATTCTTTATTGCCACTTGTTTATTTCTCAAACTTTGATGTTTTTCCCCCATCAGAGGCTTGTCCCCATCCAGAACATCAGAAGCAACAAAGCCGTATGTACATTTCTACTGAAATTATATTTTAGAGCACAATATCTTTGTTTCCTTGTATGTATATTCAAGGTACTCCCTACCCTGACCTTCTACATTAACTTCAGACTCACAGTATAATTTTTATATTCCTTTAAATAAACGTGAAATCTGAGTTCTCTGTCTTCTTATTTGTCCTCTCTCTCTCTCTCTCTCTCTCTCTCTCTCTCTCTCTCTCTCTCTCTCTCTCTTTTCCTTCTCTCTCTCCTCTCTCCTTCCCCTGCCCTCTCTTCTCTTCTCTTTTCCTCTCTTTCCCTTTCCTCCTTTGCCTTCCTCTCCTCTCTTTTCATTCATTCTCCTCCCTAGTTTTTCCTCTTCTCCTTCCTCTTTCCTCTCCTCTCCTTTCTTTCTCCTCCCATCAAATCCTACCTCTAATACTTAATTACCTGTATGACCTTGGCCATATTA
>CM053591.1:106695583-106731309 GCA_028646515.1 Pseudochirops corinnae | reverse complement strand
TAGGTATGAACAGAGAAAGCAAGAGAAGGTGTACTTAGTATAGATTTTCTGGCATAGCAGTCACATTTATGCTACTTAGAAAATGAAAGAAGCTTCACCCTAATTATAGTGGCCATTCTCATCCCTAAAAAACATCAAAAGTCTAGCCTCTAGTCCTCTATAGAGAACAAAATCAGCCCCCAAATCTGAGTGATGCTATTCACAGAAGCCAGTTATTATATGACACATAATTTATAATAATAGATAACGTTTATATAGTACTTTAATGCTTACAAAGTACTTTACAAACATTATCTCACTTGATATGACTCCTAGAGTTACTCCATCTCACTCAGACAAAAGGAGGTTCCAGTTAGATATAGCTAATATGATTAATCATGAGTACAAATAAGGCTTTCAAGTTTAGAAATGCCCCTAAAAAGCCAATTTCATTTTTCCTTTGATCATCCCACAGAGGGGAGTCTTACCCAGTGATATTTTCATTCTGATTGGGTTTCACTTTGATGAGATTATCCAGAGCGTGATCTCTTTAAAAAAAAAAAGTGATTGTGATTAGGCAACCCAGTACTAAATAAGTGTTTGGGCGTTTATTTTTAAAGAGATGGTGTAAGGAATATCATCCTGGGTCTCCTAATCACAGAATCTCCAAATTGAAATGTATTCAGAAGTCATCTAGAACCACCAGATCTGAATTCATAATATCTCTAACAAGGGATCAACCAGCCTTTCATGGTTGTGAAACCTGCAGTGAGGTGGAACCCATTACCTCCTAGAGCGGTCTATCATCCTTTAGATGGTCTCAATTGTTGGGGAATTTTTCATTACCAAGAATCTAAATTTTCTTCTTTTGTAACTTCCCCCACATGGTTCCTAGTTTTGCCTTCTGGAGCCAGGTAGAGGAAGCCTAAATCCCTCTTTCAAGTGAGAGCCCTTCACATATATGAATACAGCCATTATATCCTCTTTAAGTCTTTTCTTCTTCAGGCTACACACACCCAGTTCCTTCAACTGATCTTCATATGTTCTACTTTCCCCTCACCTAGGATTGACTCTTTGAAATTATTTTATTTTTACCCTATGTATATAAATGGGTGTGAACATGTATATGTTACATATATATACATAGAAATGTATGTATTTATGTGTATAACTATTTCATTTACTTATGGCCAGTGCCTGGAAAGGGAAGATTCATGCTGCCTTTTAAGACCTCAAAAGACCAAGAGAACATTGTATACAGTAACAGCTATATCGTTTTAAGAACAACTTTCAGCAAATAAATCATTTAGACTATTGTAAATACCCAAGTTTACAATAAAGAATATATGAAGAAAGATGCTATCTGCATCCAGAGAAAGATAAATAGATCTGATATATATATAAACTGATAAATAGAAATATGCACAGAATGATTTTACATATATATGTGTATGTATGTGTATACATGCATATGTGATACACACATATGTGTGTGTGTGATATATATGTATACACACACACATACACCTATATATATATATATATATATCTAATGGCAGCCATCTCATGTGGGGGGGGACACAAGGAAGAAAAAAAAAATTTATCTATGTTATGGATACTCTTATTTTGTTCCGTAAGTTAAAAATAAAATAAATTTTTAAAGTTAAAAAAAAATTTTAAAAGACCACATATAAAAAAAGAAAGAAAGAAAACACAAACAGGAGGAGGCCCCATTCTGGATACATAGGTTTACCTAGGAGACCATGAGCTCATGGATGGAAGCCTACTAGGTGACAGGGCATCTCCCCATACACTCTTTAGAACTCAGAGAGTTATCTTTCCACTAAGCTGACAAAAAAAAAAAGTCTGAAGAGTAGATCCAATTAAATGAATCTGTTTAATCATCAAAAAGCAGAGGGGGAAAAGGGGGGAAAAATAAAAAAAAAGAGATGCACATGGTAACTATTACATATTTAAAAGGAATAGCAAAGTTGTACATAATAGATCATGTGTAATTGTCTTTTTATTATACTATGTTATGGAAATGCTTCTTTTATTCCGTAAATTAAAAATAAAAATAAAAGAGAAAAAAATTTAAAAAAGAAAGGAAGGGCCAAGTTTCAAAAATGCTCTAAAAGTAGACAAAAGATTTTATATTTCAAACAAGAGGGAGTCACTGGAATTTGTGTGTGTGTGTGTGTGTGTGTATGTGTGTGTGTGTGTGTGTGTGTGTGTGTGTGTGTGTGTGTGTGACACGATCAGACCTAGATTTCAGAAAAATGACTCTGGCAGCTGAACAAAAGATGGATTGGAGAGGGAAGAGGCTTGAGCAAGGAGACAAATAAGAAAGTTGTTGTAATAGCCCAAATGAGAGGTGACAAGGGCCTTTATGAGTGGAGAGAATGGGGCATATACAAGAGATGTTGTGGAGGTAGAAAGTCTTGGCAACACACTGTATAGGTACAGTAAGGGCACTTGAGGAGTCGAGGATGAAGACGATAACAACAATAATAATTATATCATATTGATTTATATATGCATATCACATATTATATATAATAAGAGCTAGTATTTATATAGCTTCTAGTAGGTGCCAGGCACTTTGCTAAGCACTTTACAAATATCTCATCGAAGGTCTAGGTGATTGGGACGATGGTGGTACCCTGGATATTACTAGGAAAGTGTGGCAGAAGGGAGGGATTTTCTCTTTTGCAAGAGAAGAGTTGCACATTGGTCTTTTTGAGTTTGAGATGCGTTTGGAACATCAAGTTAGAGATGTCCAAAAGGCAATTGTGATGAAAGACTGGAGCTCAGGAGAGAGGTTAGGGCTGGATTTAGAAATCTTCACAGAGATGATTATTGAACCTATGAGAGTTAATGATTCTATAACAAAAACCTTGGTGTACATAAATTGACCACAGACTAATAAAGACATTAAATTGAGGATCAAAAATAGTTGGGAATATGACATGGAAATCCAAGGCCCGTTAAAAGTTAAATTCTGACAGTATCACTAAGATCACATATAAATACCAGGGAAATTGCCCTGGATGAAGTTAGATCCCACCAGGTCTTACCCTTTTCCATTTTTTTCTGTCTTAGCATTCACTTTGATGATGCTGTCAAAGTCTTGGCTTCTTTAATAAATATTTTTGGAAAAAATCAGGTTAGTAATGTAACACATAACAACCTTTTACATCAATGTTAACTCCAAATATCCACCCAACCCCTCAAGCATCATTAGGCCAGAAATGATTAGTGAAGACTTTTGACTTGATGGCAACTTTTCTTAATAATCATGTTCAGTTAAAGTCTTCCTACTATATAGGTCTCAGTCTGACACTAATGTTTGGTGATACCCATTTTAAAAAGAAAAATTTCCATTAAGCTTTATTGTAAGTGAAACTATTAAAGTCTTGGATTCTTTATTAAGCATGAGCTATTTAAAAAAGGTTCAAGAACCAGATCTTCTATATTATCTTTAAACAACAGAAACAATAATAATAAATTTGTTTGTGCACTTGTTTCAGTCATGTTCAACTCTGTGACCCCATTTGGTGTTTTCTTGGCAGAGATACTAGAGTGGTTTACCATTTCCTTCTCCAGCCATTTTACAGATGAGGAAACTGAGGCAAATAGGGTTAAGTGAATTTCCCAGGGTCACACAGAAAGAAAGTGTCTGAGGTCACATTTGAACTCAGGTCTTCCCATCTCCAGGCCTGGCACTCTATCCACTATTCCACCTAATTAGGCTTCAATTGTTGCTACATAGTTTTATTTAATGTACGTTATATGTACAGTACCTGGTATGTCTATCTAGCTCTGTGTAACAGAAAAAAGAATAATCATGGCTAAGAAAAACAGTAGTATTGGGAATTCCTTGATTAGTAAAATCCTTCTACCAATATAAGTCAGCACACCTTTCTCTGTTGCTTAAAGAGTCTTAAAATTTCCCTGGGGTCCTTAAGGGTTAAGTGACTTCCCCAGGGTCATATATTCAATACTTGGCAGGACTTGTACCCAAGTCTTCTTGGCTCTGAGGCAGATTTTTCTCACATTACATTTCTTCTTCCTTCCCTCCTTCCTTTTTTCCTTCCTTCCTCTCCCTCCTATCTCCCTCCATCCACATAGGCCCTATGTCATAGGGAGTCATACACACCCTTACCGAAGGGTGCTCTGCCCAAAAGAATATAAATTTTGATTGATGAAACCTAGCCAAGGTGCCTTGTGGTTTATGGGATAGATTTCTTCTTTATGAACACTATGCTTTAAACCCAAATCACTCTGGCTCTCACTGCTTAGTCAACAACGGGTGCCAATCCAAGCCTTACTTGGTCACTGTTTGGGTTCTGATGGCTCAGAGGGAGTGTAAATAGCAATTGTTTCTGTTTTGGCCAAAAACCCTAAGGGTCTTTCCCTCCCAGATTGATTTATTTTTTTGATTAGGTAAAGGAGGTCATTCTTTCCCTCATTTTTACCTAGCCTTAATCAATGAATGGCCAGTGCCTCAGACAAACTGAGACCTGGGCTTAGCTCAAAGAGTTTAGCTCAAAATGGCAAAGTCCTCCCACCACATCTGGGGCCATCTCCAGTCACCCTGATCTATGTATTGCCACTGGATTCAGATGGTTCAAGAGCAGAGTGGAAGGCTGGCGACTTTGCATAGACCTCCCTCACTTAAATCCAATTCACTTGCAAGTCATGACATCTCCTTCCTGATGTCATGGGCCTCTTCGTGAATGAAGGAGAAACATCAACAACAATAAAAATGGTAACTCACTGGGGTAGCTTGGTGGCACAGTGAATAGAGCACAAGCCTTGGAGTCAGAAGGACCTGAATTCAAATCTGGCCCCAGACACTTGACACTTATTAGCCATATGACCTTGGGCAAGTCACTTAAGCCCAATTGCCCTGCCTTCCCCCTCCCTACAAAAAGCGAAAAACAAATACAAAAAAAACTCACATAAAGTACTTAGCCCCCCTCCTACTTCTCTAGTCTCTTACATCTTATTGCTCACCATGAATTCCTAGATCTAGTGACGCTGGCCTCCTTGCTGTTCCTTGAAGATGACATTCCATCTTTCAGCTCTGGACCTTTTTTTTTGCTGTCCCCCATGCCCATTTCTGCCTCTTCATCACTGCCTACTGACTTCCAACTGAAATCTCATTTTCTACAGGAGGTTTTTCCCAAGCCCTTTTAATTCTAGTGCCTGCCTCTCTTAATTATTTTCTGTTTATCCTATCAATACATATTTGTTTGCTTCTTGTCTCCCCTGTTAGATTTTGTGCTATTTGATGGCATGATTTTTTTTTTTGCTTCTTTTTATATCTCCAGTGCTTAACGCAGTGGCAGGCACATAGTAGGTGCTTTAAAAATATTTATCGACAGATAGAATACTTTTAGGCATAAGCACTTTTCCCACAATAATTCAGTGAGGTAGCTAGGTTTTCATTTGAGGAACTGAAGACACAAAATGATGCTATGAAGTGAGAAAAGTAAAGAAATTGACCTAGGAAATAATCCCAACAAATTAGTTGTCTTACTTTTTGCCATTTCTGTCTTCTGTGTGATTCACTTTAATTAGGTTTTCAAGTCCTTGGTTTCTTTAAATATATCAAGAAAAAAAATAAGTCAAGTTAGGGTTATTACATCTGTTGTGTTTTGTCAGTAACATTCAGGAGAGCCTCTTGACCCATTAAGTGATCTGATGTTTTCAGAGCCGCAATAAATCAGAGATAATTGGGCCTTTTCCTTGAGGTGTCAAAATTTAGAGGGTACTGGCAGTATTTGTAACCCTCTAGCTCAGTAGTTCTCAAGCTTCCTAATGCTGCGACCCTTTAATACTCATATGTGGGCCTATCTGCATGTGGGTGGACCCGCCTGGAGACAGATAGAGGAACAGTGTCTCCGTTCCTAAGACCATCGGAAATATGTGTTTTCTGATGGTCTTAGGCAACCCCTGTGAAATGCTCTTTTGACTGCCAAAGGGGTCGCAACCCATAGGTTGAGAACCACTGCTCTAGCTGGTAGAAACCACTGAATTTAGTGCCGAGCAAGATAACATGCTTAATTTACCCTATATCTGTACTCCAGGTGATCTCTGTCTTGGTCCTGCCTTGAAGGGACCTCCCTAGCACAGGTTTCCATGTATACCAGTCACTGACCCCTGAGCCAGTATTGCTGTCCAGCAATCTCTGTCTTCATCTAACTTTGTGGTTTGTCCTTGCTCTTTCCTAGCCCTAGTTGCTTGCCCTAAACCTCTTTTGTAGTGTTGTTCTGGTTGGCAGAATTATTAGTTAATGCCCATGAATGTTCTCAAACCCCAAAAAGTCTTAGTGTTCTTTGAAATAGCTAATTCATTGAATTGTCTTTGCTGTTCATTGTGTAGAACTGGCAACAGGTTTTAGTCTAAATATGCTATACTGAAAATCTCCAGCAACTAATATCCAGCAATTAAAATGAATCGATTTAGAAGCAAATTCCCCCAACAAGCCTTACCCTTTGTCATCTTTGTTCTGATGAGGTGTTACATCGATAAGTTTGTCAAGGTTTTGGTTTCTAAATTTAAATATAAAAATAATCCAAATCAGTGGTGGGATATGAAAAGATCTATGAAAGGTATTTCTTGTGAATAGTTCAAGTGCAGCAATATTAAATGGCTAAGTAGAAACTGAAGTTTTTATGTCCATCATGACTGAACTTTGATGAATAAAAAACCTCATATTTTTCTATTGCATATACATATAAATTTTCATGTCAAATGACAGAATCTTCATAAGCCTAATGCTTAAAAACACAGTCAATATGAAAGATAATCCCATTAAATCCCATTATTAATTCTCACCCTTTGCCATTTTCATCAATCCTGGCCTTCACTTTAATCATATGGTCAAGATTTTCATTTCTTTAAATATAAAAAATAAAAGTGATTTCATTCATTCAGCAAACATTTATCAGGCAGTGTCTATGTCAGAGGAACTTTACTAATGAATAACTATTGCATTAAATTTTCTATCAGTTATTACTTGTTACTTTGTCCATGTCATATTTTCTGCTTTCAACTTTATAATGTCTTTTGTTGACACATGGGAACTGAACAAAATGACCAATTCTTATTTCAAATCCTACTAAATATCACATCATTTCAGACTACCTCACTTCCCTCATTTCTCCATACCACCAACTGCATTACGCCCAATATTTGTATCCCTCCCTTTTTATGTACCTGTTCTATTCTTACCCTATTCTTGAAATATCTTTCTGCTCTCAACTCACTAAATACTTTGCCTTCCATTAAGTTTACTGAACTATAAATAGAAGATACATTAGCGCTACCTTATCTGAAAACAAAATTACCTTAACAACCTATTTTCTTCCCATTAGACAAAATTAATCTTTAACCCAGTTTGTACTTCTATTTAATGTAACTATGATAGATGCTTTTAATTTTTGTACAAATGCACTTATGCATGTTTGTGTGGGGGTTTTTGCTTGTTTGTTTTCACATTGTCTCCATCTTTTTTAAGGGTTTTAATTCCTAGAGATGGAGACAAACTATGTTTGGGATGGTCAATTTGAACACAAACAGTATTGCAGTGTCCATAGGTTGGCACTTAAGAAGAGTTTGTAAAAGACAGTTATGACAACAACAGCTATGCTGATACAATTGCGCTGTGCTTAGCAAGTAGTAAAATACAAGTAAATAGTCAACATGAAAAATACTATAACCAAATTAATAGAAAACTCATCCATTCTTACTTACCCTTTCCCATTTTTGTCAGTTCTGGGGTTCACTTTAATGAGATTATCAAGCTCCTGATTTCTTTAAACATAAAAAAATTAATAAAAAGTGTTACTGGTCATTGTCCATTGTATCAATTATCAGTCTAGGATATAAATTATGTCCGATTATGTAATAACCATTTACTGGCCACTTTATTCAGAGTTCTAGTGGGGCTGATAGGGGCATAAAATGATAAAAGATGTGCAACTTTAGAGTCAGAAGGGACACTTAAATTAAAGAACATCTCTTCCAACTTCGCCACTTAAAAGATGAGGAAATGGAAACCTGGAAAGTTTGAGTGTCATGCCTTAGGTCTTACAATACAGGAATAGAACCTAATCATCCCAGCTTCCTTCCCAGAGCTATTTAGGCCATAGATTTAGAGCTAGAAGAGACCTTAGATGTTATATACTTCAACCCTTTAATTGTTCAGATAAGAAACTTCAGGCCAAAGAGGTGAAACTTCATTTCACCTGAGAACTAGTGACTTGCCCAAGCGTTACATAGGTAATAAATAAATAAACAATCTGGGATTTGAACCCAGGTCCTCAGATCCCCAAATGTAATGTTTGTCCCATTGCCTCTCTTCCTTTGCCCTTAAGGAGCTTAGAAATATGGTTGGAAAAAACTCAAAGGTACGCGTGTGAAATGACAGGATCAATTACAAAGTCAATCAATGAATAAACATTTTGTTAAGCACCTCCTATGTAGCAGGCACTGTCTAAGTGCTGGGGATTCAAAAGTAGACAGAAGACAGTTGCAATAGAAACAACCAAAAAATGATACATGGGAATCCTAATACACAATACAAGAAAAAATTATTCACTAAACAGGATGTAGAATAAAGGAGTGATCGATAGTTGGGGGGGAGGGGAAGCGGGGAGGATTCCCAACAGAAAAATGCCCAATAGTTCCTAACTACATTTAGTTCACTGGACTGACTCATTAGTGTTCATTATATATAACACACCTAGTTTGCATGGAGTTTGTAGTCTAAGGAGATAAAATACTGACCTAGATAGCTGTAATATACATTATCACATAAGAGGGTTAAAAAAAGAAAGTGCCAAATGAGATCTGAGAAAGAAAGTTTCTAAAGAAACATAATTACCATTGGAAATCACATCTCAAATAAATTAATAACTCTTTTAGATCTATGCTATCTATGCCAGGAAACAAAATCCCCCTTTAATTAAAGACTACAGGAGCAAAATAAGCTGTCTGGACAATAATATATCCAAATTAAGAGAGGTCTTACTTTTTATCAGTTTGTTCTGCCTTAGGATTTGTTCTGAAAATGCCATCCAAGCCTTGGTTCCTTTAAACATAAGCAGAAACGCATAAATACACACACACACACACACACACACACACACACAAAATAAATCAGCCCATAGTCAATGTTAGTATTCAATTTGGCACTTAATTTGGCAATAGCATTAAATTCAAGAGAATGGAGATTAAAACCAGTTTGGAATAAATGGCCCAACTGGCAATTTCTAAAGACCATGGTACCATGATCCTTGAATGTATTGAGTTTCAGACTAAAGCCCAGGAAGGTTGTTACTTACTCCAGGTCTCATAGCTAATTAGCAGCAGAACTGGGACTAGAATCCAAATCTACTAATTAATTGCTAATCCCTATTCTTTATTTGTTTGCTTTGTTTTTACTATAACTGCCTCTGTGTTTTGGTTAACATTTTTAAAGTTTGCTTTGCACTTTTCTCATTCATTCATTCATTCTGTGTCTGTATGCTAAAAGTTATTTTAGCATGTTCGTGCTAAACACTTGTAAGTTAACACTGAACACAAGTTAAATTATTCACTACTGCCTCTTATCAGATTTTTAAGTCACACATTTTGTGTAAGAGATGCAGAACGAAGAAATAATGCACAAAATGGCTGCAATAATATAAATGACAATAAGGCTAAGAAACAGCAATTGCAGTAACCAATCTTCATACCAGTGGACAGATGAGGAAACATATTTCACTCTTCTTAGAAGGGAGAATACTAGGTCACAGATGATAGATTTAGCACTGGAAGGTCTTATATATCATCTGGCTCAACTTCTTATCATAGAGATGAAGAAAAGGTACCCCCAAAAGATGAAATCACTTGCCCCATGTCATGCAGGTGATAACTGTCAGAGTTGGTTGAAGGACCATATGGATGGAATATTACATATGCTATCACAGCTATTTTATTGATCAATTTTGCTTCACGGTTTTTCTTTGTTATAAGGTAAGATTCCGTAGGTGGGGCATATGATGGGAAATTCCCATGGCTTAAACTGAACTTCAATTAAAATTTAAAAATTAAATAAGAATTTTATACTAATATAATAAGTGATGTTTTGTTAGAGTCTGATCTACAGTGGCAACAGTGCCCATCTACTAAACCAAGCCAGACATATAAGTTAATGGGAAGAGAGATTTTCAGACTTCACTTTCAACTCCATAACGATAAATAAACAAATATGATAGCAAAACAAAAAAAAATCCCATCTTTAGTAATCCTAGATTTTTTAAAGTTCCATATGATTTTGATATTCAGGATCAATAGTTCTTTTAGATCTTTTGCTTACATCGCTTCTATTAAAACATTTGTAGATTGTTTTTCTCAGATCCAGGACATTTCCCATTATACTGACACACACATCTCACATAAAAAGCCACAAATGTTTCCTTTTTAAAAAAAAAAATCTCTTTTAAACTTTACCTATTCATGTTTTTGTTCATTTTGATGAGATTATCCAGCTCTTGACTTCTTGGAAAAAAAAAGAAATTCACCATCAGTGAAAATCTACCTAACAACAAACTAGGTCTAATTGTGAATTCAATTTGTAGGAACTATTCAATCAATTTATAATCAATAAAGGGAAAATTCCAATAAAGAATATAATGCTTTAGATTTTTCAGATGATCCTTTGAAAAGATAATTACAATAAGTAAACAATGGTGATTCTTTTGTCTAAATCAAAATCCTTTCTATGGATATGCAAGGTTCTCACAAGGTAACAATAATAATTTGTTTTATTATTTTTACTCTCTTCCTTTGCCCTTAAGGAGCTTAGAAATATGGTTTCACCTTCACTCTTAACCCCTAAGAATTTTCTATGAAGGTAGACTGAAGTAGAGAGAAAGTAAGTTTATATTTTAGTTTCTTTAGTTAGGACAGAATCTTAATATAGAACACTTTAGAGAACTAACTGTAAGTAATCTCCTAAAGTAGTTGGGTGAATTCTGGTCTGAGGAGGCTGAATAACTGTCCTCTCTCTTACAACTGGCATTGGCTCTAGAAAATTCAACTGAGATTCACAGATTCAATTCAAGCTGATTAAGTCTAATCAGAAACCAAGTTAATTTGGCAGGAAACAATGAGTTAATCTTTTTTTTTTCTTCCAGAATTTATTTATTTATTTTTAGTTTTCAACATTCATTTCCACAATGTTTTGAGTTACAAATTTTCTTCCCATCTCTCCCCTACCCCCCACCTCAAGATGGCAAGCATACCGATGATCTCTTTCCCCAATCTGTTCTCTCTTCTATTCCCCCATCACACACACACACACACACACACACACCCCTTGCCTCTTTACCCCTTACTTTCTTGTAGGGCAAAATGGATTTCTATACCCCATTGACTATTACTCTTTTTTCTCAGGTGCTGGTAAAATGAATTTTTTAACATTTGTTTTCAAAACTTTGAGTTCCATATTCTCTTCCTTCTTCCCTCCTCACCCACCCCCACTGAGAAGGCAAGCAGTTCAGTTATAGGTTTTACATGTGTAGTTATGCAAAACATCTTCATAGTAATCATAACAACGAGTTAATCTTAAAAGCACCTCCAAGAATTTAAATTATTTTTAAAAAAAACATTTTATTATTATATTATTTATTTATATATATTATTATAAATTGACACTTGATAGATACTAAATAAAACAATCACTCCCATAGATAGCAGAACAGAAAAGGAGAATTGTTCATGGAATTGCAGATCTCATATGCAAGTTTGGTTTTCTGTTTAAGGATATCAATTCAATATGTAGCTTTCAAAGCTCTCCTGCTTGCCTGGACTTCTGTCTTTCCTTCTTTCCTTTTTTGTATATTAAAAAAGAAAATTGCCTCAATTTCTTGTTTTTCTTTCCTTCTCTCATTTTGTTCCTCTCTCCTTCTTAAATCTCCCAAAGTGGAAGGAAAGAAGGAAGAAAGGAAGGCAGTCAAGAGGGAAGAAAGGAAAGAGAGAGGAAAGAAGAAAAAAGGAAGGAAGAACAAAGGAGGGAAGAATGGAAGAAAGAAGGGAGAAGGAAGAAGGGAAGGAAGAAAGGGAAGAAGGGAAGATAGAGAAAGGAAGAAGGGATAGGATGAGAAGGGAGGAATGAAGGAGGGAAGAGAAGAAAGGAGGGAAAAGAACAAGGAAGGAGGGAAAAAGGAAGGAAGAAAAGGAAATCTAAATGATTTAAACTATGGGGAATGGCCAACTGATGATTACATCTAATAGCAAAATGTAGCAGTAGATTCTTATATTCATCACTACTCTTGTCTGCTGTCACCATTCAAGGAACTAAAGGGGATTATTCCCTCAAAATCTTGATCTTTTAGGCCCAAAGCTTTTTCCCTTATCCTGTTTCATACTCTTTCTCTTCAGTGAGTCATCATTATATTTACAACTAACAACACAAGAAACTTCTTTATTAAAACATAAGAAATTAAGAAATCTTGGAACAAATTGCATTTTCTTTTACTAAATCTGACGTTTCATCCATGTATGAACTCCTTACTAACCCAGACTTTCAAGTATTCTGCCATTTGCAGTTTTATCAAGGTGCCTGGCACACTTAATCAATGCTTGTTGAGTGGCTGTTTGATTTAGAGATTTTCCTAGGGCACTTAGTTTAAGTGACTTGTCCAGAATCACACAGTTGGCATACTTCAGAGACAGGACTTGAATTCAGGACATCCTGACTCCTGGGTCAATCCTCTATCCACCATGTCACACTTCCTCCTTACAAGCTACATTAAGATAGACAAATTCTATAGAGAAAGCATCTTTTTTCATAAGGAGTAGTATTCTGAACACTTGTTGATTGCTCTGTGGCTTCCTCCAGTGGTGTGCTGGAGCCAACTTGAACTGGCTTGCAAAAGTCAGTGGTTAAATTTTCAATGAAAGCATTTACACCTCAGAAACTGGCAAATACTACAAATCAGAACTTGATTTACTGTTTTGTTGATCATCCAGACTTTAGAAAATAATAGCAAAAATGTTAATAAAGCAGACTTAAAAGTGTGTTGTGGGAACATTGCGAGAGAAGAAGAAGGAGAAAATCGGTTGTTAAACATTTACCAGCACTCTGAGGCTTCTCTACTGGTCTACTTTAAGCCCTTTAAATGCTGCCTCTGAACAACCAATTCTCATAAAAAATAAAATCCTTTCTGATTATTTCTGCAGAGGTAAATCTTGAAATAAGGCTGAAGCTGCAGTCTCCTTGATACCAGGAATGGACAGCTTTATGCTGTGCAGGATCCCAAACCCAGAACATTTTGAACTAGTTTCCTTTCACTAGATGTCCCGCCTAGGTTTAAAAAAAAACAACCTAGAAACCCATGTTCTTTTCCTGGATTTTATTAACAACTCATCCTCTACAGTTCTTCATACCTATTTCAAAACCTCACCTATCTCATCTATCCTCTAACCTTGGTTCACAATTGATTCCCTAGAGCTCTATCAACACCAAGTTGTCTCTCACATTTTTTAGTTTGTTTTCTCCTTATCCCTCCTAAGCCCTGATGATCATTTATGTAACAGAAATGTATATTTATAAAGTAGCATTCACTTATTATAAGTCTTGCTTTCAGACCAAGGGACTGCCATTTTGATGCATATAAATGTAATAGGGAAGGGGCTCTCATCATAGCTGCCTCCCAGGATTGATCTTGACTAGGGAACTATCCAGGGGCTCCTTGAGCCCCTTCACTTCTATGTTTGCTCAATTGTTCTTGCACTAGAAAGGTGCCTGGTACAATAGTATAACAATCTAAGCAAGATTCTTTCATGCCTTTGACAATATGGTAATTTAGAAACTGCCACAGAATCGAATCTTTTAAAGTGTGTTATTTGTTCAATGGTGGGATTGATGCCTGAGAATAAACAAAAGAAGAGACAAAGTTGTTGCCCCTGTCATAAATTTGATTACCACTGTATGCTTGTTCAGGACAAATGATATCCATTCCCCTGACACACTACTCCATTGTTATATTTCCTTATTTTAAATTCCACTAGCTAACCTCTAAATTGTTGAATCTTTCTGTGTCAGCTGGGGAAAGACGAAACATAGAAGCTCTATAAATCTTACCCCTTGTACTTTATGACTATGCTGCTGTACATTCTGACAAGACTGTCACAATCTCTCTCTCTCTTTCTCTGTTTCTGTCTCTATCTGTCTCTCTCTCTCTCTCTATCTATCTAAAAATAAAATTGGGCAGCCAAGTGGTGTGATGGATAGAGTGCCAGTCCTGGAGTCAAGAAGATTCATCTTACTGAGCTCAAATCTGGTCTCAAGTCAGTTATGTGACCCTGGACAAGTCACTTAACCCTGTTTCTCTTAGTTTCCTCATCTGTAAAATGAGCTGGAGAAGGGAATGGCAACCTAGTATCTTTGCTAAGAAAAACTCAAATGGGGTCACAAAAAGTGGGATACAACTGAACAACAACATAGATCATGATGGAGCCCTTAGTGGTTAATTAAGCATAATAACTGTACTCTGAGTAAAGAAATAGAAGAGAGAAAAGAAAGGGCGTGTAGCAGAGTGGCTAGACCTAGGGCCTAAATAGTAAGTTGGGACAAGATCATAAAATCATAGAATTCCCTCATTTTACAGACCAAAGCAGAGAAGCTAGGTGACTTGCCCCAGGTCACACAGCTAATAAGTGTCTGAGACAGGATTTGAACCTAAACCTTCCTTATTCCAAGTTCAGTGCCCTATGTCATGGGAAATCTTGAAGACCTGGCCAATAACTCTGAACTTTTTTTTTCCATAGGCAATGGAGGCCTTGGAAGGATTCTAAGAAGAGTAATGATGTGGTTAAAGCTTTACTGTAGGGAGAGTAACCTGGTAGGTATGCAGCCGGCCAGACAAGAGACAATGAGAGCATTGGAGAATGGACTGAACTGGAATAAACATTGAATTTTTTTTTCCTCTCTGGCTCTTATTTTGTTAGATTTCATGTAGACAACCCATTATTCTTCTATTAAGACAAAATTATCTGGGATTGATTGTTTATTGATTAAATTGTTTGCAACTTTTAAAAAATTATTTATACTTTAGTTTATGTTCAAAAACTAGGTTTTGAAAATCATCTAAGTCTCATGAATAGGTCACTCATATATTGTGTCTCAGCTGATCATTTCATTTATTTTATTTCTGTTCTGTTAGTGGCCAGTCTTGTTCAGATCTCTACAATCTCTGTACTCTGAAATTTGGTTCAGAGACAACACTCTGAAGTCACAGCTAGAGATGGCGATTTTGGCTTTGATTTGAACTTGTTGGGTTGACTTTCAAAAAAATTGTTGAAGGCATGGGAATGTCTGACATCACAAAAAAAAGAATGTTTTAGAGAAAATAATACAAGTATAATTAGCATCTATTTAAGGTTAAATGCCAATTTCATCTAATATGGAGACTTTTCATTGAGGGATAAAGCTTTCCTTCAGAATAATTTACAATTAGAGGCATTGAGATTTTGATCATCATAGAAACTCTTAAAATAACAGGTTAAATATGCTTAAACTGAGCATTGAGAGAAAATAAATAAAAAAATAATGAATTCTGAGGATCTTACTCTTTGTCATTTTTACCAGCATCCACTTTGATGATGTCATCCAGATCTTGTTTTCTTTAAATAATATAAAATCAGAATAGATCAGCAATAGGTAGGTCAACATATGATTGAACTAAAACCATTCATTTGTTTTCATCAAATTAAAATGGCTTTATTCAGGAATTATTCAGGTGAATGGAATAAACAATTACTTATATTGAAAACCATTTCAATTATCTAGATCTTAATTTCAATTCTTTGGGTATTTGTACAACAAGGAGGTTGAGTGAGATGATCTCAAAGGTGCCTTCTAGGTCTAACATTCCATGACCACATCAATTCTATACTTTCAATGAAGATCAACTCTGGTGGTTCTCTGTGACCCAACAGTGACCTTTAGCTTCTTAAAAACTCCACCAGACAAAGGTAAGTTTTATCATGGCAGAATGACTTCATCTGAAGTAGAGAGAAGTCATGAAGTTGGCCAAGTGAAACGAACATTTAGAGTTCCTACCAAGAGACTTGCATTTTGCTAGCCTTTTATATGTTTATTTTAAATCAACAGAGGTGTTTTTGGCCACAGTAGTTCATAAAATCATCTATGGATTGCATTCTGTACCACAAGAAGAAATTCCCAAATCAATGAGATCTTAGATCCATTTGAATATTTGAGTATATATGGCGGAAGGGATTGCAATTTGTATCATGTGAAGAAACATCACTGACAATGTTATAGCTCTTTTGAAATACCAAATTATGAATTCTATACTATACCTCCTATAATAGTAGTTATAGCTAGGTTTTAGAAGTACCACCTAGTGCTTATTGAAATAACACCACTATTCACACAACTTACATTAAAAAAAAAACAAACATGGTACTAGAACGGATTTCATGTGCAAGCAAATATAGAATTGTGGACCCAGGATTTTGCACCAGAGCTAAATAATATTTAATTATATATGCAAACGATGTATTATCTGCCTTTCTGGGCCTGCAAATGGAGAAGAAGGAATCTATATCAATCATTATTCAATAAAGTCCCACTGGAAAAACATTGAGAAAAGTTTTGCTTTAGTCAAAATGGGTTTATATTTCAACTACAGTTACTAAATTAAGCATGAAATGGGAATTGGCAAAGTTAAAATGTAGACTTCTGGTTTCTTTTAACAATTTATGATCAAAGATTATCTTTGGCCTTTTCCTATGTGTTTGCCTGGCTTTCTTACTGATTTTTATGCTTTCTTACTGATTCTCAAGAAACCATCTTCAACAATTATTTTTCCTCTAGAGGCTCTCTCTTAATTACAAAGGAAGCATTTCCTTTACATGTTCTTTCATTTAAATTATCTTGCTGTGATTAAAGCAATTTCAAATATGCAAGTTGTTCTAATTTCATTTTAAGGACACTGGTGAAGGAATGGATTTCTTAAAAGAGGCAATGAAGCTAGAACAAGACATTATGAAATGTAATTCCTTCCATATGAAAGCAAATTCACTGATCCACGGATATGGTAGGATACCTCCTTGCAAAATAAACTGGACAAATTCTAAGGATGCCAGCATCCTATTGGGTTTCCAGGGGCGGCAGAGTAGCTAACAGAATATGCTTTGGTGGGAAATTAATGGATGCTTTTACTAGACATCACAGTTTGTTTTGAATGAAGCAGAGTAGTATTTAGTAGTTAGCATGGTATCCCCATTGGCTTACCTATTATCCTGTCGTGCCTGTGGAGGTGTTGGAACTGGAGAATAAGGCCTTGGAAGTGTTAGGGGCAGAGTAGTTGGTTCCCTTCAAAACAAAAAAAAATATCATTTCCTTATACAAAAAGGATAATTTTCTAAGATCATGAACTATACAATTTAATCTTAAGTAGAAATATAATCCATAATCTAATCCAATGATACTTACCAGCACATGTGAACATTATTCCACTACAATGTGTAGGAGGAAACAGGGAAGAATCCATAATGGACAGAGGTTGGAAGAGATGAGATATTATGATTATGGAAAGTGAAAAAAAATTCAGTTTAACTTTTTTTTTCTTAGCTTCTTTGACTCCAGCTTCAGGTACAACACATCCTTTAAATAGCTTAACACTTCATGAGGGTTTTTTGCTAAAGCCCTAGCATACCAGCCTAGTAGCCCATGAGCTTGATAAGTAGTACTCAGGCATCAAAATATAAGCTTCTTTAGTAATTAAGTCAGCTCCTCCAGGCTGCTAGGAAAACAGCAATAAATGTTTTCAATTCACTGGCTCTCAAGGTAAAGAAGAACTAACATTCCTAACTAAATCTCTGCCTAAAAACTGTCAATACGGGATGCAAATAAATATTGCCAGGTGGAACCTTTGGATAAAATATTAGAATAGTATTAAGACCAGCATGGTGCAGTGGATAAGAGTGCTAGCCTTAGAACAGGGAAAATGCTTGAGTTTGAAGCCTTCCTTGGATACATATTAACTGTGTGACCTTGGGCCAGTCATTGAATTTCCCTGTGCTATCAGTTTCTTCCTCTGAAAATGTGGAAAATAAATAGTACCTATCCCACCGAGCTATTGTGAGGATTAAAAGAGGTAACCTGCATAATGTTCCATATGGTTATTATTATCTGAACCAGCTCTGTATAATTACATAACTATGGAAAAAGGTCATGGCATATTTTATTTCTGATTGAAGCCAGGGTCATTTTAATGGCCTATGAATATATATGATATGGAGGGGCACAAGTATTAGTCTCAAGACTAGAAGTTTTAAAATTTGTACATGTAAAGTTGGTTTTACCTATTGATGACTTATAAAGTATTTAAGTACAAGACTTTCTTGCCCCTACATATCACCATTCCTAGCAGGAATGGAAAGAATGTCTGAAATTCCACCATTAACGATATATGTCCTTGGGTTAAAGCCTGGCCTTCTTTTAAATACGTAAGTGCTTTTGAGAGGGGTGTTTACCTAAAAAAAAACACTTTCAACCTTTAACACTTGATGTGAATTCAATAGTTCTCTATGTGCCTGGCACGTAAGAGGTGCTGAATAAGTTCATATTTATTGACGGAATTAACTTATTAGTAAAATTATTTATTAAAGCAATTATTTAATTAATTAAATTACAAAATCAGTTAATTTTTGTTATTATTAAAACTTCAGAGTTTGTCATAAGAAGATGTGGAAGGTGACCAGGTGACCAGGGTAATTTGTTAGTGCCACAAATTCCTAAGGAGAGAAGATGAACAACTGAGAGGACAAGAAGATTTCACAAAGGAGAGACAGTAAGGTAACCTACTTTGCCTACTTCGCAGTTTAGTGCAAGGTATAAAAGGATTTATTCCAAATCTTCATCTGCTAAATTTTCACTATTTCAAACAAGCTACATTCTCTACAAGGTGATCTAAACACTGAGGGTAAGTGTAGGAAGCGAGAAAATCCCAGAGGAAAGGATAATGTGGGGAGGGACACAGGAAAATGGTCCTGGGATGGATCCAAGAATGCCCAGGATAGACACAGTGGGTGTATAGAGTTGAGAAGGGAGGAAAGAAGGGTTGACAGAGAAGTGAAATTTTATTCAGCACTAGGATGCGTTTTCACCCCTGCTGGGACAGAGGCCAGTCAATGCCAGGTTTATTTCAACCCACCTCAAAGGAGCCTTCATTTCCATCTATGTGCTGACAAGCACAGATGACAAAACTGAGGAAGTCCACAGCCAACTGTGAGGGCTCATTTATGCCCTGCCAAGAGCACAACATGCTGCCAAGCATGGGTGATTTAAATGCAAAAGCAAAGGAGGAAGCTGTTGCTCGGAATGTTTTCGAGAGACAGGAAGAGAAAGGTACTCATGTAGAATGCTCCTTGCAGACAAATGCTTTGAGAAGCCTCCTTTCTTTGTGAGCATCAGCTTCCCCACCAAGATAGACCCAGGGAGTTCTCTAGAATTAGAACTTCTTGACTAGAGTTGTGCAGAAAACTAAATAAAGAGAACTGGTCTAACTCTGAGCTTTTTACACTGTTCAGAAACAGAAGGCTGTGCTTGATTTTCAAACAAGACAGAAAACAAACTCAAAAATCATGACTGTTTTGATGAAAATGTTTCCTATTCATTTATCTTAAGTTCCTGAAATATCTTGCCTTGCCTTGGTAACTTCTTTGATCATGAAGTCAAGAGATGTATGGCCTAAAAAAAATGACTAATTTGATAAAGGAAGTTTTTTTTTTGCTATTTACAATAGCAGAGGGCTGGATTAAACCAGACATGATTGGATCTCTACTAATGAATTACTGCTTCAGTGTTCAGTTCTTATGTTGTTGCTCAGTCAGTTCAGTCATGACCCCATTTAGCACTTTAGCCACTACACCACCTAGCTCCTCATGTCTTATCATATTCATCTCCAGTTTTAAAAAAAGAAGAGGTATTTTCCCCATCAGATTAATATCTTTCCAAAGATTTGCCTATCAATACGTAAGTTGCCTAGCAACATTTGTTTCATCAATAGACATTTTCAAAGTATTTTTTTAAAAATCTATTTACTTATAACAAAAAAAAGGTCTGTATTGAGCATAGCACCTATTATCCAAGCACTATCCCGAGTACTATGGGATATATAAAAGAAGAAAAAAAGCATAGTCTTGTCTTTCAAGGAGTTTGTAATAAGGTTGGAGAGACAAAACATTACAATGTACAAGAAATAATTACAAACTATAATAAGGTCCAGCTAACTAAGTGTCAATATTATATAAATGCTATAGAAGTCAAAGGAATGACTGATATGCATTGATTACTCTCTCCTGAATACCCTTCCTTTTCTGAGTTTTTGTGACAGTGTTTATTGTCTCTTGGTTTTCTTCCTACCTACCTGTATGCTCTTTATTCTCCTTTGATAGGTCATCATCTATGTCAGGGCAGCTAGATGATGCAGTAGGTAGAGCACTAGACCTAGAGTCAAGTCCTGAGTTCAAGTCCTGCCTCAGACACTCATTAGCTGTGTGACTCTAAGCAAGTTACTTAACCTTCTTTGCCTCAGTTTCCTCATCTCATCCTCATCCTCAGTTTTCCTCAGTAAAATAAGCTGGAGGAGGAGATGCCAAACTACTCCAGTATATTTGCCAAGAAAACCCCAAATGGGATCATGGAGAGTCAGACATCACTGAAACAAACTGAATAACAACAATGATTTGTTGCTATTACTGTTATTGCTTTTCCTTGAATTCTTTGCCTGGCATCTGGGATGAGGAATAGGGGAAGGAAATCAGCATAGCAGAGGGGAAGCCCCCACACATATACACACAGGCCAACCCCAGACGTGAAAGGGGAGGTTTAGAGTGGATCTCCATTGCCCTCATCTGCTAGGTGAAAAACCTCTGTCCCTGGAATATGGGAAAGAAGACATTGTTTTTAAAGAAAGGCATAATAAAGATTGATCTTTTTCGGTTTCCTACAAAGGATTAATTTAACCTTTTATAGTAGGATTTTTGACCAACCAACAATGTTATTTCATAATAATGATTTGATTCTCATGGAAATAGTATTCACTATAATGACATTTCACCTAGTATCATGGTTTTGCAGAACCAGTTAGTGATATTAAATAGAAAATGCCTTTATGGTAAATATTAAGGACTCCTAGACTCCACGTTGGATTACTTAGAGCTTTTCGGATTGGAAAAATAATCATTGGCTGTTAAATTATTTTAAGACTTTATGACAAATTGGCAAGAAAAGTCATCTGTTATTCAACAATCTCATACTCATAAACCCTTTTGGAAACCTATCGGGCAAGATCACTTGTCATCAGAGGCAGGGTTTCTTTTTTTATAATAAAACTATATTAAGAATTTTCTCAACATGCAGATCAACTGTTATTTTGCCTTGTTCATGCAAAAATCTGAGAAATTCAGCTCTTTCCATCTGTTTGAGTTCCTCTCAGAAAGGCCAATAAAGTGAAGTTCAAAATATCAGAAGTCAACATTGCTCATTATTGTAAAATAACAGAGGGCAAAAGCCTGTATCCTCAAACATATAAGCTCTGTATATCTGTGTGCAGAAGGAGACAGCTTTTGTATGCAAAAATGAAGGAAGGAGTTGTTGAGGTATTGAAAGCATTTTCAGTCCAAGGAAACAAAAATGCACCCGATTTTTTTTTTTAAATCATAGCATGGTATAGTTGAACAAAAGCACTGCTAATAGTTAATAGATCTGGGTTTTAGACTTAGTTATTAAACAAATTTGTTGTCTTCTTTCTATTATCTTCTCAGTTTTCTCATCTAAAAATGAAATAGTTCATCCTTAGTTACTTTCCAACTCTTAAATTCAATGATTCTGTTTGTAAACTGGGAACTGCATTTATTATGCCTCCAGGACTAAAGAGAGATGTTCTCAATAACAACATGTGTTAGCATATTAATTTGATGATTCTGGGTCATCTTCCATGCATAAAATTATTTTTAAAATGTAAAGCCAAAATGTACATGTATTTGTAAACACTAAAATAATTATTGCAAAAGTGAATAATCTATGAATACAGTAAAACATGAATACAAAACTCACTGTTACAGTCTCCAATTTTACTAACAGATTTTACTTCAGAACCTTTTTATTCATAAAACATTATAAGTTAATGTAAAACAGATTCCAGTTGATCAAATATAGATATTTTTACTTGTTATATTATTAGATTTGTAAATGAACTGGTACCCAAAGGGTTAATAATATTAAAGTAATAAGGAAAAGGTTAGTTAGTTTCATGGTGGGTTTTTTTTTTAAGTATCATTTATAGTTTACAGTCAAAAAATAGCTGCAGAGCAAGGTTGTCATGGCAACTCACAAATCGATTAAGCATTTTTCTTTTAATTGTCCACCAATCAGCTAACTGGAAAGGAAAGGAGAAGGAGGAGGAAAATATGTGAAACAAGTGAGGAAAAAAGAATTAAGATGGTGTAGAGGAAGAATTTAATTAAGGAATTATTGCAATTTTGTTGCCAGATACTTGGGATGTTGGAGCAGAAAAATGAGTATCGGAAATATTTTCTTCTTTGCATTTTGATCATTATTCTAGAAACTACTATGTGTTTCCCCTATTATTATTATTTTGTAGTTACCAACCGACCAGAGTAAATCATTTTTTGAGTATGCCCTAGTAAACGAGTACTACATATTCATTTCTCAGTAAATTTCTGAAAGGACCTTTGGTATCAGTAATCCATCCACAGTCACAAGCCTGAGTAATGTGCCTTATTTTGATTTAACGAAATGGAGGATGGAAAGAAAAGGTCGCATAACACTTTTTGTGCTATGGTCTTTTGAGCGGAGGTATAGGTGAGTGGTACAAGGTTGATTTGAATAAAAATTGGCGACTGTAGTTTTAGAGAGTTCCCTCAGGGAATCTCTCCAGATTGCATCTCTAATTTTTCCCTCAGACGTTCTCTACAATATCTCATAAACCTCTCCACCCTGGAAGCTCACTACATCTCTGTATTTCACACGTTAGAAATACTTCTATCTCTACCTTCGTTGGCTGGTACCTCCCAGAACCTCTAAGGAAGACACTTATGTTTTCACTCCTCTCTAGGCTATATTTCTGACTCACTTTATGGACTTCCTCTAAAACTGTCACCATGCCAAGTACCTTCATTCCCCACTTTTATGTATTGCCTATAACGTAAGCTCCTTGAGGGCAGGGACTCTCTTTCTGCTTATTTCTGACACTTAACACAAAGGCTTGCACAAAGTACTTAATAAAAGCTTATTTGCTTGATTTAGGGGCTCTGAGGCCTTACTCTGGGAGATTTCCCTGGGGGAATTAGGAGATTAGCAGATTTGTCCAGGGCCATACACTGTTCTCCATTTTAGGTCTTCTTGTCTCCAAGCTCAGTTCCTTATTCATTTTGCCACACTATCTTTCTTTATGCTATGTTCTGATATAAACAATGACTACATTATTAATTTGCCTAAAAGAAAGTAATATATTGTATTTGTTTTTCTGAACTAAGAAACTGGATCTCTAAGAGGAGATCTCTAAGAGGAACATCTTGAAGACCAAGTAAAAGGACTTCCAGGAGTTAAGAGTTACCCTTTTTGCCATGTGTGCTATAGGCTTGATCCAATTTTCTCTTGGACTCTTTATATACTTGAGGGAAAATATGGCAGAGAGATGGGGGAAAACATTTTATTCCAACTGATCTTCCTATAATACAATCAGTAAATAATTCTTCCTGAAAAAACCTTTTTATGCAGTTTAGACACATTTCATACTTTCTTATTTCAGGACTAGTGAATGTTATTAATCTTCCAAAATGATTCTAAGTTTCAAAATAGATGAACAACTAAAAAAAACAAAGATGTACACTAGTGATTACTGACAGCTAACTTTCTCTGGAGGGAGAACTTCCTGATAAAAATCATAATGGCAGTATGAGGGGAGGAAACAGTGGGAGTTGGAGGAGGAGGAAGTGAAAGAATAGTTCCTAATTATACATTTTAACAATATCCAATAATTTTCATTATTCACCAAATTTTACAATTCTCTCCTATTCTATATTTCTTTCTCATATACACCCCAGTCACAGTCTTGCCTGCTGTTTTGCTACTGCATCCTCCAGGAGATAACAGATCAGAGACCAGAGACTAGAGACCATGCCCTTGGGGCTCTGGAACTCCCATACTAGGCTTCACTGTCCTGGCTGGTAAATGCCTTCTATGCCCTGTTGTATGTAGTTGGCCCCAGACGTACTTCATTTTACAATCTGGCTACCCCTCTTCATTCATTCTCCTTCCCATGCACTACATTTCAGTTCTAGAACCATAATCGACTCAATACTACCATCACAAATAGAAAAGGTATGTGTATCAATCTGCTCCTTTGTGGCTTCACACACCATCCCTGTGATTTTTTTCAAATGAAAACACTCCTCCCTTGTTCTCATTTTCTTAGACATCATCTCCCTCTCTAGAGCATGGACAGGCTCACTTTTTCTATTTGTATTCCCTTAATTACACTTAATTACAGTCCCTTGCACATAGGGAGTTTAGGGAATACAATAATTAATAACTGCTTTTTTGTTTACTAATTTATGTATTACACTAGGTGATTTGATTCCTTGACTTATAGTTCTATATGTTAATAACCAAATATCTGTGTTGCAGATTGTAATGTGTCTATGACTCAGCAGATAAGACAGAGTAGGGATGGGGAACCTGTGGCCTGGCCCTCTAAGTCCTCAAGTGAATCTCTCTAACTGAATCCAAGCTTCATTGACCCTCTAGGTCAGCGGTACTCAACCTGTGGGTTGCAACCCCTTTGGGGGTCAAATGGGGTCGCCTAAGACCATCAGAAAACACATATTTCCCATGGCCTTAGGAACTGAGACACAGCTCCTCTATTTGTCTCTAAGCAGGTCTGCCCACATGCAGATATGCCCACATACGAGTTTTAAAGGGTCACGACATTAGGAAGGTTGAGAACCTCTGCTCTAGGTCCTCAAGTGTGGCCCTTGGATTCAGTCAAAGGGCCACACTTGAGGACCTAGAGGGCCACAAGTGACCTGCAGGCGGCAAGTTTCCCCACCTTTGACTTAGAGAACTGAGTGAGGTTCTTGAGTAATTTGAACATGTTCACACTAATGACTGTCAGAAGTCGGATATGAAACCCAAATCTTCCGGAGTCTAGTTCTAACATTCTTATCTACTGTTCAAAGAAGAATGAAAATTTTTCTGAAATAATATCTAAACCTATCATACCTTCTTGGAAGTTTGTTTATTTGGAGAATGCATTACAATAAAGAGTTTTAGCATTCATAGCATTAGGCTAGAAATGGCCAATCTCCATGGTTCCACTGACAGCAACGTTAGATGAACACCAGTGAACCTCAGCAAAGAAAGGGAGATTGAGATGAAGTAGGCATTTGAAAAAGTGCTGCATTAGTAATCATGGGTCATATCTTAAGCATACAACCCAGGGAATAATTATAAACAGAAAGACTGAAGACAGGGTATATAGTCTCCTCAGGAAAATTAATTGCCAAATAAATGATAGAGATAATAATCACTGTACATTCAGGAGAGGGAGTGATTATATATAATTTGCCTGGAAAGCTTTGTGGGGAAAAAGTGAAATCTGAGCTAAAGTTTTGGATGGGTAGGATCTGAATAGGTGGGAAAGAAGGAAGAGAGCATTGTTAAGGAGGGAAAAAGAATATTAATCACCTAAGTAAATAAGTTTGACTAGGTTAGAAGCAGGTCTGTGCTAGAGTCACCTAAAATGGTTCTTGAGAGCTAATTGGTCATTTTCAGCATAAGCATTCATACATCAGAAATATCAGACACAAAAAAATCAGGAATTGGTTTATTGTTTTGTTAATTTCCAGACTTAAGAAAGTGATGGAGATAATGTTAATAATACAAATTAAACTAAAAAGTGTATCATGCATCCCCCCACCCCCACCCCCAGAGAACCAATCATTAAATCAGTATACCACTGGTTAGAAGGCTTATACAAAGCGGGTAAAGTAAGGGATGGTCTTGGGATCTCAAATGCCAGGGTACAGAGTTTGAACGACGAGATAATCCCTAAAGGCACTGAAGATTTTTCAGTAGGCCAGCAACATGATGCGTGATGTAATTTTTAGGAAGATTAAACCAGCAATGATTTGTAAAGTGGATTTGATTGGGGAGAGTAGGAATATCAATAAGTAGGCCATTGCAGTAGTATAGGGATAAGATGATAAAGGTCTTACATAGACTGCTGATAGAAGTAGAAAGGAAGGGACAAGTATATAGAGAAGAAATAAAGGCAGCAGACATAGGCTGCTTATTAAGGAGTTAATATGAAAAGAAGAAAGGGAATGTAGTGATAGTGAGGAAACAGGGGGCCATGTGAAGGTACTGGGTTTGGGTTTTTGTTTTTTAAAGATAATGGAGCCCTGCACATGTGTTTAGTCTGAGAAGACAAACATTTTAAGTCAATCAGAAAGCTAATTTTAAAAATCTGGCCAAGTTTGCTAAAAAGTCATTTCTTAACTGTCAATATAACAAGAAGCATTAAAAAGTAAGAAAGATAAGTTGTAGTTTCAAGTTTCTCAAAGGAAAAGCACTTTAAAAATCAAGGTTTTATTGTTGTGTTCATATGACTCTCTCCTTTTCAGCAGATAAGTCTGTAGCAGTGTTGCCCCTCCTGACAAAGAAATCTTTTATAGTACCCACTAAATGTATCATCCATGACTCTAAAAAAGGAATGAATGTTTAAACTGATCGATCTGCTCTGATAGTAACCTTTTGTCCTTAGCTTCACAGTGCTATGGATGTCAGCCAGTGTGCAGAAGAAGGATTACAATTCATCTCCTTTCCCCAACTGAATCACAACCAATAAACCATAAATTGCCAGGGCAAACAGCCAAATGATGTCTTTTTTCTGCAGGCATATCTCAACTAGTCCAATTAAATTGGGAACATGAAAAGTGAGATTGTGAATAGCCTTTCAGTTCCATATGCAGTCAGGTTATAAAATGTTTCCTATAATAATGGTTTACATTAATAGATTAATAATGAATAGAGGAATAAAATAAGAAGAGATTTGGAAGCGTATAGTCAACACTGTGAATAGTAATTGTTGGCTATTTCTATCAGGTTAAGACTTGGTGGATATAGAAATACTCAGGATAAAAAAAGTTGAACCTCAAAATTCCTAGGTTGTCTTCCCCTTTTTTTTTTTTCCACTTAAGAAAGACCAAAAGCTCAGAGCAAATATGTCCAACATGAAAGTCATTCTTCTCTACCTAGCTCCAATCTGTTCTTCCTTCCAGTTTCCTTATTTCTGTTGAGGATACCATCAACCTTCCAGTTCTCTAAGGTTTGCAACCTCAGCACCATTCTTGACTCTTCCTTCCTTTGTCTTCCCTATATCCAACCACTTGCCAAGTCTTGTCAATTCTACCTTTCCAACATTCTCTCTTTTGTCCCCTTCTCTACAGCCATAACCACTATAAAGGGATATGTTAGGGGTGGGGAGGAGTTACCATATTTCTTTGAGTTCTGCCTGATCTTTATAATTTTGTTACATTTTTAGAAAAAATTTGGTGTGTAGTTCTTTCCATTTATAGACTACTGTTTATACCATGATGTAGAGAATTGAAATCATAATAGCAGATATTAACTTATTTAGGAATGATCCCAGTTAGATCAAGTTGGGAATTATTAATCCATTAAACCATCAGATGTTTAAGCCAGAATATTGTTTACTTGTATTCACTACCACTCCCACTCTACCTTCTCTAATAGGATAGCACTAACAAAGAGCTCAACGGGCCAGCAGCTCTGAGAATGAGGGGGAGGGATTAATCTCATCCCTTCCACTAAAGCTCTGTGTAGTGGAATAATTAATATGGGAATTCTCATTGTGGTCATTCTCCCAGATACCTGTTCCTACTAACTCTAAGAACATTTCAATAGGTAAGAGTCTGTGAGATGAGGAAAAAATGGTATCTGTGTTTTCAAGGACAACAGTGACTGATAATACCGAGCAAACTTGACTGCACATAGAAGAACAAATAAGATAGAGAAGCATGGAAATATTTACATTTAATGACAGAAAATGAATTAAGCAGAGCTGAGAAAACATTATATACAGTAAATACAGTGATGTAAATGGAAAAAAACCACAAAATTTTTTTAAATATTGAAAAATTAAAAAGAACAAGCTTGGCCTTGAAGAAGAGATATGAAAAGATATGTCCCAACTCCTTTGCAAGGAGAGGAGAGGAATAATGTTGCAAAAATTTTTTTTTCTGTTTTTGTTCTTTTTCTTTAAAAAAAAAAATTCTTTGTTATAAGAGATGGCCACAGGAAGAGAGCTATGGTGGAGATAATCTAAGCAATCTTAAACTTGTCAACAAAACACTATTTTTAAAAAAAGATTGACTTTTCCAAAGGGAATATTAGACACTGTACCCTCAAATCCCCAGAAATTGCTCTCTCAACTCTCCCTTTTCTCCCAAAAGAAATCATTCATTCACTCACTCAGCTAAATGCTTACTGAGTATCTATTGTGTGCAAGGGGCTAGGCTACTCATTGTGAAATATAAAGATGACCAGGAGACAGTCACTATTCTTCTGGTAGAGAAAATGATTATACACACCTGTAACATAAGGTAAAAATGTAACACATGGCGTAAAAGACAAATGAACAAGGTACTGTAGGAGGTGGTGATAAGGTGCAGGCTTGAATCTTTGAGGTACAGGCTCCAGGAACCCCCTTGAACTCTGATTGAATCTTCCCATTTGATGAGGCATTTGCATGGGGCCATAAGCCTTTCACTGTGGCTCTGCCCAAACCTTTTTTATTAGCTTCGCCCTCCATTGTCCATCTACTTCCCACCCTTGAGCCTATCAAAATATCTATATCCAAATCAGCTGTTATACACTTGAACTGGCCTAGCCCACCATTATCTGAAGTCTCCAGGTAGTCTCCAGCACCTTCACTCATTTACTAGCGTCTGACCTCATTAACTCCTCCTGAAGACCCTCCCCAAACTCCTCCTCTAGACCACCCCTAGATTCCTCCCACAACCTTTATGTATATAAGACCCCATCTTGCCTCCATGTGTGAGAGCACAAGAGAATTTTCTAGCACAGACTTGCTCTGTATCATATGATTCTGGCCTGCTTGCCCAATGCAAGTGTCGCAGATACTGAGGCTCCTTAAGGGTCTACCCAATATGGGGAACTTTTAATAAACTTTATTTTTCTTTGGCTGAGAGAAGACTTGGATCAAATTCATTAGGCAGGACCCAGCATGTTGGTATTTTGGTGCCTCGAGAATCTCTAACCCTAAACCTATGCCTCTTCAGTGGGAGAGTTCTCATCACATGGTTGGGGGGGGGAGGGGAAAGAGTATGGTTGGGAGAAGAAGTCACTTGAATTGTTATTCAAGTATATTTTATTTATAAGTATATTTTAGAGTATCCACTCCAAATTTTCACAGGGACTATTTGTGCCCAACTATTCCAAGCTCATATTGGTCTGATCGGCCACAGTTGGACACATTGAAACTTGACTCTAGCATAGTCACGTCATTTTGATTCTCTTCTAGAACTAAAGATAACAACCAACCAACCAACCAACTTAAATTGTCATTCAAGTAATGTCTTGAAGGATGGGTAGTTTTCTAACACATGGAGATGGAGGAAAAGAACATTTCAAAAGGATAGAAGAGCAAGAGTAGAAGAAAGGAGACAAAACAGCATTAATTGTATTTAGACAAGGAATGATCCAATTTGGCAAAACAATAGGGCATAAATAATGAGGAGACAAGATGGAAATCCAAGAAGGAAGGCTCGGCCCAGATTCTGAAGGTTCTTGAAAGGCAGGCTAAGAAGACAGTACTAGTTTCTGAACAGTATGATAACATGAAAGATTTCTGAGTAACAATGAGACATGATGGAATCAATTGGAAAACTACTGAAGTCGTCCAGAAGTGAGACCATGAAAGTCTTAACTAGGATGGCAGTAATAAGGGTAAAAGGAAGAAAACAGAACTGACATAAAAATACTCAAGCATCTGGGGTGATAGAAGAGTTAAACAAAGAGCCTTTGCTCACATCTGAAATGCTCTACATCTCGATTGGAATTGTGATCCACCTTTCAAGAAGGCCCAGCTTAGCTGCAGCCTTAACTGACTCTCTCCAACCAGAAGTAAGCTCGTCTTCCTAAAAACTTTCAAAGCATCTGACGATAAATCAGTAATGCACTTCTGCTATTTGATTGTATGTAAGTTGTATGTGTATGTCTGTTGTTCCAGGCAGATTGTAAACTCATTAAAGGAAGGGACTTCTTTATGTTTATATCACCTCATTGTCCAACATAGTGTCTAGATGATAGCAATTTAACAAACATTTGTTGAACGGATGCTGAAGTAATTGTTATGGTAATTTCATAATAAAAGTGTCCTCTACATGATCTATATTTTAAATTGTTATCTAATATCATATTGCCCATACTGCTTCACCCATTGTACGACAAGAGCAATTGTGTACCAGAAACTTTTGATGCATCTAACCACTGCTTTGTGTTGAATTCCACTTTCTGTCTTTATCATATGCTTTCCAATTTTTTTTTCCAGGTCAGTGGATGACTGGGATGACCATATGTCACACCCAACTTCCAAGAGTGACATGCTAGCCAAGTTAGGGCTTTGTATTTACCTTCAATATATCCCCAAGTTCCTTCTTGAATCACTGCCTTATTGTAGAGGTTTGTATAGTTCAACGAAACAATGAGCTATGTCATGCAAGATTATCCAAGATCAGTGGTTCTCAACCTTCCTAATGCCATGACCCTTTAATACAGTTCCTCAAGTTGTGGTGACCCCCAACCATAAAATTATTTTCGTTGCTACTTCATAACTGTAATTTTGTTACTGTTATGAATAGTAATGTAAATATCTGATATACAGGATATATTTTCATTGTTACAAATTGAATATAACCCACAGGTTGAGAACCGCTGCCCAAGATGGACAGGTCATAGCATAGAGTTCTAAAAAAAAAGTGATCCACTGGAGAAGGAAATGGTAAACCACTCTGGTACATTTGCAAGAAAAACCCATGGACAGTGCCAAAATGAGAAAAGAGATGGCACTGGAAGATAAACCCTTCAGGTCACAAGGCATCCAACATACTACTGGGGAAGAGTAGAGGACTACAAGTAGCTGCAGAAAGAATGAAGCAACTGGGCCAAAGCTGAAAGGAAACTCAGCTGCAGATGATACTGATGACAAAAGGAAAGACTGATGCTATAAAGATCAATATTCACCCATCAATCAATAAAGATCATACTAGAATGTATGATCTATGAACCAAGGTTAGCTGAATATGGTTAAATAAAAGATAGATTAAACATTAACTTGGTGTCAGCAAACTTAAATAGATGGGAATGGGTGAATATAATTCCTATGATCATTATATCCACTACTACAGGCAAGAATCCCTTAGAAGAAATAGAGTAGCCCTCATAGTCAACACAGGGGTGAGAAAAGCAGCACTAGAAGATAATTTCAAAAATGGTAAAATGATATCTGTTTGAATCCAAGGCAAACTGTTCAGCATCACAGTAATACAAGTCTATGATCCAACTACTGGCACCAATGATCAGTTCTTTAAAGACCTACAACATCTCCTAGAAATAACACCAAAAAAAGATGTCATATTCATCATAGAGGACTGGAATACTAAAGTTGGAAATCAAAAGATAATTGGAATAACAGGCAAGTTTGGCCTTGGAGTACAAAATGAAGCCGGGCAGAGACTAATGGTTATGCCAAGATAATACACTGGTCATAGCAAACACTCTTTTTTAACAACTGAAAAGGCAAATCCTCACATGGCCATCACCAGATCATCAATATCAAAATCAGACTAATTATATGCTTTGCAGTCAAAGGTGGAGAAACATTGACTATGATGGAATGATATCCAAAAATTCAAATTAAGGGGCGATAAAGAAGAATATAGTGGAAGAAGGTGGAAGGGGGAGATAGAAAGGGATAAATTATTTCACATGAAAAGGGTACAAAAGAGCTTTTACAATAGAGGGGGGGAAGATGGGGGAATGGTGAGAAATGCTTGACCCCTGTTCTAATTGGAATTAGCTCAAAGACAGAATAATATACACATTCAATTGGGTATAGAAATCTGTCTATCCTACAGAACGATAAGAGGGGAGGGGGATAAGAGAATGGGGCAGGCTAATACAAAGTGGGGTGGATTGGGAGAGGCAGTGGTCAGAAGCAAAACATTTTTGAGGAGAGAAAGGGGGGAAAGGAGAGAGAGGGAGAGGGAGAGGGAGAAAGATAGAAATTGGGGGAAATAGTAGAATGGAGGGAAATACACAGTTAGTAATTATAACTGTGAATGGGATGAACTCATCCATAAAATGGAAGCAGATAGCAGAGTGAATTACACGATTTAGACATAAAAGGTGATGTCACAAGCAAATTAGGGGAGCATGAAATAGTTTACCTTTCAGATCTATGGATAAGAGAAGAATTTATGACTAAACAAAAAAGAAAGAGCATTATTGGTGTATAAAATGGATAATATTGATTACATTAAATTAGAAAGATTTTATACAAACAAAACCAACATAACCAAGATAAGAAGGAAAGCAGAAGACTGGGGAAGAGGAGATTTATAGCAAATCATTCTGACAAAGGTTTCATTTCTCAAATATGTAGAGAACTGAGTCAAATTTATGAGAATATGAGTCATTTTCCAATTGATAAAAGGTCAAAGGATATGAACAGGCAGTTTGCAGATGATGAAAGCAAATTTATCCATAAAAATTTGGATAAATGTTCTAAATCACTATTTGTTGGAGAAATATGAATTAAAGCAACTCTGAGGCACCACCTCACACCTATCAGATGGGTTAATATAACAGAAAAGGAAAATGACAAATATTAGAGGGGATGTGGGAAAATTGGGACACTAATATGCTATTGGTGGAGTTGTAAACTGATCTAACCATTCTGGAGAGAACTTGAAACTATGCCTAGTACCAAATGATCTTACTTGTTTGAGGAATCAGTATGCAGGTCAAGAAACAACAATTAGAACCAAACATGGCACAACTGATTAGTTTAAGATTGGGAAAGACTGTATATTGTCACATTATTTAACCTGCATGCAGAGTACATTATATGGAATGCCAGTCTGGAAGAATCAAAAGCCAGAATTAAGGTTGCCAAGAGAAATATCCATGATCTCAGATAAGGAGGTGATACCACTCTGATGGTATAAAGTGAAAAAGAATTAAGAAGCCTCTTGATGAGAGGAGTGTGTAAAAGCTTGGCATGAAGCTTAGCACCAAAAAAAAAACCTCAGTTCTTGGCAACTGGTTCCATCACTTCCTGGCAATTAGAAGGAGAAGAAATGGAAGCAATATCAGATTTTATATTCTTGGGTGCAAAGATCACAGCAGATGGCAACTGCAGCCATGGAATTAAAAGACTCTTGCTCCTTGGAAGGAAAGCTATGGCAAATCTGGATTACATACTAAAAAGCAGAGATATTATCTTGCTGAAAAAGGTCTGTTTAGTCAAAGCCATGATTTTTCTAGTAGCAATGCGTGGTTGTGAGAGTTGGAAAGTGCCACACTTTCAAATCATGGTACTAAAGAAGACTTTTGAGAGTCCCTTGAACAGCAAGGAGGTCAAACCAATCAGAGCTAATACTTAAAGAAATTATTTCAGGCTATTCACTGGAAGGTCAAATACTGAAGCTGAAGCTTATATACTTTGGCCACAAAATGAAAAGTTGAGACTCATTGGAAAAGACATCCCCTGATGTTGGGAAAGGAAAATGGGATGGCAGAGGATGAGATGGATAGCTACTGTCATAGAAACAAAAAATGTGAACTTGGACAGGCTTCAAGAGATAGTGGGGGATAGAAGGGCCTGGCATCCTATAGGCCATGGGATCACAAAGAGGACAGAGCTGAAAGACTGAATAGCAACAATATCCAAAGTATCTCAAATAACAGTTTAAAAAAAAAATAGGACCAGTGCTCCTATGAAATTACCCAGCAAATTAGTTTTGCTTTTCTTCCTTACCTTCTATTTCCTGCTGCATTCTGGGTGGCATTATACCCTGGATGTGGTGGTGGAAACCAGGATTGTCTGTTAAGAAATAACACATTTTATAAACAGAGTGTTCAGAAGATCTAATCCCAAAGCCATGTCTCTTTAGGATCAACTTGCCACAGTCGGCAGTCAAAAAGACAAATTATTTTATGTCAGGTTATTTTTTTTTTACAAGTACCAATTCTTATAAATAAAATGGAAAATACCCATGATACATTCATGCTTTCTACATTGAAATCTATTTTCTGGTTTCCTTTGGACATTAAATAATAAGACATTGTAGTGATGATAGTGTCAAAAAAATAATGACTGAAAATAAAAAGAATCAAACTCAGAGGCCTAAATAGTGTCACCTTTAACGCAGAAAGCTTTTTGCCAACAAAAAAAATTAAACCTCATTTAACTACCCTTTGGATTGACAGGAGCATCTGAGAGGTCCAGCAAAAAGATTAAAGGGTAAAGGAATAAAGAGTGTCCAAAGGATGATAGACAGGAAAATGAGGGGTCTGGAAAACATACTATGTGGAGAGCAATTGTAAGAACTAAGGATGTTTAATCTGACAGAAGAAGAAGATTGCGGCCACCACAATAGCTATCTTCAAATATATGATAGGTTGTCATGTGGTAGGAGATGTATTTTTTTTTTACCACAACAAAGGAAAGAAGTAGGACAAATGGGTGAAAAGTTATAGTGATTCAAATTTCAACTCAACATTTTGATATATTAAATATATTAAACATTCAAACTGTTCAGTAATGCTTCACAATGTAGCAAATTTCCAGTCAATAGCAGTGCTGAAGCAAAGGCTCAATGACCACGTATGAGGGGCACTGCAGGAGAGACTCCTGCGATGGGTGGCAGATTAGACTAACTGACCTCTATGATCTATTGTAACTCTAGGCTTGAGGGACCAAAGAACAGAAGTTACTAAATTATGGTGCTGGACTGACTAAAGTGGTTTAAAAAAAAAAAAATCTCCCCAAGAAATGGAATAGTCAAAAGCATGAGAGCTAGGCATGAATCATCATTGTGTCTTTTATTAATATGATTTGGTTTCTGGCCCACTAATTCTGTATTGTTTTTTTTATAGCATGGAATTCCTCGGTCTTTTCTTCTTTTCTGGCTTTACAGGTTTATTCATTGCTCTATACCTATTGGATAAATGGGTCTTATCAAAGGTAGCAAAGGCATATGAATAGAGAGCTGGTCTTGTAGTCAAGAAAACCTGTGTTCCTTCTATGAAGGGACAAAGACAGGGTCAGGGTAGAGAATAGAATGGGGGGGTGGGGCCGGGATAGGAAGGAGGGACATATAATCAGTCTCTCACAATATGACCACTGTGGGGAGGTTCTGTGTAATTACACATGTACAGCCTGTATTTAATTACTTGTCCTTCCAGTGGGGGTGGGTGACAAGGGAGGAAGGAAAGAATCTAGAATTTAAAGTTCTATAATCAAATGTTAAAATATATATATATGTGTGTGTATATATATATATTATTATTATTGTTATTA